>CANSGD010001151.1:0-124288 GCA_947645195.1 Patellifolia procumbens
AAACATGACTTCCCTATCTAACACCTTGTAGCAGAACTACTCAGACATGATTGAATTGACAATAACAAAACTAATTGGAAACCCTAAGAATTGCATCATGCACTAATTGAATAATGAAAAGCAATTGAACTAAAGTAATTGAGAGATAAGAATAAAGCAATAAGAGAGACGATTACCAAATTGACGGAAAGCGGGAACTTAATTGAATTGAATAAAATACTTGAATCTCTTCTACAATGGAAAGCAATAATAAACTAGGCTAAGAGCTCTCTAAATATTCAATAATATGAAAGATACAAATAAAAACAACCTAAAAGTATTTATAGTTTCTAAGAAAACAATAAGGTAGAGTGGGAAAATAACGAAAATTGCATCCCCGTAGCGTCCACCCGATCGGGGCAAGGGCCGCTGATCGGCAGACTGGGAACAAGTTTCCAGCGTCAGTAAATAGAGCTTCACCCGATGAGACGGCAACATCCACCCGATCGGGCTGCAACCCCAGTACTCCGATCGGGCGAGACCACCCGATGTCATCGGGGAACTCTCTTCAACTCTCAGAAATCCAGCAACATATGGCTAAGTGTATGTCCGCTTCGACGGGACTGGGCTAGTCCACCCGATCGAGCTAAAATCTGAACTTCTGGCCATTTACTCGTACCCGATCGGGCAGTGGTTGCCCGTCCGATCGGGCGAGTCTTCTTTCTTCTTTGCTTCACTAAGCCCAGACGCCAAGTCTTTTGAATATTTCTTCTTCACAATGGGGTTCGAATACCATCTCGAGACTGCTAAGATGCCTCATAACCTTCCGCTATAGCGTGGTGCTCAAAACATCGAGTAAATAGGGAGTTTTTCCCTAAAAACCTGCAAAATGATATGGGCAACACAAACCACAACTATATCGAAATAGTTAGCATAAATAGCTCCTAAGAGCATCAATATCGCACAATTTAGCTTGTAAAGAAAGGGAAAACTCTATAAGAAATCAATATATCATGCGCGTGATACATCTATTACCTTTGTAAAACTTCGCGAGAAGCTCATCCATCACGAGCTCTGGCCACCACTGTCCAACCGCAACCTATGTTCCCTGCTTCCGCTCATGTTGCACACTACAGAAGGCGCACTCATCCGCCACCTGGACGCACACATCCACAACCTGCCATACTGCTTGACGACCGCCGCTAACACTGGTCAGCGTAGCAATCGCTGCCTAGGCAAGTGTCAATACTGCCGCAACACAGGCCATGTGATTTCGATTGTTTCTCATTCAAGCGCCCCAACCCGAATGTAGTTTTCCCTCAATATTAGCGACCACGAGCTCCACAGGCTTATGTCGACACTGCCAATACGGATCTTCAACAACAAACTCTGAGTGCAGCATGGCTTCGACAGCGGGGCCACCCATCATGTGACCAATGACCTCTATAACCTTCAGATACATGCTCCATATGACGGAACTGATGAACTCATAATTGGTGATGGAACTGCACTACACAATTGCTCATATCGGTATGTTATCCTCTCCACCTCTCATAATTCCTTTGTCTTTCGAAATGTTCTTCATGTTCCAAATATTTCTCGCAATTTCCTCTCAATTTCACAATTTTGCTTAGATAATAACACCTCTATCAAGTTCTTAACCCATTCTTTTCGTGTCAAGGAACTCACGACGGGTCTCCCGCTTCTTCTAGGATCGTCTAAATCTGGAGTCTATGACTAACGTCCATCACATGCTGTTTTCTCGAGTTTTAGAGTGGCTCACAATGCCTGGCATCACAAATTAGGACATCCATCTATTCGTGCTTTTCAGTTAATTACCAAGCAGCTTTCAATTTCTCATTCTAAAGATTTCAATTCATGTAATGCTTGTGACGACAACAAGAGCCATAAGTTACCTTTTCATGAGTCTACTTTACATTATGTTGCTCTTCTTGATATTGTCTCTACTGATGTCTGGACTTCACTGCTTTATTCACTAGATGCTTATAAATAGTATAAGATATCTTTGTCGATCATTTCACAAAATACATATGGTATTATCCAATGAAACGTAAGTCCGATACAACTAACATATTCATCCATTTTTCAAAACTGGTCGAAAAGTATTTCAAAGATCAATACGCCAAGTTTATTCCGACAATGGTGGCGAGTATCTTAAACTCGCTCATTTCCTCAAACAAGATGACATCTCACATATAACAACACCTCCCCACACCCTTGAACATAATGGCTATGCTGAAAGGCGACATCGTCATCTCGTCGAAACAGGCCTCTCCTTACTCACTCATGCTTCCCTACCACAAACATTCTGGCCATATGCTCTAGCTACTGCTGCCTACCTTATTAATCGCTTCCAACGCCAACCTTTAAAAATGACACTCCATTTTTTCGTTTATTTGGTAAACAACCCAACTACGTCAAACCATGAGCCTTCGGATGTCTTTGCTATCCTTTGCTCAAACCATATGTCAATCATAAACTCCAGCTCGGTCCTTACCTTGCATTTTCGTGGGCTATTCCCCTACGCACCTACGCAGAGTGCATACTACTGCCTTGAACCTACAACTCATAAATTCTACACCTCACGGCATGTAAAATTTGTCGAGCACGCTTTCCCTACACTAAACTCATCTGACATCACCTACTATTTCTCCTACTCCTACTGAACGGTGTGATACAACTCCCCTGTCTCCTCCTTCGCCAAGTTCATCACATTCCACTACACCTAGCCCACCTCATACTCCTCCATCTCCCCTAGTGTCTCCTCCTTCACCTACTATCGACTTGCCACCCACATTCCTACTCCACCACCACCTCCGCCCCTTCGCACTATCGTCAATAGACTACAAAATAATATAAGAAAACCAAACCCAAAATTCTTCCCAAAAACCACCACCTCCCCCTCCGCCTACTCGCACTATAGTCACTAGACTACAACACAAAATCACAAAATCAAACTCGAAGTTCTCCCACTATTTCTAAATGTAATACCATTGCTCTTACACCTCTTCCTTGTGAACCTAAGACCACCAAAGAAGCTCAAAAATCCCATTTGGCGAGCAGTCATGCAAGCCGAATATGCTGCCTTAACCAAAAACAATACTTGGACCCTCATCCACCCCACTTCTTCTCCCAATATAATCGGCTGTAAATGGATATTTCTGCATTAAATTAAAACTCGATGGCACTGTCGAACGTTATAAAGCTCGTCTCGTTGCCAAAGGGTTTCATCAAAGGCCTGGCCTTGATTACAATGAAACTTTCAGTCCGGTCGTCAAACCCACAACCATCCATCTCATTCTCTCTCACAGTCACAAACTTCTTGGAACATTCGACAATTAGATGTCAATAATGCTTTTCTCCAAGGCACATTACAGGATGAAGTGTTTATGTCACAACCCTCGGGTTTTATTGACAACAACAACCCCACCCATGTCTGTCAACTCCGCAAAGCCATTTATGGTCTCAAACAAGTCTTCGAGCTTGGTATACGGAGCTCAAAAATTATCTTCTTTCACTCGATTTTCACTCTTCTATAGCTGATCCGTCTCTTTTCATCTCTAATAAGTCTAAACACACTCTCTATGTTGACAACATTATAGTTACAGGGCCTCGTCCTACTACTATCAATGTATTCATCAACACCTCGCTCAAAAATTCTCACTCAAAGATTTGGGACACTTTTTCGTATTTTCTAGGCGTCGAAGTCATTCCAAATTCACAAGGTCTCTTTCTATCTCAATCTAAATACATTCTTGATCTTCTGCAACGCTCAAACATGAGGGAAAACCCATGTCCTCTCATCCCATACTCACTACGAAACTAGGCCAACCTCTTTCTAATCCTACCGAATATCGAGCAATCATGGGCAGTCTCCAATACCTCTCCATCACTCGCCCTGATGTTGCATTCTCAGTGAACAAATTGTCGCAATTTCTACAATGTCGCACAGACGCTCATGGCCAAGCGCTCAAAAGGTTACTACAATATCTCCAGGGTACCTCTCACAATGGTTTGCGCCAGCATCTGTCAATCGCCACTTCAACTCCATGCTTATACAGATGTGTATTGGGCAGGAGATAAGGATTCATATATTTCATCAACGGGTTATCTTGTCTTCCTTGGTCGTAATCTACGCATTTGGAGTTCGTGGCAGCAACAAGGAGTAGCAACTTCACAAACAGAGGCAGAATTTCGTGCGTGGCGTCCACAACAGCTGAAATTATGTGGTTGACTAACTTATTGTCTGAATTACATATCTCCTCCACTACTGTTCCTACTATCTACCGCGACAACCTAAGTGCTACACATTATGCTGCAAATCTTGTCTTTCATTCGTGTATGAAGCACCTTGCCTCGGCCTTCCATTTTGTTCGAGACCAAGTTCACAAAGGTTTGCTGCGAGTTGTGCACATCTCTGGTCACAACAACTTGGCAGACACTCTCACCAAACCTCTCCTCAAGCCTCAGCTTATTCAACTTTATGACAAGATTGAACTCGCATCTAAAAACGTCCATCTTGCGGGGGGATGTAAAGGATATTGATCCAGTGACGTAGTCAACTCTGTGGAAATCGGCATAACAAACTCCATCTTCTTGTTATTATCTTTCTTTGCAAATCAATTATTGTAATTATCTCCTCCGAGGTTTACTCTCTTAAAGTAACTACTAGGTTAGTTCAATAGTTATCTTTTATGCTGTAACCTAACGTGTATATATACTCCTTTACTTAGTTGATTAATATAATTATCATTCATATCAATTCTCTCCCTTTACAATATCTACGTCTACATGTTAACTTGTATAGAGCAATGCCCTTTTTATTTGTCGAGGTATAGAAGAATGTCACTTAGTGGTGTAATCTTTTAATGCAAATCAATATTTCATCTAATTAAGTTAATAATTTGATTCTTATCATTAATTCCCACTCCTAGTTGGTGAAAATTGATTGTGGAATCCCACCTACTTAATAGAAAGAAAAAAATTATTTTAAGAATCTATATAAAAATCCAATGGAAAATAGTGAACTGGTTAATGAATGGGTAAAGCTATTATGTTAACCACTTTCTAATTGTGTTTGTGGGAGAAGGTTTTGGTTTGTTTCATATGATTGAATTTAAGCATGCATTTGATAGATAGTCGGCATTGCTATCCACTAAGAGTCTAGTACATTACGGTTGGATTTCTAACAAGCAATTGACCTTTTAGAAATCCTATATTATTTACAATAGTACACTAGAAAACACTAACATACGATAATTATTAGCATATAAATTACTCGGGCTGATAAACTGATATTTGAAAAATATATTATTAGCGTTGCGATTTAAGTAAAGGATGTGGATTATGAGAATAAAAGAGTGAGATAAGGATAGAGTAATGGTGACTGAATACAAATAAAATAAGCGTTTTTCCTTACTACAAATCTTCTCCGCTCCTTCCTTCTTCCTGTTTATCAAGGATACAATTGCCTTTTCTTCCTTTACGGACGATCCTCGTATACCATACCACAATTGTCTTTTCTTCCTGTACCTATCTGATGCCCTTATACCACCACCTCTCATTATATACTATCTTCATCTTTTTAAAATACACGCTTTGTACGGTTGCATATATTTACATCAATTAATTTGACCATCAATTATGATTTTCATAATCTTTACACTTGTATTTTGTAAGATAATGATGGTCAAATTGAGTTTTGGATATATTAAAACATCATTTTTTTAAACGAAAAGTACGTAACTAATTTAAGAGAAAATGTACAACATGATAAACTAGAAATGAACACATACACTTTTACTTAAGGAGAATTATGTTGTAAATGCCTTTTTAATGACAGTTTTCATTCCTCCCTCAAGAAATTCTGTAAAACATACTATAGTTATTGACAAAGACCTATACTTACGGAGTTAGGAATACTTAATAACTAATTAATCTTGTTTTTACAACCTCATAAAAAAAATCTTGTTTTACAGCAGCACACACAGCAATTAGATAAGCATGACGTAAGAGCATGCTGCAGATAAACATACAGTACTAAAATTTACTCATGAAACCTCCAATCAAAACCAAACCAACATAATTAATTAATAATAAAACATCAAGTTCCGCATAAGTACCAATAATTAATTATTTAATTAATTGACCAATGGTCTAATATATGAAGACCAATAATGAACCAAGAAGTTCCCCTTATTTAAATAAGAAAAAGATGGCATAACATATCTTGATTATCAACAATATTATATACTAAACGATAAAAGATATATCAGGATTTTAGATTAAAAAATTAAAGGAAAATCAAGTAAAGTCCAAAGTGTTTGGTAAGAGAGAGGAATCTTACTACTACGATAGCGTAAGCAAAATGCATGAAATGTCATCATCTTCTTTCACTTCTCCTCCCCTATATATACCTCAAATCATAGGACAACTTCCTAACTTGTCCTACTCTTATACTCAAAACATTGAAACACATCTATTTCTCCACTTCCGACTATTTTTTTTACTTGTAGAAAGTTAGCCCATTAGATAGAAAAAATAAAAAGGAAGGGCCGTACGGGAAATTTTATTAGGGCACGGGTGGTCCTCCTCAACATGTCAATATTACTTAACATACTCTTCCACCAATTCTTCCCTTAGCGAGGTTTTACTAATTAAGGTGTCGTTATGACAATAATTAAGGAATTAATGGGTAAAGGAGGGAAGCCATGTTGTGACAAAGCAGGTGTAAAAAAGGGACCATGGTCTCCGTTGAGAGGATTATAAGCTTATCTACTTTATTCAGAAACATGGTCATAATAATTGGCGAGCTCTTCCTAAAAGTTGCAGGTTTTTCTTCTCCTTCCTCTTTTTGTTATATCTATTTATGAGCGAGAAATTTGTTTAATTAGTTTAAGCTCTAAGTATTTATTTTCACTAACCCCGTAACATTGTAAGGGTTTGACACCATAAGTATCAATAGCTCTAATCCTCACTATTGAATAAACTTGAAAGTATAATCACCACTTTTGGCTGTTTATGATTCATTCCACATCATCAGTATTCAAATATTGTCTTAGATTCACCAAATCTAAACTTTATTTCTGCCATTTTTGAACTTTTGAAGCTTCTAATAGTGATTTAGATCTTTAGGATAATTGATTTTATTGCCTTACTACTATAAAGATTGTTCATATCATGTTTTGGACGGTACATGTATGACTTTTTTACTCAATGCTTTATAGTACATTGTCGTTCAGTAGTTAATAAAATATCATAATCTTAATTTCATAAGTAGAGATTTGATCTAAGTATGAATTCCACCTGCTCATGTATATTTTTAGCAACATTACACTTCTAGCACATTGGCATGATATTTGAGGTTGAATTTGAGGGATTAAAGATTCTCAACCCTTTGATAGAAATTATAGAAAAACTAGCTAATAGCCTAATAGAGTATAATGAAAGTGTTTCGAAAAATATACTGTACCTACTATAAAATCTGAATTGAACTATACCAATTATAGGAGATATTAGTGGTCACAACAAATTTCCAAAAATATATGCATAAAGTATATTTAGGAAATACAGAAAGTACGATTCTAACATTATATCTTTGATAAATTATGAGCTATGTTGGAGTAACTAAGAGTAAAACACAAAATTTCTCCTTATAATTAATGAAAGGAAAAGGAAATGAAGGCTATGGAGTATATATTAGTATTAGTATCATATATATATATTTTAAAAAAAGCTCACAACTATAGTACATTTTCGGGGGTCTAGGACTATATATGTACATATGTCTATTCTATACAACTTCATATATACAAACGCAATATGATCTTACATGGTTTGACCTTCCACTTAGTAAATTTAGTACCTTATTTATCAATTAACTAGTCTTATATAAACATGATGTATGTAAAAGCATGTATTGTTTTACAGTGGCTATGAGAAAATTAAATAATTATAAACTTATTTAATAATATATAAATGAAGTTATGCAAATTCTTTAAAAAGTAATTAAAATATTAAATTTTCGTGTCCGTCCATGTAGAAAATTAATAGGTATACAAGAGTAATTTGTAAATTGTACTAGTTTCAAATAATTAACTACTTTTGACTTCTATTTTGATATGCTATTTAAAATTTTTTGCCCTAATGAAATTTTGCAAAGTAGGTCAATTATATCCTTGTAAAAAGCTTCACACGTGTGAATCGGCCAATGTGGATGGTGGGTTGAGGATACGTATAGCTCAGTCAAACAACTTTGCTAACCAATCAAAATGATTGTCTTCAAAGGTAAAGATGTTGTTAGGTAAACCAAGTCAACGAAGTTTTCAAGGAATCACCAAAATAGAGGAGTAAACATTCTAACAGTCAACGTCAAAGTTTGTTGGGTGATTTCCCCACCCAAACTAAAATAGATAATAACTCTTGGACATCATCTTTAGTTAGCATATAACCATATTAACGTTAAATACACGCGATGATTACGAAAGTGATTCAAGAGATTGACCTGTGAAACAGAAAATTGTCGAATTAGCGAAATAATTTTAAGATATTTTTTTTATTTTCCTTTTTTATTTTTTGTGTTTACCCCATCTTTCCATATAATATAGAGATAAGTATATGAATTAAAGCTAATTGTGCATAATGTTCCTATCTTAGATAGTGACTATTGAGCTTGATTTGTTTCATTTTCTTAGATTCACCAAAATGTTTGCCTATAAACATAACACACAATTAATAAATCAACTTATAACTTGATTTCAGGTGGATTAGCACGATGTGGAAAAAGTTGTCGCTTAAGATGGGTTAATTATCTTCGACCCGATCTCAAACGCGGCAATTTTACTCTTGAAGAAGAGGAAACCATAATCAAGCTACATGAAACGTTAGGAAACAAGTAAATATTCCTTTGACCCAATGTCTTTTTCCTGTACATTCTTTTAGCTAATTCATTTTTCATATAATTTTCTTTTTATTCTAAGCGATTGCTTTTTTCACCAGGGTCAAAGATAGCATCTCATTTCCTGGAAGAACAGATAATGAGAGAGAAAGAATGATAAAACACCTACTAAAGAAACGCCTCAAAGATAGAGAACAACATCTAACAACAATTCTATGTCATCATCATCATCGACATCTAACCCATTATCGACCCATACAACAAAACCCAATGAGGTTATTCTTAACGAAAGCAACAAATTAGATCGCTCTAAAGATCAAGTCCTCATGCAACAAACAATCAACAACAAAAGCATCTTCATAGAGCTTATCGAGCTCTTCATCTACCTCTACAGCTCACAATCTTCAATTTCGGACCATCAAATGATCATGGATGACCTCAATCCTCATTTGGTCCAAAATATTGGTGATCATAAAGACAAAACAAACATGTGTAAAGACGAAAATAGCGAAACCACACTAGATGAGCTAATTGAAATCCCCTTTTGAGCCTAACTTGGACTTATGGGAGTTGTTACACGGTGATAGTGAAGTTCAATTCAAAGAAGTTGACACCCCAATTATCTCTGAAAATGACAAGAAGAATGAAAATATAAGAAGATGGTGGTGAAGGTGGTTAGTATACTTGAAAAGTGAACTTGGACTTGATCATTAAAATGAATCTTTAGCTACACCACTACAATCTACCAATTGCACTTCAAGTCATGACTTATTTTCTGGTATATCCATCTAATATTCACCTAATTAATTAGTTCAACATTATTATCATCTTTAAGTTGACAGTCAAACACATTCAAATATAGATGCCAGAGTTTAGTTTGTCCAAATTATTGTGAGAGGTGGATCAAAATTGTTCAACTCCCTCATAATTTCAAATATTTTCTTTTTTTTTGGAAAGTAATTAAAGCATATGCTAAATGAATATGCATAGTATATACATCTTTTTCATGTTTGTAATTATAAGTTAATGTATTACTCTTTTGTTACAAGATGTAACGTAAATTGAGAGGAAAATATATTTGTTACCGTAGATGTTTAGTTAGCTAATCCAATGATTTCACCAAAATGTAATTTTGTTACAAGAAATTTAGTATTAAATTTCGTTGCAGAGGATAATTAATTTCTTATCTATATCTTTATAGTTATCGAAGAGTTATGGCTTTGTTGATATATGTTGTACCTTCCATACATCGGATTGGGTCCTACTTGAAACGAACATATATTGGTCTCCTATACCATCTCTATATTTTCCATTTAAAAAGGAATTGAAGCATGAACTTAGAAGTTATAACAAGCCTTTGCAGTCTTGGATTTCCCCTTGCATCTATTTTCTAGATACCGAGCTTAGAAAAAGAATTTTATCCCATATTATTCATTTGGCCCACACTTTGCACGTATTCGAACTCTTAATTCAACTTTTCTACTAACTAATTGAGCAATATCATTGTTATTAAAATGTACTCTTTAAAAGTTTCAAATTTATTTAAAAAATCAATTTACACATGTTTTTACACTAACTGTAAAAGCTCTCTCTCATTTCATATATATTGTTAGCAACTTTAATCACATGACTAAGGCAATGCTCTCTTCAATTTATTTAAGCACTCGAACGCTTATTTTAAAAATGATCAGATTAGAGCTGGTTTTTTTTATCAAATCTGATCATCAGATCAGAAAAGTTGGGATGAAATTAGATTATAATAAGAACAAAGAACAACTACAATAAGTTTCCAGACCAGACGAAAAGAATGGATCCTAACATCTCATGTACTTAAACGCTAATCGTTATCAAAAGGTTGGACAATACAATTTGTTATACTATTTTAATGATCAAACTCCGATCCATGTATAATAGAACCCCGTGTTTTTACGTTTCTAAGTTGTACCCCATGATTTTCAAAGGTAAATAAGTTAAATGTCGCCCTGTATTTTCTTACTAACGCCCCGTATTTAATACGCTAATTACCAATTTACCCCACATCACTCTTCCATACTACTTCTCCTACCACCACCACACACCACCACAACACCACCCCAACCGCCGCCGCCACCACCACCACCACTACCCCACCGCCGCCGCCCCACCACCGCCACCCCACCCCAGCCACCACCACACCGACGCCAGCTACCGCGCCACCCCACGTCATCGGGACAAAAATATGTCCAGTGAAAAAAAGTCTATAAAAGGCGAGCTCAGTGGTTGCACAAGGCCCACCACGCGGTGAGTCTTGCGTTGCACAAGTGCCCACCACGTGGTGAGCCTTGCGTTGCACAAGTCCCACCACGTGGTGAGCCGTTGTGTTGCACAAGTCCCACCACGTGGTGAGCCTTGTGTTGCAACAAGTCCCACCACGTGGTGAGCCTTGTGTTGCACAAGTCCAACCACACGGTGAGCCTTGTGTTTGCACAAGGCCCAATTTTTAATCGATAATTTTTTTGTTATTTTCAAATATATATTATATATGTTTATTTGTAATATTTATTTGAATTTAAAATTGTATATTTGTGAACAACAATTAATTTAGTGAAGGGAAACAAAATTAATTATCTTAAACAACATTAAATTCAATTAAATATTGAAAATATACATATATATTTTACTAAATTTAAATATTAATAAAAAGAATTCATTAAAAGGCGAGTTTTGTGTTACACAAGTGCCTACCTTAGTGGCGGGCCTTGCGCAACACAAGGCTCGCCTTTTATAGACTTTTTTTCACCGAACATATTTTTGTCCCGGCAGCGGTGGAGTGGCGCGGTAGAGTGGCGGCGGTGTGGTGGTAATGGCGGTGGAATTGGCGACATAGTGGTAGCATTTAAGGTGGGTGGTGGTATGGTGGCGGTGGGGGTGGTGTGGTGGTGGTGGTTGTCAAAAGTGGGTGAGGTGGTAGGAGAAATTGAGTGAGAAGAATATGTATGAGGTTAGGGGTTTTATGGTAAATTCATAGATGAGTATATACGGTATTTAGGATGTTGGGGCCATTTAGTCGTCCACTTTTGAAATCTCTCTATTATATCCTTGGCTATACATTTTTTAATCAGTTGTACGCGAAACAAAAATCCCTAACATGCAAAAATGAGGTAAATACTTAGGGCCTGTTTAGATTTACTGAAAACAACTAAACTGTAATGAACTGAACTGATTGGTGCTAAACTGAACTGAAATGAACTGAACTGAATTGAATTGAATTAAATTGAATTTAATAGATATATAAAGCATATTTAAAATAATAATAATATGAATATTAAATAATAATTATGATGATAGGTTATAATAATGAATAATAATAATTATATTTTGGATATTTTTAAATGATAATTATAAATAAATAATATTAATAATCATAAATTAATAATAATAATGATTAATGATTATAATGATTATAATGATAACTAATAATAATTATTTTATAGTCTTTGTATTAATATATTAATACCTGATGATGATTATATAATAACAATAATATCTAAGAATTTAATTAATATTACTATTTTAATAATTAAATTTAATTATATATTGATACGGTATAAATAAAATAATGATTTGGTCGGACTCATGTAAAATTATATCATAAATCATTTTGACGCGATTTTATTGTATTATGGGCTGAAAACGTGTGGTTTATTTGTACTTTTAACCTAAACCATGTTCCTCCCTAATGATAATAGTAATAATAATGAATAAAGCTATAATAAACAAAATAATATATGTATAATAATACTTAACAATAATGATATAAAATAAATAATAATAATAATAGAATAATAATAATAATAAGAGAAATTAGTAAAATAAATTAGACCAACATAATAATATTTGGTATCAAAATGGTTATAAAAAGAATGGAGCTCAATTGAACTGAACTGAACTGAAACTGATTGGAGCGAACTGAACTGAACTAAACTGAACTGAACTGATTAGCGCTCGAACTGAACTGAACTGAACTGAAATGGGGCTCGAAACGAACAGGCCCTTACTTTTTTCAGTAGTTAAACAAGTCAAAAATCCATAAACCCCCTTAAATCACATTCAGAAAACAAAATCTCAACAAACTGAGAACTGGAATGCCGAAAATTAAATTCTCATCAACCTGATTTGGATACAACTGATTAAAATGTAGTGTATGGGTACAATAGAGAGTTTTCAAAATCATAAGGAACAACTTAGAAAAACGTATAACTAAAGGAGAATATCATGTAAAAACCCATAAAAAATACAAATATTGTGAAGATTTAAAGCATATCTCCACCAATTTACAACTATCATATTGCTGTTCTTATCAAAAATGCAAAAAAGTGATATCGTGACCCTCTATTGTAAATTTGTAATAGAGATAAGTAAATATTGCTTTAATAATTACACAGGGGAATAAATGACTTGATCCACACCAAATCAAAAACACATGTAAATCAATCACGACCATTAATTAACACTAAATATAGGACAGGGCAATCACCTAAAACTTTACTCCGTACCACTCGTTATTTTCGTGAGGATTGAGTAAACGATATCAGCTATAAATTTATCAATTGGATAAATTTTAGAAAAGAGAAAAAGGCAAAGTACAGTTGCAATATCAGGCGGGAACAATGGGTGTCGGCAAAAGTGCCGACAAAAGAGAAAAAAAGAATATTTTTAGGCTATGGTATATTTACTTTTACATTGGGAAAAGAAAAATTGAGTTTTACATTAATTCGACACTATATTGCTATGAATATACTCTGTTTTACATTATTCGGACGCTATATCACTATGTATTGGACAATATATATCCGGGTGAATTATACCATGTTGAATCTAAATCGACAAAAAGTGAAACATGTGGGCCATGGACTGTTTTGACAGCCATTTGTCACCTTTTTATTTACCCTGAAAATGACAATTTTGCCCATATTATACATTTGATAAATGTATAACTGTTATACATTTATCAACCCTCTTATTTTTGCTGCATAGTAAGTCATCTGTGGAATAATTATGATTGGCTACACGGTCACACCTACACACAGTTTATAAATTTTAAAATTCTAATGGTAGCCCTTAACTATTAGAAATTCCCAGTGGTGATATTTCAAAAGTTTTATTATACTTACACATATAAATTGGTCTTCAAGCATAACTCGTCAAAAAATATTCGTTTAATAAAGCATATTTTTACTACTGAATCGTCAAAACGGACATTCGCACATAAAACAAATTTTGGATTTTTTTCAATTTCGACTTCAAAATCGATTCTTAAAGTTTAAGTTTTAGGGTTAATTTTAGCTCAACGTCCGATTTTGATGTCAAAATTGGCAAAAAACGACCCAAAAGACCTCCTTTTACGTGCGAGTGACCATCTAACTAACGGAATATGTTTTATTATTAATGGAATATTTTTCATTAATGGGACCCACTAGAAAAGGGCGGCTACCAATAAAAAAGTTTTTTTAAAATTTACACCACTGACAATTCCTAATACCTAGTGCCACCATTTTAATTTTCCATAAATTTTTCACTTACATCACATCACAGATCAGTGAGATCACACATGATAAATAATAAAAAGGGTTAGTTTGTGAATAATTGATGAGGCAAACTGGTCCCTGTCTGGGTGACGCAATTGAATACATACATGATACATCGCATGCTTATCAATTTATTTATATGTCCAGTTAGTTGATATGCATGACAAAATATTACCGACAATATTACGTTCTTGATTAGGAAATCATTGAGATTAGGATTAATTTGATAAAACTAGCTAGTATTACTAAAATTATATGAATTTTTTTGGTACCCTTCGGAAAGACAGCGCTCCGTGCACCGGTTAGAAGAAAGGGGTCAAGGGAATGAAATTAGGGTAAATAGTTTGCCGGTAAACGGAAAGTAAAAAAGGAATTAAGAAAAATCGGGAAAAGTCATAAGAAAAGAAACTAAAGCTTATTAGGGCGAAGCAAACCGAGGTCTAGGCTCGTCATCCATCGAGCCACGTTCATCGGAAACCATCATCACCGTCGAGCAGCCTTCACCAGCGTTGCACTTTTCTCTATCTGTTTTTTGACCAGATGTTCTTCAAATTGTTAGATGATGTTTTGGATATACTAATGCTTGGGGCTCATTCATTTTGTTTCTAAAATATTTTTTGAAGTATGCTCTTTTCGGTTATTTCTGTATGTTTTTTTACACTTGTATGTTCTTTTCAATTTACACCTATTTTTTTACTTTTTAATATTCCTTTAAACAATGTTTAGTTCTTTTGATGTAAAAAAATATTTTGTCTTTTAAATTTTTGTATTTTGTTCTTTATATTTCCGAAAATGTTCTTTTTGAATTGATGGTTTTTAATTTTTTTTGTAAGGAAATGTTTTTTGAGATTCATAATTTGTTCTTTGTAAAAAAGTATTTTTGTTGTTTGAAATTTCGTATTTTGTTCTTTTTATTTTAAGTAAATGTTCTTTGAAGTTTTGTATTTTCTTTTTTAAAATGTTGTTGTTACTTTGAAATTTCGTATTTTGTTCTTTCTGTTTCTAGTAAATGTTCTTTTGATGTTACGTTCTCCTAATGCTCACTATATTTTCTTTCTGACTGTAACACCCCTACTAAGCATCTTTATTAGGTTAATTAATCAAGAATTAGCAGCGGAAATCGTGGTTAGTCGGTGCGTGACTGAAGCCGTACTTTCCATTTAGAAAATACAAGGCAATATAATTCCATAACACCAAATCATATAACTACTTGATACTTAAAGTTTGAGACAAACATAATTAATTAGTTGTCTTAGCTACTTGTTCGAGATTAGCAATCATAAATTAGAGTTACATAACCGTAATATTAAATTAAATTAAATAGTGGATAATTCATCACAGCTACGCCATTCCTTCATCCCCATCGTTACCTAAAACAGAATACAAAACGCGCGAGCTGAGGCTCAGTAACATACTACCCTAACATCGTAAATTCATTTCAATTCATTTTATTTGTAAAACAGGGGGAAGAGAAATAACGTAATTCAGTTTGAAAACAAATAATTGATACAAAAATAATTCATCCAGAAGTATCATGTCGTATCATCTTCATTATCAGAGTTATTAACAAATATCATTCATTTTGGTAACTTGGCGAGTATAACAGAACATAAGCCACGGAGAACACAAAGTACTCCAACAGAAGGTGACGTGCCACGGGAGATTATATCCTACAACGGAATGGCATGACAATAACAGGGACGGATGTCATGGGAGATTATTATCCCCTCACTGGTATGGGACAGAGCCGCCAGAATGGGTCGTGCACGACCAACAAACAGAATACTGCCAAGAACCATCTTTCACTTTTCTTTATCATGTTTCAATCTTATTACAATCATACTTCAACAAATCATTCACAGAAAACCTTATAATATCATTTGCATAATAACATACATTTCATATCCCGCAATCCATAAATAACATTAGCAAAACAAAACATTATCATAAAACATAGTTGGAAGGGATTGTGGGTGTTAGCAGTAGACGTTACGTTGGTCCTTGCTTTGTAACCTTGGGAGGTAGGAGTAAATAGAATATCCTTTCCTTCTTAATCTAGCCAACGTATTAATCTATTAGGGTCTTTTCTTTTATTTAAAGGTTTAACTTAAGTTGATTATACTAGTTTGTAGTCATAAAACCGACATCGTTATAATTCATTCATCATACCATCCTCCGTAAATATTCCTTTAGTTTATTGTAACTCGTTTTATTTCTAAACCTTATATAACTAATATCGATTGTTTGATACTATTTAGAAGCTATACTTAAGATTTCATATCAATATCGATTATTTGATTAAGCAATTACATAATATTAAACAAAATTATTAAAGAAAAAGTAAATAAATATTGTAAGAAAGTTAACATAAATATATAAGTGAATTCTAAATGCATATTCAATAATATTGAAACTAATATTTATGCATGAACAACAATTGTAGAACTTAAATGAACAAAACAGTACAAATTAATTAATTCTTTTAACTATTTAAGTTTATAAACTTTTTTAGTTCAACGTTAGACAAGAAATGTTAGGCTAGAAATTCAACGGTCCAAACGTCCAACACTCTAAAAGTCCAATAGTTCAAGATTAACATTCCAAAAGTCAAAAGTTCACATCTACTAGCCCCGTGTTCTATCATCTAAAGATCTTGTGTCCAGTGTTTCCGCGGCCAAAGGTTCAAGGTTACACGACGTATTAAAAAATCGCTATAAGGAATGGGTAATGTTAGCTCATTTTAACTTCGTATTCAAATTAGAGAATTTAAGTGACATTTGTGAAAGTAAATTTAAAATATTAACACTTATGGTGATCCATTTGTTATATTATGTTAGTCATACTAGTTGTCAAAAATTATATCATCCGTTTACCTGGGTGATGTTACACCTTCCATTTTTTTGCGCTTTTTAATTGGACGTTACACTCTTCTTTTGGCAAAGTTTCTCTCTATCTCTTTCCAATCATATTGCCTCCACCTACTTTTTCTCTCTACTTTCCCACCCAAAAATTATCTAAGAGCCTTCAAAAAAGGGAAATATCTTTAAATAAACATATGTAGTATTAAAATCTTTTTAAGGTTTATGTTAGTGTTACAAATTAAACATTAATAATAAGTCTATATACTAACCATGTATGTGAGCAATGTAACATTAATCTAGTCTTAAGTTAGTTGTGAAGAAGGTCTACAAATGTTATATGAGTTACCCATATAGGTTAATTATGTTAAACAAAATGACTAGCAATAAAAATATCAACAAGCACAATACTTTAATTCTAATGCTTGCGCATACCCAATTGTTAGATAAGTAAGTCTAAATATTAATCTACTTGACTTAGTTCACATAATAGCGAAGATCAGATATTTGGGAGGCAAAAAGAACAACTCACCTTGTTCCTATTTGGCCACGGAAAGAAGCGAAGAGAGGGAGGAGGTCTGGCTGCGGTTGTGGCGGTGTTCCGGTAGCAGGGGTAGTTGGCTGGTGGCGTGACGGCACGCGGTGGCTGAAGGTGCTCAGCAGCAAACAGAGGGGAGGGACGAAGGGAAGAGACCGAGACGGAGAAAGGCTAGCTAGTTGTAGGACCGCATTTGGGTCAGCGGTGGCTTCTGGGTGTCTTCACAGGCGAGAGGTGGTGATTGGCGGTGCTGGAGTGGGCTGCAGCCGGGACGGGGAGAGTAAGGGACTGGAAGGAAACAGAGGAGGAAGAAGATTGATGTCTTGGAAGCAGAGGAAGTGAAAGGAGGAAGAAGATTGATGTTTGGGAAGCAGAGGAAGTGAAAGGAGGGAAGTAGTGAAGCAATTTCTTGGGTTATGGAAGAGGTCTAGTCTGGTATTTATAGACCCATTGTCATGGCAGATTTCCAGATTTTTTTCTACAATTTGCTTCGGGTCAATAGGTTCATTAACGGGGAAAATATGTAAAATCTTTGTTTTTTGATTTTTTCAGGTTAAGAGGGGATTTGATGAGAAAAGTATGGCCACAACCTAGGCCTGAGCTTCTAGGACTCCAATAATGGTGTCAGGCGCAAGTAGGAAAAGGGAGGGAAGAAGATATGAAATAAAAAGTCAAAAATTAAAGATAAAAAATGAAGACTCAGTTGGTTTGGTCTTGTTGTAAAGATTTTCTAATTTATTGTCCCTCTTTTATTAATAGCATTATTATTAGCATATTGTCATTATTATTACTATTAATCTTAAATCCTTAAATTTACTAACTTGGTTGCTTAATTTACTAATACCAGCTATAACTTTTATGATTAAAATTATTGTTTTCATTTCATTAAGAATTTAATTGAGATAATTGATTAACTATCTATTACGATTATTATGAAGGTAGTTTTTGCTGAGTTGTCGTATCTTTAAATTCATCGTAAATAAAAATAATAATTTAGGACGCATTTAACTTAATTACTTAATTTCGGTTCAGGATATTACACTGACGACCTTTTACCGTGCGTATTCTCAGTGTTCATTATATGATTTATGAGACTTATTTTAAAATCCGGGAGCACCATGCTCCGTGCCCTAGGAAAGACCAAAAATGGACTAAAAATTATAGGTATAGATCTCATTGGTTTTTAGTTACTTGGGCCAAAACTGCTTGTTTGTATGGACTTAATGGGAATACGGTGTGTTTATCCTAAAACAAATTGATGATAGCCTAATAGGTAGATTAGCCGATCGTACTTATGATGTGGTATCCTCCCTCTACTTCAACGATGCGATGGCAATTTTGTATTTCTCCTTATTCTCCCCTCACTCGTGTGCCTCATCTTCAACATGCAATCTAGATTGGTCACAAACATCCCTATTGGGCCTTTTGTGGACTTCAACATGAGTTCAAATAACCCTACTTGGGATAATCACAATACTGTTCGGCTACCGGTTCCAAAACAGTCTTTAAAATCCTTCCCGATGCATTCTTGAGACAATTGAGCCCCCATTAATGGGACTTAACGGGTCGTGGTCGTTTGCTCTAATACCATTTATAAACTTTATTGGGCTTGTAGATACGTAGTCCTGGACAGAAGGAAGGAGGACCAACATATGACAGGGTTTGTTCTATCCAAAAATCTAAAATCAATTGTTGTAACATGGACAGCCCATCAGACTTATATGTGCGTCCTGCCCTCTTTACTTCACCTACGTAGGATGGCGAGTGTGGGTATTTTCTTTAACATGGTTTACCAATACATTGGGCGCGTAACGCTTTTATTTTTGTGCAAGTTTCTAAATAAATTCAACATTTTTTATATGGGTAATGGGGTCTTTATCTTTCTCCTCATTATATGGATCTATTTTTTTCATCTTGCTCTATTTCACTCCTCATCACATAGACACCTAAAATATTTTGGCTCCCTGCTACATTTCATTTATTTTAGAACGTAAGAAGCATATTTTTTAGAGAAAATTACGTGGAAAAGACCTTTGAAATTGACCATTTTGCGAGAAAGGACCTTAGATCTTTTTTTTAAGATTAAACACCTTAAACAAAAAAAATTAGGGTGAGGGATTGCTATTTGCAATCCAAATTTTAATATGTAATTAGTACATTTCTAAGGTCCTTTAGCAAAGTGGTTAATTTTAAAGGTCTTTTTTTGCTATTTTTACTATTATTAATATGTAATTAGTGTTTAATTAGGTTGTAAGTATCAATTTGGTCCCTCCTTTCAAACTTTTTTGTTTAAGGTGTTTAAATGCCAAAAATATTTTACGAACCTTTGTCAGAAAGTGGTTAATTTTAGGCTTTTTACCGCTATGTTGTTCTTATTTGGGTTGTGGCTTGAGAAGAGTTAGAGCATAAGCACTAGTTGATCTAGATTGGGGATCATCAATTTGTTTATTATTTTCTCACTCTTCCACCTCACTCAAGATCTATTATTGATAATCTCATTATTCCTTTACCCAATAGATGATCTACATATTTAGATTTTCACATTCTCTCTCCTACTCTTTACAACACCCACTACATATTTTCTTTCCTCAATTACATACTAAGTCTTATATGCACGCGATGCGTGCCCAAATTGGTTTCAAGTATAGGATAATAGGTGACATAAATAGGCTTATCATATTAGCTAAAAAACATCTATAAGAAACGAAAATCTCAATATAAATGACTTATTATTCTCTTTCCTCAATTACATATCCATATATATTTTTTTTATTTAAGAACAATTAACGAGTGTAATTAATTTATATATTTGTAAATAAATAATATTAGTAAACTTAATATCATCAATTTCATATTTAATTAAGTAGTACGAGAATTTAAAAACTAATCATATTATGAATTAGATAATATTGCCGATTTTTTAAAATTTAATCAAAAAAAATACTTTATAGAGAAAAAATTTAAAAATATGGAAGTAAATCAATATTGGTGTCTATTTATAGAGGAAAAAAATAGAAGCGTTACTTTTTTTAAAAATAAAAAAATAAAATAATCAAAAGTTTTTTTTTATCATTTGAAGTTTTTTAATGGGTAATAATTATAACAAATTTTTGTCCATGGGATTTGGGAGTTGGTAAAAGGTACACCTTGGTGTACGTACCTCTACGTACACCAAATGAGTATGAGTTGTCAAAAATGAGTACGAAGAAAAATGAGTATGAGTTGGTCAAAATGAGTACGAGTTGGTCAAATGAGTATGAATATTCAAAATGAGTCGGGCAAAATGTTTATGAATATTCAAAATGAGTACAAGTTCAAATGAGTATGAATATTCTAAATGAATACGAATTACATAAATGAGTATGAAGCCAAATGAGTATGAGTTTTTCTATGAGTTTTCAAAATGAGTATGACTTAGCCAAATGAGTATGAGTTAGCCTTAAGAGAAGTTTCTAAAATGAGTACGAGTTTTCAAATGAGGATGACTTAACCAACTGAGATTTTTTCAAATGAGTATGAGTTTTTCTTCTCAAATCTAGATGCTATTTCAATCAATCTATACAATATCCAAATAGGTATTAGTTATCCAAATGAGTATAAGTTTTCCAAATGAGATGCGTTACCTAAATAATTATAAAGTCAAATGAGTATGAGTTGGATTGAGGTTTTTTTATTTAATTTTTTAATTATAATATTTCTTGATTTATAAAATAAGCATACTCATTTGAGTTTATGTACCCATTGATTAAACATACTTAAATGCTTATAAATGTGTATGAAATGTCCAAATGAGTATGAAATGTCCAAATGAGTATGAAAATTATTCAAATAAGTATCAGTTTGTCAAATGAGTATGAGTTGTGATTTTATTTAAATTTCTAATTATGATATCTCCTATTAAAAAATAAGCATACTCATTTGAGTTTTATGTACTCATTAATTAAACATACTCAAATCCTTATAAAATGAGTATGGAAATGTCCGAATAATAATGGAAGTTGTTCATATAAGTATTAATTGTATAAATTAGTATGAATTATATGAAAAAATGAAAATTAAATTAAAAATGTGCAATTCAGGTCAGACAGAGGAATCGAACCCCTGACCTCATTGCCCGCTAACAAGCAACATGATTGACCACTGAGGCACAACTTCTTTTGTGATACACTATGCGCGCGAAAACTATATGTATTAATACCAAGTTGTACCTACCACAAGGTACACCTGGTGTATGTTATAATTTGCGGGATTGGGAGATCAGCGGCTGCAAATGGAGAATTGATAGGCGTGGGCCCCGTATCAACCTTTACCTCTTGAAGCTGGCTGCTGTGTCAGTTAATGTATGAGAGAAATGGGTGAAAATTTGGATCATAGCAATGACCAGATTTTCACTTCCTCTCTCTTGTTTTTTTCTCTTTCTTAATTTTTTATTGATTTTTATTGTCTCTCTCTTGAAGATCCAACATTTGGATCAACTGCTGGGTGTACTCTTAGGATTGTTGGGCCTTGTAACTTAATTAATCAAAGACCAATTCTTCAACAAACATGGACTTGGGTCCTACTACCCCTGTCCTTGCAGGCTCAAAGTCAACCAATAATGTGGCTCACGTAATATGCAAAGGTATTTTAGGAATTTAAGGATCATTAGGTTTTGGGTGGACGGTTTATCAATATCCTTATAGATAGATTATAAAAAAAGAAAAAATTAACGAGAATAATTCCAGCTATTGTCAATCTTCTATAATTAATCTCACTTATAGTAACTCTGAAAATAATCCAACTATCTAGAGTATCTTCCTTTATTAGTCCTAGGTGAAATGATAACTTGATAAACATGTTAATAATGTCACGTGGCACGTTATGATTGATCAACTTATTATTTTATTTTAATTTAAAAATAAAGAAAAATATGGAACAAACCCATCCCCTTACCACAGCACTCAAAAACCACCCAAACCAGCCAATCTCCCACTTCGGCCGTCGATCTTCCTCTCCCCAACTTGAAAACAACCCCGCAACCTTGAAAAAACCTTCCGCCTGTAAAACCCTCCCTCCCTCCGAAAACCCGCCTTATTATTTCCCGAAAAACCCACATCGCAAAACAACTGGTGGGGATTGAAAGACGTTTCGGGAATTTGGGTAGGTTTTTCGGGGGTTCGCGGATCGCTGAGAGAAAAGAGAGGAAAAAGGAGATCGAAGAGAGAGGTGGCTTGGGGTGAATTCGAAGAGAGAGAAGATCGTGGTGGTGGATGAAGGGAGGAAGGAGAGTTTAGTGGCGGTGGACTATTTGTGGCGGTGGTGGTTGTAGCGGGGGTGGGGTGGAGTCAAAGGCGTGGGGAAGCAGGGACGGGGTGGGTGGGGTGACTCGTGAAGTTGTGGGAAAACAATGGAGGGGTGGGTTGGCTAAGCGTGGGAGAGGGGTGGGGGTGGAGGAGAGCCATAGGAGGAGAGAGAAAATAAGAAAAAAATTAGGCCCATCAAATTATGACGCGTGGCCATTTAGATAAGTTTAGTAGGTGCATGCTCACCGAGACTGTTGGGAAAAGAGGACAATAATTGGGATTATTTTTTTGAGAATTACTAAAGGAGATAAATTGTGGAAAATGGGGGAATAGTTGGAATTATTATTATTATTATTATTATTATTATATATATATATATATAGGGGCTGGATCCATTGAAAACAGGGCTTAAAATGAAAACTGAAAACAAGAGATCTGGGCCGTCCATTACCACGCGCTACAATCTGACGGCCGACAATCAATTCTCAAACTTAATCAATTAACACGGAAAAAGGAGGAAACTGATCCCCAAAATACCCGCGACAAACACGAAGCTCAGAAACAAGCTCCAATGGCGGAAACACGAAACACAAAACTGAACCTCCAAATCGCCGAAAAACGCGATTTTTAGCTTAATCTGCATACGAAAAGGTCAAATTTAACAACAACAGACATCAACATCCTATTAATGAGGTAAATTTTTATTCTTTTTGTTCGAAATTTAGCATATTCTGATTTTTCGTTTTATAAACCCTAATTCTCAATTACTATATAATTTTTAATTCAAAACTTCTTAAATAGCAGGTTGTTAGCTTTAAATCTCTTATTTTTGAAGTTCTTCAAATTAACTAGCATCTATATATAACATTAAAGCAAATTGGTTTCCACGTGTCGTCACTAGATTAATCCAAAGCAAACCTTGATCCCTAATGCAATCTTGCGTTTACGTCGCCACGTGTCAGCCAAAGATGTTTTACCTTTTTTAAGCGCCATTAAACCACAAAATATACGTGTCAAATTGGTGTTATTTTGCTTTTTTTTTTATTGTAGTTCCGTGTAATGAGCGTTTGATTTCCTTAATTAGTACAGATTTCCGAAAATAATGCCCTTTATCTATGCCTAAATTAGCGTTTGACCTTAATACTTTACTAGCTAATTACTGTGGCTTATTTTCAGTAAGAATGAAAATTTAATTCGGTTGATTAAGCTTAGTTAAATGGTACTCATAATAAAATAAAATTCAAACCCTTAATCTATTCCTAAATTGTTGGACTTACCAAACCACGTATGTTTGATGTCTTTATTGAAAGATTTATTTTCACACCTACTGTCCAAAAGCAACATAAGAGCAATTGTTCCTAAATAAAATCGGTTGTTTATTAGAGAATTACCCACTAATCTATTCAAATTATAATTTTAATAATTAACGGTTGTTTGCATTCGTAATTTTTATCATATATAGATTTCAATTATTATTCCATATGATTATAATCTATATATTACATTACAAATGGTTTTGCCACGTGTCATCACCAGAATATCCAAAGAAACTCATCCCCATATCCGAAGGCTACGTTTATAGAAGACACGGTCTAACAATTTTTGTTTATTAAATGCATTATAGCAATTAAAATACCAACGTACAACTCATGTTGTTTACTTTTTTAAAAATATTGCTTAATTAGTACACACAACTATCATTTGATTGTACATCTTTTAATTAAAGGAATTTCACATACCAAAATCAGTCCCTTAATCCATTCTTAAATTAGCGTTTGATTCTTTATTATCTTCCTAAACATTCTGGCATTTATTGCTTAATTTCAGTAAGTATTACCCATTTACTTCCATTTATGCGGTTGATCCTTAATTAAAGGATCTTCAAAAATACAAATCAGTCCCTTAATCCATTCCTAAATTAATGTGATTTTCAAATCATTCATTGAATAGATTCCTAAGGCCTATTCGGTTGATTCCTTTAATTTAGGAATAGATTTGATTTTTCATTATCTTCCTAAATATTGTGGCAATTATTTGGCTTAATTTTAGTAAGAATTATTCTTCTCAAATCCCATGAGATTCGGCAATTATATAGCCCACGTATGGGAAGATCCAATAAAATCCCCGGTGCATTAATTTTAAAACGAATTGCATTTATATGTACTTGATCACTTTTAATATTTTTTCTGCCATAATCTAAATTTGTAAAGTAGGCTGCATTCATAATATTTAAATTATATAGATTTCATGATTATTCCATAAGCTTATAATATCAAATTAATATTACTTGCCAAAATTAACATTCCTATATTATTTTCGAATCTAAATTTGTAAAGTATATTGCATTCATAATATTTAAATTACATAGATTTCAATGATTATTCCATAAGCTTATAATATCAATTGTTATCACTTGCCAAAATTATCATTCCTATATTATTTTCGGACATACTATCTAGATATTACACTAAAGCAAATAAAATTAGATTTGCAAAATAAAATTACCAACATGCTTCAGCGTTTTTTTGCCACGTGTCAGCATTATAACTTTGTGTTTTTTTGAATTAGATAGCTGGTTTAATGAAATCATAGGTCTTCAATCATTTTCTAAAAGCTTTTGATAATAAATGCCTTAATCAATAAATCTGCTAAGAAATCCGGCAATTAAAAAAATTCCTAAAAGCGTTGATATTAAAAGGGTTAATTGAGATCAATTCGGTATAACTGCCCTAAAATTAGGTTCCTTAATCAATTTGCTTAATTACATAATTGCTTAAAATAACAAATCAAAAGTTAAGATCTGCTTTAATGTTTTAGAAATTTTAACAAATCAAAATTGAATATATAAATGTTTTTAAATTTAATCTTCATTATAAAGAGTAATTATAGGAAAGAATCATCATAGAATGAAAAGGATCAACGTTATTTTAAGAAAGTTAGCTCATTGTTTCATAAATATGCCACTATAAATACATACAACAAGATAGCTCATTTTTAATCGAAATTAACCACTTCTCATTCTAAATATTTCTCTCTCAAAATGAAAACATGGCTCCATTCAATAAAATCATTCAAGAATATTGGAATGGTTTGACAAATTTCGATTGAAAGTTAAGATTGTTACATTGTTTTATTTTTCAGATTCGAAGAATATTGGATGAATTCTCCTAATGCGATTGAGAAAAGTTTCTTAATCATCATCACAAAACATCACAATGGAGTTTTTGAATATTTCTTAAAAGTATCATCGATCTAATAGGTTTTTTTGTATTGATATTTCTTTATGGTTTTATTGTTTGTTAATTCATCAAATGTAATCCTTATCTTTATTGAATAATAAATTCCTTTTTTTATTTTTTATTTTGTCGTATTTATATTATAATTCATTTATTTGAATATACATTTTGTTTGCCTTTATGCAATCTCAAAAGTTATTCTAGATTTTTACCTAATTATTTCTTGAGTATTAGTAAATTGTAGTGTTTTGTTTTAGTAATTTTTAATTTTCTTTGCATTTGTTGAATACAATATCTTGATGTAGCCAACCGATTTATTAAATCATTATTATATACTATTTTGAAGTTTACATTAACCCAAGTAATAAATGGATTTTTTTGAAAATGGTCACAGTACTTTTCGTAATATTTTTTATTTTTCATTTTAAAATTATAATCATTTTTTATTAAAAAAAATCATTTATCCATTGACATTTTTTCCCCTCCCATTTTTTATCTTTTCTGATTTTTGGTTTAAAATCTTTTTAAATTCGGTTATACATTGAAATCAATAGAATAAACTTTTACAAAATATCTAACAAATACTTCCCAAGTTAATTAGATAATATTTTTCCTTAACTCATTTCTATGTATTTAATGACTAACCCATAAACTCTCTTTTTTATTGTAAAGTAGTGAAATTTGACTAACATCTTTTCTTCTCCAAACTTGTATCTTTTCTGTTTTTTGTGTTTAAAATATTTTTAAATTCGGTTATGCAAAGAAATCAGTAGATTAAAAATTTAACAAAAAATTACGACAAATCTTTCTGGGATTTTTTTCTTTGGTAAACCATTCAATAACACCTATTTTGTCAAAAATCTCGTTAATTAATTAGACAACGCTCCTGAACTGATTACATTTATTCAAATTTGACTAACTTGTAAATTTCCTGTTTTTATAGAAAAATATCTTAGCAAATATTTCCCAAG
The DNA here is from genome assembly GCA_947645195.1 of Patellifolia procumbens. Taxonomy (NCBI): domain Eukaryota; kingdom Viridiplantae; phylum Streptophyta; class Magnoliopsida; order Caryophyllales; family Amaranthaceae; genus Patellifolia; species Patellifolia procumbens. Next base: position 27,349 of record CANSGD010001151.1, read on the forward strand.
AAATTTTAGATACATTTTCCTTAATCATTAGGTATTCAAATTTGACTAACCCATAAATTTCTTTTTGTTGTCAAAGTAGTCAAATTTGACTAATATTTTTTCTTCTCCAAATTTGTATCTTTTCTGTTTTTTGTGTTTAAAAATATTTTTTAAATTCGATTATGTAAAGAAATCAGTAGATTAAAATCTCTAACAAAAGATTACGACATATCTTTCTGGGATTTTTTCTTTGGTAAACCATTCAATAAACGCCTATTTTTGTCAAAAATCTCCTTAATTAATTAGACACTGTTTTCCTTAACTGATTACATTTATTCAAATTTGACTAAATTTGTAAATTTCCGTTTTTATAGCAAAATATTTTAACAAATATTTTATTCCTTAACCGATTTCATGCGATTCAAATATGACTAACCCATAAGAATTTAAATGAACGATCTTTACCATTTACAAACGATATTATCTTATCTTTACCATTTATAGACGATCTTTAGAATTTAATTTGAGGGAAATTAATTTGGTTTATAAATGGTAATTATCAATCAATTAAACAACTAAACTTCCTATGTTAATATCAATCATGTTTTAATATTTTAATATAAATAAAATTTTAATAGTCTTATAAATGGTTCTGTTTGAGAATAACATAAAACCTTGCCTCTTTTTATATCAATCACATTTTGAAATATGATATCAATCAATCATTTAGCTTATCCCAATCAGTCAATAACCTATCAAATTAGATCAATCACAGACTCAATCAATCAAGTATTATCAATGGTAATTATCATTCAACTAAACAACTAAACTTCCTATCAAGAAATAAATCACGAATCCAATTAAATCAATCAATTTATAACCGAAAAACTACCATTATTGAATAACTTATACATGACTTTGAAGTTGATAAAAGGGTAATTACTTTGAAATTGGAATTTGGACTTTGATTTTATAATTTAAGTGCTTTGTATGCTGCCTATATTTATGTCAAAAACTACCATAATAATCGAAGTGCTTCCTATAATATGTGGTGAACAACTTAAAATATTAATAATGACTATGAAGTATAACAGCTTATTATTTAAAATAATATTGTTTCCAAATAACAACTTAATATATTCATTATTGACTTTGAAGTATAATAGGTTATTATTTTAAACATTGCTATTTTCTAATTTTAATTTTGTAGTATTTTAATTCTCAAGAATATAATGAACTTTTAATGTGCACTAAACAATATCGTTTATTATTGTTCCAACTATTAAAAAAAGTGTTAAAAAGTCAGTAATTCACTAATGATGAATTTTTAGAGAGGAACCCATCGACAAAAAAAACTAAATTTATGGTTTCAAGGTTGACTAATGATGAAGCCTCTGCCGATGTATGGATGCGATATTATAAATCAATGTTGGTAAGATATTTATTATATTATTTACGAATAACTTTTTTAGGCTACCTTTTTATAAGCGGATTAGTAGCGTTGTTTACATATAAATTTTATAATTCACCACAACTTTTACTCGATGGATTGACAATTTTTTGAAATAAACTTATAAGTTAATTTACTAAAATTATGTGTTAATTTACGTTGTAATATTACTTGATAAGTTCTTTTCTTATAATGAAGCTTACTACGTTGTACTTAATGTATAAGATGCAAATCAAGAATGGGAGATAATATAGACACCCGTCGTGTAAATTCTGTAAGGAAACGTATCTTCGAAGGCAATTCGAGTAATGAGCTGTCAGATGTTCGAGAGGATGAGAAAGCGACTAAAAAAAATTGCAATGTTGAATAAGCTTTGTTTCCGATGTCGTTTAATTAAGAGGATGTGTCTAATAAGTTGGATTTTGGTGTTGGTATATTTATTGTAGTTGGACTTTGGTGATGTTTGGGATATTTCTAATATGTTGGAATTTGGTTGTTGGGATATTTCTATAAGTTTAATCGTGGTGTTTGGATATTTCTAATTAGATGGATTTTTAAATAAGGCCTAGAATTGATGATTATTTATGGATGACCAATATATCTATTATTTTATTGGCTTTGATTTATATTGATTTTGTGTTATTTGTTGGGGCCAATTTGATCTTAAACCATAATTAAACACTCTTTAGTCTATTACATAAAATTAATATATTGTATGTTTACCTTCATTTTTTGATACTTTTTGAAAGCTTGCAACCATTTTTCAAAATAACATTCGGAAAGATACCATTTTTTACGTTATGAGATGCTAATTAAGATTGATTTATTGAACCTTATTGGTCCATAGGTAGTTAGGTCATATTTAAAAATATGTCATTTCATTGGTAACCTTTTAACTTTATAAGCAAACTATTAATTTAGTAAGGAAATAATTTCATTAAAGTGAAAGAATCCCTGTAATTCCAAAAGTGGATAAAATCGCTTTATATAGAGAATAACTGTGTTTTAATAGAAAACCCCTTACCATATAGGTGTAATATAACTATAAAAGATTAGTCATTGCAAAAAGATGTATTTGATTCACCTCACCAAGACTAAAGATCAATGTATAATAAACCAATTTTAATTTTTACCAAAAATCTAATTAGAGAATATTATGAGTGTTTTATATTTGTTATTATGAGATATCCAATTTATTAAAGAATATAGTAATACGTTTATATATGTTCCTATGGCTTTCTTAACTGCCTTATTCCACCCAAAAGTAGTTCATTTTGCATGTCGTGAAGGTACTTAAAGTAATGCTTTAAGAAATATTTCCATCCATGTAAAATGAATTAGCTATAATGAAGGAAGCCAAAGAGCTTAAACTTTAAATCCGACAAATATAAATTACTTTTGATAGAATCTGCCAATTATTAAGTCCCTTATACGGCAAGATTGTATAATTAATATTGCCAACAAATTTGATATAGAAACAGTAATATGGTTTTTCTGACAACTTTTATATTTTGAACTCTTCCATTTCTAAGATACTTTTTTCAAATCAAAATTGTTACATATTAGGATGAATGTCAATTTAGAGATTTTCCAAAATTATTTACTAAAAATCGGTTTGATAGCTTAATATTAGGGGAGATTTTCTACCATAACAACTATGTAACGGGTAAATAGAGGATGTTCCTTTCCAAAAAAAATAGGTTTAATTAAGTTGTGGATTTTATATCCTAATCAGATCCTTTAATTTAAGGGCCCAACTTACAATTCAAATATGTGTATATTTACTATAATTAAAAAATCAATTAAAATCATTTGCCTGATATTTATTTTCGTGTATATTTCCCGTTTTAACGCCAATTCATACTTTTTCCAATATCATTTATTAAATACCTATTCGTTAGCTAAATATTAGGGCAGAGTTTTTTCCATAACAACTATATTATGGTTTAATGTTTATCTTCTTTATTCAAATATAAACATTTAATTATATAGGAGATCCCGTAATTAAAAGTTACAACTCACAATTTGAATGAAATTATATTTACATAAATTAAAAAACGTGTATTGGCGTTAAAAATTTATATATATAAGAAAGAATCCCCTTAAAATATGGTATTTTTATATATTGTTAAACATATTTTCTTTGGTAAATTGGTGAATCCCTTAAAATCCGGTAATTAACCCTTCATTTGTGGTTAATTAATGCCATATCAATTGTACCATTTATTGTTAACAAATTTAGCTGAAGAGCGTAAAAATAACCTAAGATTAATAATGTAATTTGATTAAGTCAATTTATCATAGTATAACCATTTATAGTTTGTGTGTTTGATTAACCAATCGTAACTTGAAATCTAATTTGATTAAGTCAACTTATTAGACACACGAACTAATCATCACACAAACTAACAAGTAGATGGACAGGTTTGAGTGAAACTCTATACAATTCCACTGTTTTTAAAATTCCACTATATTCCATTAGGGTGGGTTAATTAATGCCATATCAATTATTACCATTTTAGAAATCCATTAAGGTATGCTAATCTATACATTGGAAAATCCTCTAAATTTTGTCTAAAATAAATCATTTTATTTAATAGTATTATTTTTTTCTTTCATGTAAAAATAGGCCAGGACCATTTGTTACCTTAAGTTTATTTATGAATAGGCTTACTGTTTATTTATATCCGGAAATTCGGATAACCGATTTATCCGGACGGGATCCGGTTTCTTTTTTTATTAACCGGAAATTCGGATATCCGGATTTTCGGACCGGATCCGATCCGGTATCCGGTTTTGAACACCTCTATAATTCACAACTCATTCCTTCACCAAAAACAATTTCGGTTCTATCAAATTAAACAACAATGGACTGTCAATGCCAACTTATAGATGTTGGTGACTTACCAAAGGGAAAAAATTATGCACCATTAGAGTTCGAATAATACGTGTTTGGAAAGGAACGATAAAATAACTCCTTCTTAAGTGAATTCCATTGAGATGGTGTTAGTGCACAAAAATGTGAGTAAATGTTTTATGTTTTATTTTGCCTCAAAGTAAATTAATTTTATTATTAGATATAAAGTGTTTATAAAAAATCGTATTTTGTATGACAACTGTAGGATGACAGAATTCAAGATTATTGTCGTAAAAATTTGATAAACGCATTCAAGCCAATGATTGTTGAGGGTGAAGCTAGAGAAATATCTAAGTTTCTAATTCTTGAAAGCATTGGATTCGAACAAGCAACAAGACATAGGGCCTATTCTGTTCAGCTTATTTTCAGGTCAGTTCAGCTCTAATAAGTTCAGTTCTGTTCAGCGCTAATAAGTTCGGGCCCGCTCAGTTCAGTTCAGCTCCAATAAGTTCAGTTTAGTTCAGTTCAGTCAGCTCAGCTCCAATAAGTTCAGTTCAGTTCAGCCTCCATTCATTATTTAACCATTTTATTTAATATATTATTATTGGTCTAATTTATTTTACTCATTATTATTGTTATTATATTATTATTGTTATTACTATTATTATTTATATTTTTTATTTTTGTTACTACATCTTTACTCATTATTATTACTATTATTATTATGGCTGAACAAGGTTTGGGTTGGGGCGCGGTTTAACCAAATTTCATGTCAATACGAGTATTCTAATTTGCAATTGTTGTTTTATTTTACCGACTAAATATTCACTATTACATTATACAAGTAAGCTACAAAAATCTATAAGATATGAAAAATTACAAAGTTGCTAATAATACTGCAGTACTATTTAAGGTACATTATTGTCGTTACGTTGCATATTAAAGATACTTTGGCGGTTTGTGGTGGGGTTTGGTGTATATCTCTATCATAGACTAACCCACCACAAATCGTGGTTTGGTTGGAAGCACACATCAACCCATGTTTTAAGCTAATTATTATTATAATGATAATATTAATTTACTTCTTAAACATTATTGTTATTATATCATCATTATCAAGTATTAATATATTAATACTAATAATAGTAATTACTCATTATTAATTATTATATAATAAGTAATTATTATATTTAAAATTAATTTATCATTATTATTATTATTTATTTATTTATAACTATCCTCTAATAACATCAAAAATAATATTATCATTATTCATTTGATATTATTCTATATTATTAGTTTAACTATTATTACTTAGAATTATTATTACTTATTATTTAATATTCATAATAATAATTATTTACTTATTATTTATATATGTATTACAATTTAATTCAACAATTCAGTTCAGTTCAGCTCTAATAAGTTCAGTTCAGTTCAGTGCAGTTCAGCTCTAATAAATTCAGTTCGGCTCCAATAAGTTCAGTTCAGTCCAGTCCAGTTCAGCTCCAATAAGTTCAGTTCAGTTCAGTTCAGCTCCAATAAGTCCAGTTCAGTCTGTTCAGTTCAGCTAGAATTTAGCTGAAGAGAACAGGCTCATAGTTGCAAAATATCTTTAATCTATTCAACTACCATCAAAATTTTTGAAGATAAATCCATTCCGCTTTATGATTTTGATTTTATTCCATTTGAAGATATCCTCTCCAAGAAATTTTCTGATGTTTATTATTTAGGTAATAATATTCATTATGTAATAGGTTGATATTAGGTTGCAAAATAAATAACCGCCTTCGTAATAGTAATTATAATAATAGAATACGTAAATCTTCTAATTGCAGATATGATAGGTGAATTAACTGGGTACAACGCTATAGTGCCAACGAAAGCATCCAAGTGTATGACATTAGAGTTGATCAACAATGAGTAATATCTTTTAACTAACTATCTATCAAGTTATTTTTTGTAATAGTTTATATAAAAGTAACTTTACATGCTTGATACTTTTGATGTATACGAAGGAACCAAAGCATTACATGTGTATTGTGGGGAGATTGAGGTAACAGCTTTATTGGCAAACCAAAGTGATGCACTTCCTATTATTGTTCATTCAATTTGGGAAAAGGGTTTCTTATCAAGGTAAGCTAATTCTTAATAGAATTTATTATGGGATTGATAATTTTTTTCAAAAGTAAAGTAATATTGACTTAGGTTAATCAATCACTAAACTAAGTTTTTGTTTATTATTCATTTAGGTGAAGTTCGTGTGCAAAATTAATGGAATATAACCCGTTTGCTTGTGAATCTAGACACCCAGAAATTAATGAGTTTAATTCAAGGTGTGAATCGTAATTATGAATTTTTTTGTTAAGTATTGATGTCGGGTAGAATTTATTTAATTTATTGTTGTTGTTCAAAATGATTTTAATGGTATTGTTGTTTGTTAAACTTTATCATATTATTTTGGAGACGTATTCGTATATCTTACAATATTCATCTTCAAAATTTGCATCTATTCCTTTTGTAAAAGTAAATAACAGTAAATAAAGATAAATAATGATAGGTATGACTTCATAGTACATCATCTAATGAATATTTTAATAAATCAGATAATTGAACAAATAAAAAGCATATAAACATTTTAATAAGTTTTAAATAACTTGACATTTTGTAAATCAATACATACTTATTTTTTAGGAAATCATTAATGAAACAAACAATTTGAGTTACAAAATAGTAAATTTTTTAAAGAGAAATAACCGGAAACAACGATATCACTTAAACAAGTTATTTTTTAATCTACGATAACCTATTTTTTATAGTTTTTTTATGCTTATGTTAACAATAATCATTAATATATATAATAATTTATTTAATGCCCTAATGTTGGTAATTTTTTTCGCCTTTAGCCGAAAGTTTTTAATTTAACATACTTTTTATATTCGAAGATATTTTGAGTTCTCTTAAAGGAATCGACAACTAATTTTAATGCTTTGTAGGATAATTGCCAAGAGGGAATCATCCACTTCTAAAGGGTTGACTCATCTTCTAAGTCATGTATCATTCTAGATTAATGAGTTCTTGCGAGAAGAACTTATAAAAGACTTACTTGATTTGGTGGAATGCGAGAAGGTCTTTTTTCATATTTCACTTTTTAGATATAAATTTAATTTATAGCTCAAACCCTATTGTATTTATTGACTGATGACATAATTTTTATATAAAATTTTTAGTATATTTCACTATTATGTCTCATTGACTGACGACATAATTATTATCTAAAATTTATATCTTTGTTACACTTTTCGTTTTGGAATAAAAAATACGCTTAAATGACAAAGTGTTTCCGTTAGATTTAAATTTTAAATGTTACAAAATATAATTAAAATTATTATTTAAAAATAATATATATTATTATAATTATAAGATTCCAGTTTTAAATAATATACGTAATTTAGAAAATAATAATTTTGGCTTAGGGTATGTTCTATTCAGCTATTTGCAGTTCAATTCAATTCAGATCAACAGTTATAAGTTCAGTTCAGTTCAGCTCCAATAAGTTCAGTTCAGTTCAGCTCCAATCAGTTCAGTGCAGTTCAGTTTAGCTCCAATAGGTTCAGTTTAATTCATCTAGACTTAAACAAAAAGAACATGCCCTCAAAAAGAGATTAAATGTATAAGCTTCCAAGTTATATAATAACTTTCTAAAATATTAGATATTATATGTACATAATAAAGAGATTAAAACGTATAAACTTTCAAATTATATAATAACTTTCTATATTACTCCCTCCATTTTTTTAAATATGCATGTTTATTTTTGCGCGCAGACGAAGGAAAAAGTGCAAAAGTAAGAGAGAAGGTTAGTAAAAGTAAGGAAAAGTGAAAAAGGTAGAGAAAATGAAAGAAAAAGTAGGAGAAAAGTGTAATAATTAGGTGGGCCAACTTTTCATTTATGGAAAAAGGTATAAAGGTACCAATTAAAAAGAAAACACCCAAAAATGGAAATAAGTGCATATTATAAAAAACAGAGGGAGTATAAGATATTATATGTGTATTTGGCTATTAGTCTATCAAATATTAAATTATGATCATGCCGTGTAGTAGTTTATGAATCATTTTACCAATTTAATTTCTAAAAAGGGCAACTAATATAGTAAAGTATATATACAAATAATAGTGTCACATACCGAGCAATGGTTCAAAATACTAATATTAATATTTATATTATTTACTTGAATTACTCATACTGTATTTTCTAATTTAAATTCTCGTGCATTGTTGCATGAAGAGTGGACTGTGAAAAGACTTTATAAACAAAGTAATTATTAGTTGTTCAAATTAGAAACTTCATCCATTAATTCATTATATTTTGTGAATGAACAAGGTGCAAAAATGCCCTTTTAGTGTTGAAAATTATTTATAAAAATATTCAGTGCATTTTCTCACTTTGACATTTATATGACAACTCATAATTACTTTGTTTATTAGCTCTTTGTTTATTACCTTATGGCATTTACTTTAATTATTTTTTATTAACTTCCAAACTAATAAAAGTAACAACATTGATATTATTTACTTTAATTAATCATAATATATTTTCCAAATTAGATTCCCGTGCATTTTTGCACGGGTGCTAAAAACTAGTTAAATAATAAACCCTAACTTTGGATTGTCAAAAATCTTATATAATGTTTCGTTTATGAGTAATACTGGTTAGCTGCAATATTGTAATTGAAAAATTCTAAAGTAGTTAACTATAACAGCAATGTGGTTACAGTAATACTTGTTTTCTTCATGATTTCAATAATTTTAACATGTACCTATTTTGTCATATTGTACCCCTTTGATGAATTACTATGCAACATTTTAACTTATCTTTAACTTTATTTTATTGAACAGTTATGGATCAACAACATCTAGAAAAGCTGCTCCGTCTGTTGTAACTGTTAGTACACCAGTTATCGAGCAAATTACAGAAGCTACATCTTCTACTCATGACACAACATCACAAACATATACTCCACGTTCTTGTTATACGCCAAGAGGAACAAAAGAATGGATTCCATGTTGTCCACCTGAGTTAAAACCAACAGTGGGTATGCCTTTCGAAACTTTAGCAGAAGGTATTCAATTCTATAAAATTTATGCTCAATTTTGTGGTTTTGTGGAAAGATTGGGAACAGAAAAAAAGATAAAGATGGTGTCATTTATTTAAAATACATGTATTGTAATAAACAAGGATTCAATGAAGATGGATTGAGCAAAAAACTGAGCAATATGGACAAGAAATCAAGCTTTGAGGGTAGAAAAAGGAAAATAAATCGAGGGGGTTGTCAAGCAAGAATAGGTTTTAGAAAGCGCACAGATGGAAAATTCATGATCTACCTTTTACATGATTCCCATAACCATTTCTTTGCTACTCCAAAAAGCATGCATTTCTAACAAATTCTCGAAACCTTATACTTTGTCACAAAAAGTTCATATTTGACAACTCTATGTCAAATATAGGGCCCAACAAGTCTTTTAGGTTGATGAAGGAACATGTGGGTGGTTATGAAAATGTTGGGGCTAGTTTTGTGGATTTTAAAAACTTTAATCGAGATATGAAAAATTACCTTAAGGATATTGATGCTGCTATGTTTACAGCGAATTTCAAAGAAAAAGTGAGAAGTAGTGCCGGTGGATTTTTCTTTGATTATTGTTTAGAAAACCGTCATTTGACAAGGGTGTTTTGGGCTGATGCAATTAGTAGGAAAAATTATGCTCTTTTTGGTGACATGCTCGCATTTGATACGACATTTGAAACAAACAAATATTGTTTGGTACTTTCCCCCTTCACTGGTGTAGATCATCATGGAAAATGTGTTACTTTTGGGATGAGGTTGATTGCAAAAGAAGATATAAAATCATTTGTTTGGTTGTTTGAAGTTTTTTGAAAGCTATGGGAAATTGTAAGCCCAAATGCATTATAACAGATCAAGATCCGACAATGAAAGTAGCTATAATACAAGTTTTGGATGGGACAATACATAGAATTTGTATGTGGCATATAATGAAAAAAATTTCTACAAAGGTAGGGCCTGATATGTGTCAAACCGATTTTTTGAAAAGTTTGAGTACTGTTGTTTGGAATAGGGACTTAGAACCACATGAATTTGATGAAGAATGGCATGCTGTAATGTCCGAATTTGAATTACAAACACATAAATGGTTTGTTCATATGTATGACATAAGACACATGTGGATTCCCTCCTACTTTCGTGATGTTTCTTGGGTGGTATCTTACTCTCTACTCAAATTTCGGAATCTGAAAATAACTTCTTCACACAATTCACAAATGCAAAACTACTTCTAGTTGAGTTATGGTTTCGTATAGAATCTGCTGTGGATGTTCAAAGACATACTCAAGATAAATTAAACTAAGAAGCAAGGAGTTCTATGCCTCGTCTGTCTTCCCCTCTTCACTTAGATAAACATGCATCTCTTGTCTACACACACAACTTGTTTTACAAATTTCAAAATGAGTTTCAACATGCCATTTACAACTGTAGAGTTTACAAGCTAGTGATTAAAGAAGGGGTTGAGGAGTATGAGATTGTGGATAGTACAAGGAAGAAGACCTATCATGTATCCTTTAATGTCAATTCCTATAATAGCATGTGCTCATGTAGGATGTTTGAATCAATGGGGTTATTATGTCGCCATGTTCTTTTTGTCATGAAGGAAATTTTTTGATTGAAATACCAAAACAATACATTCTGCATCGCTGGACCAAAGATGCTACAAAAAAACCTATGTTCCAGTTTTGTGGCGAAATGGAAAACATTGAGAAATATAATAAGAAAAGAATTGTGGATGATGTGTGGTCAAAGTTTTTCTCATGTGTAACTGCTGCAGAAAATAACAATGAACATCTTGAGTTGTTATTGCAAAGATTAAGTGAATTTGAGGAGGAAGTAAAATCAGATAAACCAACTATTGAGCAACCCCCAGGAAAAACAAGAGATAAACACATTGAATTGTTACGTGGCTCAAATGTAGTTTATGGTGAAATTCTTACTCCAAACAAATCATCAAACAAGGGCAGTGGCACATGAAAGAGAAAGAAGACTGACAAAGAGATAGCAATTGAGACACAAGGGAAAAAAGAAAGACTTTGTAGAACATGTGGAAAACTTTCAACACATGATAGCCGTAATTCTTCGGAGAAAAACTTGCAATGAGGTAATATCAAGATGTATTTAATCTGAAAAAAGATTACATTTCAGTAGCACTTAATGTTTTGATGCTGATTTAGTTTTTACACGAGCTCATTGTTTTCTCTCTACTGTTTCTAGGATTGGCTTGCATATAATGAAGCTTGTTTTGGACAACAAGAAGGACATAGGAAAATGTACCCTTTTTCTATTTAATATACCCCTTATTATCTTAATGTAGCACTTAATGTTTTGATGCTGACTCACTTTTTACATGAGCTCATTGTTTTCTCTTTACTGTTTCTAGGATTGGCTTGCGTATAATGAAGCTTGTTTTGGACAACAAGAAGGACATAGGAAAACGTACCCTTTATTCTATTTAATGTATCCCTTATTATCTTAATATAACACTTAATGTTTTGATGCTGACTTAGTTTTTGCATGAGTTCATTGTTTTCTCTCTACTGTTTCTAGTATTATTTCTTTTGTACTTTGTATGCTTTGGGTTTTTTTGGTGTTATCATTGTAACTTGAGTTTTTTGAGCAAGTAATTTCAAAGACCTTTGTGTTTTAGCATTATCAATATTTAAAGTCTTCAAAAAGTTGGTTCATGGAAAAACGTTAAGACAGACATGAAATAAACTTACCTCAGATTGATTATTAGATGTGTTTGATAAACTCCTATAGTTGGCCATTTATGCAAATCAAAGCCCGAAAATCAATATAAAAAACAATCTTCAGGAAACACTTAGCTTTTTGGCCAATTTGATCATGTTGGTAAGTTGACTCCCCCCTGAGCTCATGTAATCAGCAAAACCACTGCTGTGTTTCATAATAAATTAGATAGATACAAGATGAAAAAATGACAGTCGACTTAATAAAAGTTATAAATAATAGAAGTTATCACCAAGGGTTATGTGAAATCTTAGTCTGCAATGATAAAATCTTTTGACAAGTAATGAAATTTAAAAGGTTTTTCTAGCAACTACTCAGAATGAAACATTTCTTGATCCCAAAGAATATTTTTTTCTAATGTGCTCATTAAACATCAATCACCTTCACTTGATATGGAGCACAACAGAATACTCCTTCAATAATTGAAATGAGATGAGATACCGAAACATGTAACCATTTGTTATAAAAGTCAACTAGTTAAATCAAAGGAAAAATTGTCAAGAATAAGTCAACCTTTGCGTTGACCGCTTCTAACAAGTCTACCTTAAGATATTCCAATAACAAGTCGACCTTGTAACCTCTCCGCTTTTAACAAGTTAAAACCGGCTATCACCTATTGTTAACCTTTTTAACATGTTAAGAAGACACGTGTCGTATTGTTATTGGTTATCCTAAATAATTTTTCTAAAAAAATTTATAAAAAAAAATTAAAAAAAAACAAAATAAAACCGAAAACCCCTCCCCCCAGCCGTGAAATCACCACCACCGGCGACCTTTGCCGTCACCACCACCGGCGACCTTCGTCGTCACCACCATCAAGAACCACCCCAACGAAGGTCGCCGGCGAGCAACCAAAACCCCCGCCCCCTCCCATTCCCCCAGCCAATAAATCACCACCACCACCACAACAACGAAGGTCTTCGACGGAGACTCGCACCCACATTGCTCGCCGGCGACCTTCCCCCACCAGCGCAAATGGGGTGGGGTGATTTTCGGGTGATATTCTATCTTCGCCCACCCACGTCTTTCGCCGGCGATCTTCTTTCGTGAATGGTGGGTTGTGGACAGTGGTGTCGCAGATAGGGTATGTGAGAGGTGCGCTGCGCGTGTGGTGGGTAGTGCTTTTGGGTGGTGGTTGTGGTGGACTGTTTGTTGACAGCAGTGATGGGATGTACATGTAGGTAGATGCAGGGCTGGTGGGGTTAGATTCGTTGGTGGGGAAATGTGGTTGAGGTGGTGGATGCGGCAGTGGTGGTGGTTGATGCGACGGTGGTTGTGGTGAGGTGATGGTGGTAAGGTAATAGTCAATGGTGGTTGGGGTGGGGGTGAGAGCGCAGGGGATGGGGGGGGGGGGGCTGAGAGCGCAGGGGATGGGGGTTTGGGGCTGAGAGAGCAGGGGGTGGGGCGAGACTTATCTGAGAGCAGCGGTTATGGCAGAATGGAAAGGATGGGGTGGCAGTGGGTGGGGGGTGGGGTGGCAGTGGGGTGGGGGGTGGGGGGTGGGGTGGGTTTAATTTCTTTTTATCTCAAAATCCTTCAAAAGTCAAGAAGTCAAAGAAAAGTGGGGAATTAAGAAGTGGGTTTACAGGTTTATCAGGTCACCGGTTAAAAAACTTGTTAAAAGAAAAGTGGTTACAAGGTTGACTTGTTAGTGGAATAAATTAAGGTAGACTTGTTAGAAGCGGTCAACGCAAAGGTTGACTTATTCTTGACAATTTTTTCCTAAATCAAATGTTTCAAGCTCCCTAAAGGTTTCAAGCTCCTTTCACATTCTCCAAACAAAAGGGCATTTCATGATATAAACATGGAAATTCCATGGAGGCACATCTAGCAACCTGGATAACAGGAACGGAGGCAATTCCACGGACACACCCGCACCGGCCAATTTGAATCAAATACAATTAGAAGACTCATATCATATCATATCCTATATTGCCCATTCTTTGATGGGATGGCAAGAGCCTTTTGGACTCCTAACCATCTCAAAAAATAAAAATCTTAAACTTAATAATGTTAACAGTGACACTAAAGCAAACAACCTTCCTAAAACATCAGCAAAATCGACAGAAATATCAGACATAATACAAAAAAAGATAAACAGCAAACTAAAATTTGATCACATTTAAAACAAAAAGGGGTACAACTAAAAAGTTTGTGATATTTTCTTCATACTTCAACATGATCAAATGTCTATGCCCCAAATATATACATCACATTTTGATCAAAAGTTTCAAAAAAAACAATGTTCATACAAATCAAGGATTCAAAGAAAATTCTTCATGCCAATCTGCAAGAAGATTTAAAAAAATATTAGAAACAAAGACTAGCAAAATTTATCAACTTCCAATAACTAATAAATTTACCAAAAACATTACTACTATTTATTACCTTGGTAAATTCTTCCTCTGTGCTAGTTTATCCATAGCCTCATTGTTTTTAAGTTCATTGATAGAACTTAGAATTAAAGTCTTCCTTTCATTGAAATTAGTCACTCTTCCGAGAACTAAAGTGCACATCATTCAAATCACTCAAAATGATCACAACACCAATCAAAGCTCGGTAGACACGCCTTCTTAGTGTCTAAATATAAACAACAAAAAAGGAATAAACGGGGTGGGGGGGAATGAAAATGAGTTTTAAGATGAAAAACAAAAAAAAGACACACAAAAAGTTTGAAATGGAGAGAAATGAAAATAACCTGGGACAAGTCACATTTGAATTCCTCCCCTCTAAAAAACATCATGTGAATCATCATAAAGACACCACAATCAATATTAGGTGTCTTACTTTGCCATTGAAAAGAAAAATTCTCAAAAGAGAATCGTGCAATATTAAAACGCTGATGCGCCTTGAAAAACTTAAAGACAGAACTCAGCTCCTCCACCTGCATAAAAAGTACAGAAAAACTTCAACACTTGCCTCTTGCTCAAACTAAAATGCGAAGTTTTAACTTCCAAGGTCATTTAACATATATCGAAATGTACCCGCTACCTTCCCCTGTTTGTGTTTGTCTGGTGCATAGTCTCCACTGGACATGGATTCTAATGAAGAAGGGAATGTCTTAATACTGATACTGTAACTGAAACTAGAGCTTGGATTGTTGAAAAAGACGACCCACCAACTCTGAGTCCATATGCTTTGGAAGTTCTCGAAGATTTCTTGGCATCGGAGTCAGTTTCAAAGTCCTAAACAGAAGATGGGAATAAAACAGAAGAACAAGAAGCGTTGCCCCTGCCTGAAGATTTGTCGATTAGTCAATGTTGGTACTCCCTCAAACCACCACTACTATTGCCCAAGAAGTTTACTCTCTCCATTCTCAGTTCACTCACTTTGATGTCCGTTGCTTGCATTTCTTGCCCCACTCTCTTCCTTTATCTTAATGTAAGGTCACCTTTCTATTTACTATGGCTTCTTTTCTTTTTTATTTACTTCTTCTTATTTATGTATTTATTCCAAATCTTTTATTCTAAAGCTTATCTTTTAATATTTCCTCTTTTGGTTGAAGTTTTATTAAGAAGCTATATGACATCAACTTTTAAACTTTTTGATAGATTGACATTGGCAATTAACTAAATAAAGAATGGTTTGGAAGAGTGAAAGCTTCTCATATAATAATATATTACTTTAGTTTGTTGCTTGATTTTATGTTACAGACATGTCATTAGTGTAGTTAGTGAATAATGAATTTACACTTATAGTTATGGCTACAAACTCTTTAAAAATGGATGCATTTAGGTGAACATTAAGCACTTTTAGTTGGAATTGGAATCCTTTTAGTTAAAAATAGGTAATTGATGTTGAAAAATGGATAGATTTGAGTTACAATTGTCTAGCTTTCGCAGATTTCTTAGCAGCCATGGGATAAGATTTATGAGTTGCGTAAGTTGTGGCAATCATCACACACCATTGATTTTTATAGGCGGTTGATACTTTAAGTGAAAGTAACCCTTTTTTCCTTTGATGTAGCCCATGTCAAAATACTAGTAACCCTTTTTCCATTTTCAGTGTTAGTCGGAGAGGGGTACATTTTGTTGAAAAAAGGGTACATTTGGTAGCATAAGTGATACATTATGTTGTTAAAGTAAGCTATTATGCTGTATAAGCTATTGATGGTATGTTTTAGGAACAATCATCTACCTCTATTAATTTTGTGTTTCAAGTTGAGACTTTAGATATATGTTCTTTTGTCTAGTATCCTTATGAAGGAATGCCAAACATGCAAAGAATCCACAAACCACACTACCTATCTACAGTTAGAGCTTTCTACAAGATGACATGGTATAAATAAATGTACACATTTTCCAACTTAATGTATCCAATTATATTAAAGGTATAAGTGAAATACTAATATGACATAATATACATGATTGCTACACACAAACAAATAACATAAAACATAATTAAAGCATAAAAAACATACCACCATTAAAGCCCATCCATTGAACTTCGATAATCCTTGTTCAATATACTTGCGATTATCCAAGTACTGGATAGTCTGAGTCTTCAGGTTCACCACAACACAGAAGTAGTGATCATCCATCAAAATAGGCACAAAAATCTGGCATTAATTTGAGGGAATACATTAGGGATCATGTTAAAACTTAACTATGTATAAAAATGATACAAGCAAAAAAAAGTATTACCATTGTAGCTTTGGCAAGATCATTCTGCATAGTATTCAGAAGAACCCATTGTTTCATTGAGTTATGCATATGTGTCGCCCGCCTTTTCATCTCTGCCATTTTTCGGCTTTTAACTTCAGTTTAAATTGCATCTAAATAAGAAACATATATTAGTCAAACATGTATGAAAAAATAATAAACATATATAAAAAACATTTAAACCTAACACTTACGCTATGTTTTATTCCAAAGAAGAATCTTGAATCTGCTTCTTGACACTTTCTCTCTAAATCATTAAGCAAAAGTGACCAACTTTGAGTAACTGAAGCAGCAACTTTTTAAATCCAATCAAGCTTTGCATCTCTGTACGTGGAATAAGTTGAATAAAACCACTCAAAAATAAATCTGCCCTGTTAAAAGTGAAAAAATAAACAATTAAGGAGAGATCATTTAAATACAAAAGAAATAGGAGTGCAAATAATCATATAACGTACTTCGAATCAACTTCAAAACCTTTCAGGCCCTCGGGGGGTTCAAAAAGGCAATAGTCCATAACCTCTTGATGTAGTTGAGGTAAGCTACGCATCTTTTCTCGATTCTTGCTCATAAATGCAGATGTAAAATCAACTACAACATTTATTGGACCACTATCAACACTACTAAAAGAAACAAGAATGGACTCTTGA
Organism: Patellifolia procumbens; assembly: GCA_947645195.1. Classification (NCBI taxonomy): domain Eukaryota; kingdom Viridiplantae; phylum Streptophyta; class Magnoliopsida; order Caryophyllales; family Amaranthaceae; genus Patellifolia; species Patellifolia procumbens. Next base: position 44,814 of record CANSGD010001151.1, read on the forward strand.
ATATCAATAACAACATAAACATCAGTAGACAGATTTGAAAGCACCTGAGCAATTATCCCTTGATCAGTTTGCTCCTGACTAGTTTGCCCCTGACCAGTTTTAGGTACATCAGCTTGCCATTCATCAGTTGCCATAAAATCAGCAGAACTTAAAGCATCTTCCACAACCTTCTTGAACACTTTGTCATTTGTAAGTTCTTGATCACGGTCTATATACCAAAAAGAGAATAATTAAAAGCAAAATAAGTAACTTATGTGTCACTTATACTTATTAAATAAAAGGAAACACAAAGCAATTAGGGTACCTTCAGGATCAAGAAGTTCAAAAGATGGCATTGCATCTGCTAGATGCTTCATTTGAAACTTTTCAACAATATCATCGATATGTTGAAGAGTGGCAGGATCAGACAACAGTTTATCAGTCTGAGAAACAACTGGTGAGTCAGACTTCTTGTCAGAATCACAATGAGCTACCATTTGATCTTTGATGCCTTGAAGACGGTTCATGTGAATTAACGAGATTAGTTCCATATCTCGTTTAAGAAGGAGAATTGCCTCTTGAACATCCTGGAAGAAAACAAATTCAGGTTTAGAGATTAAAAGGATGAATATAAAAGATACAAGTATAAAAAGGGGTACATAAAACATAAAACAAATACTTACATCTTTAGCTTTACTCTTTATTTCTTCATCAGTAAACAAGCCCTCTAGAAGAGTAATATGAATGGTCCGATCACTACATGTTGTATGTGCAGGTTCGATTCTTGAAGTCAAAGCATGTTCAACTTCAGTAGATTGTCTTTCCTTCTTATCCATCTTCCCACGATTCTCACAAATAGGATATGTCTCTCGATCAAACTTACACAAACCAAATCCAGCCTTCTCCTCATTCAACCTCTTTTTCACAACATCGTCAGTCCAATGTTGGATAAGAGGGGTAACAATAGGTGCTCTCTCACCTTTGAAGATAAACCTATGAAAATAAACTATCTCTAACAATAAAATACATCCCTTCAGCCTTTTCCGTCCACCATTTATACATTTTGTAACTACTTTACAAACATTGTCCAATACATAAGAGCACCAATCATAGTTCACAATACAATCTACATCAGCTAATGTTTTTGCCAAATACAAATTAACAGTACCATTCGCCGTAGGATTCAAAAAACAGAACAAACATTCAGAACAAAGAATCTTTTGAAATGAGATCCTCCATCTTTCAAAGCTACAATAGCTTCATACAATGCAGTGGAAGGCAAAGATTCATTTTCCTTAGCCCCAAAATAGTTTCTTAATTCAAACAAGTAATGATGATCAGGATTAGATCTCTTCCTAATCTTTTAATTTCAACTACCTTCTTACACTACTAAATTTATTAGCTTTAACGACAATATAATAACGACCACTAAAAAAATCATCGTTACTGGCACTTCTATAACGATGGGAGTTAAAGCCTTGTCGTTATTTATTTTAGTTCGCGTTATTCAATATTTCAATGTACTTCGGAATATTTAAAAAAAATAAAAGTTGTCGTTATTGCTCTAAACTAAGCGGCAAGCGAGGTGTTGAATGAAAATTTAGGGTTTAAACGGTTCTCAAGCAACTTTGATTTTTCAATACTCGTTCCTTCCTTCCGTTTCTCAATTATTCTTCTCCCTCTCATAAAACACAGACAATACTTCATATTGTTCTCATTTTTCTCAGTTATTATCAGATTGATAATCCTCTTGCTCGATCAATTTTCAGGGTAACTTACTCGACATCATTTTTTAGTTATGTTGGTATGTATATTATTTTCGAATTGTTGTTAATTGCTTTTGGTAGAATTTTGGGGATTAAGGTGAATTCTAGTTGAATATGCTTGAATCTCATTGCGTTGTTTTTAGGTCTTTAGAATTTTTTAAATCTGACAAACTGAATTGTACAAAGTAATAAAAACCGGAAAACCAGATTATAGATCGACCAACAAACTCATAGTGATCAGCAGTAACCAACAAATTGTTAAAATTTTCGTGAAACTGGTGTAACCAATTGAGATGTGAGGGTTATTTCCTAAACGAGGTTCCACAATTTCAGTCCATAATGTATGCTCTGTTGATAGATTCAAAGATTTTTGGGAAGATTTTAGGAACATATTTTGTTTATGTTTAGTTTATTTTAGTTGTTGATTATTTTATGTTAGTGGGTTAGGCATGCAGTTTGTATATCATGGGATAATGTTGCTAAGTCATAGTTTGATATAGTTACACTTTGCTTATCTAAAAGCTTGGTGATGTAGTGGACAATTTGGGCATTATGAATAAACAATTTGTTAAGTCTTTGACTTCTTCTCTTCACTCATACTTGCATTAATTTTCTTTGTATCTGAACCAACATGCTCTTCAGTAAGTTATTTGAATTATTGATCCTTTGTTCTAAGACTGTCATACTTATTTGTTTCTATCATTGAAACGCTATTACAGTTGAAATATAAGTTTTATGGTGATGATCAGAGTGATATTCACTTAAGAGCTATTAATTTTGCAATTTGTTTGAGTAAAGGCACAAGCCACTGCACTATAAGCTGCTTCAATTCTCTAAGCTACTTCAATTCTATCTTATCCTCTTAGTTATTTGATCTAAACATGTTTATTGAGCTTTAAGATAGAATTTATAAGTCTTTTTATTTTCCCACTCACTTTTGGATGATACCTGTTGAACTTATAAAAGTCATTGCTCTGATTTTCCTATGTCGTTTCCTAATGATACTTGTAAGTAAGAGATGTTCTTACGGATTAAGATAGAAACCTTAATTGATTTGAATCCTTGCTATCTCAATTGTGTTCTTTGTTTATTTTGAGAACTGGATGACCTTGAGTGATTCAAATCCTTGGATTTGGATGACCTTCTCCTTGGAGGAGATTGAGCCTGGGTTGGTAACTCAAGGAGATGTTCTCGAATCTAAAGATTGAATATCTAAACCTATATTTGGTGTAATCTTCTAAAGAATATTTGGCTCACTTCTAATTTTGACGAGTTTTAAATGGTTGTTATTTCGACCTTTTTATTATTTCAAAAGGCTAAATTTACAGTAAGATAAGTGTTATACACTTATACTATATTTGTTTACACAAAAAGGAGTCTTGATTAGCAGAACATGGATTTGGTTGCAAAAAATAGAGTATTAAAATTTTCCCTCATCTTTTTAATACTATATTTGATCATGACAACTAATACAAGGATAATTATACCACCTTGTGTGAGACCTCTTCCATCTTAGAAAACCCCTTGAGAAACCATGCTGATAGAGTTATTATTACAAGTAGATCTAGTGTAGGTTATGGCACAAACAAACATAAATATAACCAAACTCATACCAGGTTAGAGATTCAGATTCCTGTAGTTGAATAGCGGGTTTCAATGAAGAGTTAATAATAAGCCCTAATGAAAATCTCTTCCTATATGCTCAACTGGACAAGTGCATAGGTTTTTTATTTGGTATAGTGGCAGGATTAATATCAATGGTAAGAATAAAATGCCTATCTGAAACATTTTCCATGTGCCTTCTATCTGAACCCATGTTTGATTACAGTCATGGACTCACCCATTGTCGTTGAGATGTGAGTGTCTTACAAAGCTAAAGGTAAAATTATAATTATTCCAATTGCTATATTCCACTTACTGTTGGAAATGTATAGTAGAGGTAATATATGTTTAGTGCATTTTTGTCATAGAAATTTGGAAATAAGCCATTAGTACCCCAATGCTAGTTAGGCCACCGAATGTTTACTTCTTGTTTCCTACTCTTTAATTTTCTGGCTTTTGTCTTTGCTCTTTGGAGTTGTACAAAGCTCCAAACTATACAATGGTTACAAAGTATAATTATGAACGGTAAATGTCGTCAAAATTCTATAAGTAGTGGTTCATTGTAAGTCAAAGTGTGAGTATCCATGTTATTTTGACACCCGCATCTAACACTTGGATATTCATTTTCAACTTAAAACTTGATTTTTTTTCTACAAAATGTCCGAGTCTGACACCCGTATCCAACTAGACACTTAATTCGTGTCTACATAATAGGTAAGTATCCCTTTGACAAAAGAATTCTTGGCTTCTCTAAAATAATTAATAATCTTGTTGAATGATTTTTCTATTTCAGCTTTATCTCGGCATGAGTAACATATTTAGATTTGAATTTTGATTAATGATAATATGTGGATGTTAGAAAAAAAAAAGTGCAAATAACTCTCAAAACAGAGCCAACTATGCAAAAGAGCTACAACGCAGGACTAGGAGTAAAGCCTATAGGCAAGTTATATGGCAAGATCTCATAAGCACTTGGCTTCTAATATTTATTCTTCTCTTTTTGGAAATTTCTTTTACTTTAACATACGCATTATTGAATGAGTCCCGAATTCCTGATATCGTTTTGTTCAATCTTTGAATTCAAAGCGAGGTAAAGATGGAAAGAAGCTGAGGTTTTGGACTTTAGATTTCTTAAAAGTTCTTAAAATGCTCAGCTCTTTGGGTAATTTCTGGTGCTATTTTTGCTTCACGATAACAATTAGGTATAATGAAGCTTCTCATTAAACTCACTCATCCCTCTTTTTTCTCAAACCCTTGCAATTTCTTAAATGTTTGCAATTTGCTTCCTCCATGAGCATTGAGTAGTTCAACGTTCTTCCAAGTTCCACCACTGTCACCGAAGTTAGTATTCCTATGGTGCAAGGCTGCAGCGGACTAACAATCAGCGACACCATGTGTCTGATAACTCTGGTCTGTTCTATAACAATAACGAAACAGGGACTAGGCACTCAGTGAGGCTTCAATAATTTCACTGTTAGTCTTCCTTTATTGGACAAAGGTCAATCTTTTAAGTTTTAAATTTACTTTTTTCAGCTACTCGGTTTGAGGTTCTTATAAGTCAGCTACTTCCATTTAGGTGACTGAGCTTCCTTAAAGAAACCGAGTGTGTGACTGGTGGCTATGATAAGAGCATTTTTCATGTAATCATGGGTTTGGAGACTGTATAGTGACCAAGCAATTGAAGCTAGATCCTACTATCTACAACTCGTTGAGAAATTAAAAGGTATATCCATCCTCTTGCTCATGAATTTTTTTCAAGATCATGTGTGTAAATATATGTAGTTCTGGTGATACTTCTTGCTGTATTAATTTACAATAGTCACTGCTCCAAGATGTCAAATTTCTATCTGTTGGTGCAGGTGGACGATGGAGATGTTTTATACTTTGTAGTGAGCGGTAGGCAGTTAAGAGGGTGGGGAGAATTGATGTTTTTGCCACATAATTTGACTTCGTGTTGACATGGTTGCTTAGGGAATTAGCAAATTTGTCCATTAAAACTCATGTAAAACTCTTATACCCGCAATCTTTAAATGATTGGTGTTATGTTCTATAGAACTACTTGTTTCTGTCCAGGACAGCAACAGTGAATGTGGTGGTGGGTACTTGGTGGAATCGTGGCTCCCAAACGTCCTTCGTGGTGGTGGTTACCTGCAAAACAAGGAGAAACCTCGGGGGTGGTTCCGAGGATCGCCTCTCCGATGCCTAAGTCAGTCCAAATTGAGCACAAGATCTCTAGTCGAGAGAAAACGAGTATCAAGTGCAAGTATTTTGTGAGTGTTTGATTCAACGTACCTTACCCATGCATCATGCATGGGTATTTATATGAGACATGGACTTGTAACTGACCTAGTAAAGTGAGTGGGCCTCTTTGAAAGTGGGCCAAGGTGGAACGAGGCCTTCATTAAACTCCAGCCTAAAGGCTATGTCCGGAGCGGTCTGCCTGAGGAGGTCTGCTCTGCTCCAGGCGCTCTGACGTGGAGTGGCAGGCTGCTTCCAGCTGGAGGTCTGCTAGGTAGACCCCATACAATTTGCCCCCCGGACCCAGTATTTGCAGATTGCAATATGCTGGGTGCATTTGTTTTTGTTCTGGCGTTCTGCTCTTCGCGGAATGATACGTGGCTGTCTGTGAGCTGCTCTTCACAAACTCCAGAATGCTTCCATTTTTCCCGCCCATTTGGTTGGGGTGTTGAGTAAGGGTCATTAATTCATTTTGAATTGAATTGAATTGATGTGACTCTTTGGGTTCCCAAGGAATGTAATGATGATAAGTTGGTGCTGAGTGGACGAATTATGCTTATTTAAAGGCTGAATCGACCTTTTGTGGAACTTTTCAGTTTCCTTTCCTTCGAACTCTTTGCTTTTCAAACTTTCTTGTTGTTCTTCGAGAATTTCTTTTCGCCCTAGCCATTTTCGAGTGATTTCTCTTGATTATCCTGGGAGATATCTGTCTGCGTTTGGAGATTAATTGATACTGTTGCGTTCGTGGCTTTCGTCTTCTCTTCCTTGGCGTCTTCTGCTCTCCATCTAGGTAAACTCCTTTTCCCAGATCTACTTTTGGTTTTTTCCTTCTTGGATGGTTTTGATGTGATCTTTTCTGTGTTTATGGATTTCTCCCCCTTTTTCCTTCTGTACGCACTTATTTGCCTGTGTTTTTGGGGTTAGGGTTTCTTTCCTTTGGTCTTCAGATGCGATTGTTTACTTCTTTGTTTCATAGATCTGTTTGGTGTTGTTTCGTTTCCGTTCTGCCGCTCTGAATGATAGGCTCTGTCCTAAGAAGCAGGACTCTGCTCTGGTTGGTAGGCTCTGCTCTGCTTCTTCAGCTGAGTTCTGCTCTACTGTTGACATTTAAGATTTTTAGGGTTTGCTTTGTTTACCCTGTTATCCTCTTTACTTGCTGGGTTGTAAGCCTGCGATGTGTCTTCATTGTTTTGTCTGCGTTATTTGCAAGAAAATATCCTATTTCTTGGCTATTTCTGATCTTTACATACCATACACATCCTCATACACATCCTTGCCCCCCAGTCTGTAGGTCTGAGGTGCCAGACTGTCTTGTGTGGTGACTGCAAGTCTGATGTGCTGTCGTCTGCTTCTTGTGTTGTGTAGGATGTCTACTTCTCACTCTGCTGCTTCCCGTGGGAAGGATGTGGTATCTACCTCTTCGTCCGAGCCGGATGAGCCTTATCCGGTGGACACTCAGTCCCCGTTTTTAAAGTTGGATCTGCCTCGGTGTAAGGACGAGGTGGTTCCGGAGGAATGGGAGATCTTTGACCCCTGGGACGGTCTTCGTAAGGAGGTGTTGGGTCCTGAAACCAACAAATTTCCTCCCAACTACAAGTTTAAGCCCACTCTGCCCGCAGTCAAATGGAAGTACAGCGACCATGAGATGCGGAGTCTTGCCCTTTACGACAGCAAGGGTAAGCCTTATTTAGCGGAGATCTGCAGAAGCGTTCAAACGGGCGCATGCTGCATACTACCTGGAGATTGCTGCGGAGATCAAGCCACTTCGCGGGTCTTGGGTGGTGCTTCCCCAAGAGGGTCAGAGCCTGGCAGATGTACCAGAGGGTACACTGCTGTTTATATGAAGCAGCTGGAGTTCGGGCTTAGATTCCCCATCCACTGGTTCTTGGAGTGGGTTCTCTGCCGGTATCGTATGGCTCTCTGCCAAGTCAATCCCCAGTCTCTGAAGAAGATTCTGGGGTTTATTTGGGTTTGTGAAGCTCTGGGCTTCCCACTCACCATGAAACTCTTTCAATGCCTGTTTTACTTTAAGAGGCAGGGGGAGTATAGCTTTTTCACCGGCTCGGTGCGGGCCAATCATCTGACGGTCTATCCCGTCGATCTCAGTCTGAAAGATTGGCGGGATAGTTTTGTCTTTGTTAGGGTACCGACGGAGGAAGGGCACCCTTATCAATTTAGGGCCCCTATGCGCCCTGTGGAGCCTAACTTCCAGAGGCAGTTGGACCCGAATGTGTGCTGAACTGGGACGAGAGGGTAGCTTACTACTACTTCAAGTCCAGATCCAAGGTTACTGCCGGAAGCAGTTTCTTCCCAAGTACTGGTTACCGCATCACTATGTGATGTGTCAAAATGCCTTCCTGAGGATAGGCCATCTGTCCCCCTGATTATACTACGGGTAAGCGCTCTGCCAACTCTTAACTCTGCTTCTCATTTTCCATTCTGCTGTGATTCATTGTTTGTACTGTGCTGCAGCTCCGTGCAGACAGTTTGTTCGCCAGGTGATTAAGGGTGGGTTTTGAGCTGGCGGGCGTGTTCTGCCCCTTTCCATTATTTTCCTTCTGCATTCGACTTGCTGTAGCTAACGAGTATTCTAATATTGCAGAGACTCTGGGGTCTGCCATTCCTTGGGAGCTGGGTTTGAGTCAGCTTCAGTATGTCGCAGGTACCGTCCGGTACCTGACCCAGGGACCTACACCGTCCCTGACTTCATCAGGGAGATTAACGCTACCTCCTTGGACCATCCTTCCCTCCGGACCAAGCGCCCGGAACTTGTGGATAGGTTTACTGGGGCGTCCCGGCCGCAAGGGGCCCCTCTGCCACTGTCACAGAGATTCAATCTGATGACGAGGAGGAGGCGGCGGCTGTTCCTCTGCAGACCCATCGTTCCAGGCGTGCTGTGCATCTGCCGGGAGATGATGACGTTAGTGGATCTGCAGAGGGGGCCAACCTCTGCAAGGGACTGTTCTGATTGTTGAGCCCCTGCAACAGCTTCCTCCTGCGCAACCAGGTATTACTTATGATGAACCCCAAGGTATTCTTTCTGCTTGTGTGCATTCTGACCAGCTTCTCATTTTCTCTTTTTACTTTCAGAACCGCCTGTGGTGGAGGATGTGCCCATGGGAGGGCCTGACCAAGCGGCGACAGAGTTTGACAGGACGGAGAAAGAACCTACTCCAGTGGGTGGTTCTGCTCAGCCTGATGAAGCTGGTCGGGAGTCCCATCGAGCCATGACGGAGTTTGACAGGACGGGGCGGAGCTGCTAAGACTGTCACGACTCAGTCTGCTGAGGATCAGAGTGAGGGCCAGTCAGGTAGCTGTCTTCTTCAGACCCAAACTGCTCTTTGTTATCGGTTTCTTTTACCTGCACCTTCTTGATTTCCCTGTTTTTATTTTAATATGATAGGTTCTGTTGGGAAAACCGTCCTACGCCCGTTCCGACTAACCAGGAGACGGTGGAGCCTCTCCAGCATGAGAGGGTGGAGCAGCAGAGCTTGGCTTCCGTCCCAGTGGTGGAGACTGTCTTGACTCCCCCTGTCCAGAAGTCTACTCCTCCTAGTAGGAAGGCTGCTCCTCCTCCTCCCAGAGGCTTTAAGCAGGTCCTTGCCCCTACTCCTGAGGATCTGGCGCGTGTGGTTAGTGTTTCCTTTCCTCTCTTCCCTCTTGTAGAGTCAATTCGTTATGTGCCTTACTTTGTTGACGGCATTTTTACCTTTTATTTTCTTCAGCAGCAATTGAGGGCTAGGAAGGTGCAGTCTGCTGCGGCTCTTCAGACCTCTGCTCCCACTGCGGGCCAGCTTAAGCCCCTTGCAGAGGGTGCTCATCAGACTACGGCTGAGCCTGAGGTCTCTTCTCATTCCCAGAAGAGGTCAGCAGAGAGGCAGAGTGAGGAAGGAGCTCCTCCTCAGAAGAAGACTCGTCTCCCTGCTGACTCCTCTCGGATCGTTGTTGTTGAGGACGACGTCGCCACCAAAGGTGTGTATCCTTTACCTGGTCTTAGCTCCGGCCTTTTCCCTTCTGTGGAACTGACTGGACTTTCTTTTGGCTCAGGTTCTCTGCAGAGGGAATCGGCGGGCGACCAGCACGAGGCTCGGGCGGGAGCAGATGTCCGTGGCCTTCCCTGATCTCAGTGAGTGGTTGAAGCTTCTGGCAAGTCGCTTCTCACCGGACTATGCTGTTCAAGATGTCCCCCTGGTGAGTTGTCTGTTCCTCTTATAGTCATCTGTTTATGACATTAAGATTTCTTTCTGATATGCTTTTTCCTTGATTACAGGCTGCACGGGCCGGCGCCTTCATTGGAGAGTTCTACCATGCTGTAGGGCTGGGTAGACATGAGGCAGATCTCCCTGAACTGCAGCAGCTTAAGGCTCAGGTAGCGCAGCAGAGAGCAGAGTATGCCAAGCTGAAATCCCAGAACTCTCTGATTGTGTCCACCTGCCGCGAAACTGAGGAGGAGAGGGATGCTCTGATTGTGGAGCGCGACACCTTGCGGACCGTCAACCAACGCATGGAGGGTCAGGCGGCGCAAGCTGAGGCTATCGCGGCTGAGCATTCCCGCCTCTCTTCTCAGCTTAGTGAGGCGTTGTCTCGTGCTTCGACGGTGGAGACTAAGCTGAAGACCTCCGAGGCCCGGCTGCAGGCAGCGTTGAAGGAGCAGGAGCAGCTCAGGGGTCAGCTCTCTGCTATACGGGCTGATCATGAGGCTCGCTATGCTAAATTGGCTCTGCAAGCCAAGGAGGCTGAGGCAGCTCTAAGACAGAAGGAGGAGGAGCTAGGGCAGAGTTCTCCAAGTTGCTTTCTGAGAGGGAGGCTCAGCAGGCTAAGGAGGCTGAGGTGGCCCTAAAGCAGAAAGAGGCCCAGCTGCTGGCGGAGGAGGCTGCCCGGGCTGCTCAGATGGAGGAGGCGTTTGGGAACAAGTACTGGGAGGACTGCAAAGTTGCGGTCCGCAGGGTTCTCTGGAATTTGCAGCCCTCTTTTAACTGGGATGTCTTTGAGGACGCCTATGCCAGTCAAGTGCATATGCGACCTCCGGTGACTCAGGAGCTCAGAGATCTGGAGTTGCTCTACTCTCTGCCTTCAGAGGGAGAATCTTCAGAGCAGCAAGTTGATGGGAGCTCTGCAAAGGATGGCAGCTCCGTTCCTAAGCAATAGGAACTCGGGCGGCTATCTCATGCTTCGCCTCAGTCTTCTTGTGACTCCTGTCTGAGCTGCTGAGGTAGGTGAGCTGGGAGCCTGTGCTGAACTGATTGCAGTCCTCCGTTTTTGCCCTCCGATGATATCCTAATTGACTTATCTTGTAATATTTGTAACTAAATAGTCAAACATTTCCTTTTCATCTGTATTTGCTCCCTTCTTTTGATTAGGTAGCCGCCGTTGTTGTAGTACTATGTAGCACTCTGATTTGGCTTATAGCCAGATCTTCTTATGTAAGATTCAATTAGTCAGCAATTATTTTTCCTGCAATGCGAGTTGCGTTCTTCTGTTGACTTTTGTGCTTTCTATTTGATGCATACCAAGTTTTGTTATTTCTGCTAAGTACATGCGTTCTGCTCTGATGATGAGTCTGCCGTGCCATCAAGCAAATGTATTCAGGTGTTTTTGTTTACTTGGCTTGGTGGCCGGTGAGATTTGCTTAGAGCTGGGACTTTAGGGGGCCCTTTACTCTTCTGCTCTGCCTTATGTATGACAAAGATTCAACAACAGCAGAGCAGAGGAGGTATTTTGACGCCCTAAGTCATGATGATTCTGGGAGTTTTGGGGTTCGCCCTTTAGCTCCTTCTGCCATCTTTTTCTGTCGGGGTACGCTTTGGTTCTTAGGAACTCTCGCGTCCCCATTAGCCTTAGGTGTCTATGACTTATCCTTGCTGCTTTTTGGGCCTTCGGCCCCGCAGGTTTAGAGGTAGAGGTCTATGACATCGGTAAGTCGAGTCGGCATCCGATCACTCTGCGGGCCTCAGGGGCTCTTGGACAGAGTTAACCTTTTGGCCGACTCCCTTTCTTCATTATATAGTTTACTTTTGTGTCTGAAGAGCCTCTTCAGCCTTCAGTCTGACTCAGACCCTGTTTTCTTTTGCCAGACTGTGGTATTTTTTCTCAGTCTGCTAAGGGTCTATCTGATTTTGGCATTTTATTTTTCATAAAGAAATGATAAGGGGACGGTGGTTTAATGCGAAATGGAGAGTGGTGGACAAAGGGTGGCTCAAAGGCCTTTCATTCATGGGCGTTTTGGTACAATCTGGGTTATCCGAAGTATTTTTTCAATATTCGGGCGTTCCAGTTGTTTTTCAGTTCACTTCCATCCATTCTTTTTTCAGTCTGTAGGTTCCGGGGTGTAGCTCTTCACTAACCTGGTAGGGTCCCTCCCACTTAGCAGACAGCTTTCCGTGTATTTTGTCTTTTTGCACAGCTGCTGCATCTTTGAGTACCAGATCCCCTACCTCCAGAGGCCTGGCCTCACTTTCCGGTTATAGTATCTGCTGACTCTGGCTTTGTAGGCTTCCATTCTGAATCTAGCTTCGTTTCTGTATTCATCCAGCAGATCTAGATTTGTCCTCAGGGCTTCGTCATTCAGACCTGGCTCAAATAGGCTGATCCTCAGACTCTCGGACCCGATCTCAACAGGCATGACAGCTTCAGAACCATATACCAGGTGGAAGGGGTCTGCCCAGTCGATTCTTTGATTGTGGTTCTTATCGACCACAGAGTGTTAGGCAGCTCCTCTAGCCATTTGCTTTTTTGCTCCTCCAGCTTCTTCTGTAGGCCTATCAGGATCTGCTTGTTAGCGGCTTCGGCCTGACCGTTGCACTGAGGGTTGCAGACTGAAGATAGGGCATATTTGATCCCAAACTGCTCCAACCACCCTGATAGGGGTATGTTGTCAAACTGTCTCCCGTGGTCGAAGACGAAAGCCTTCGGAATTCCGTATCTGGTGATGATGTTCTGCCACAAAAATTTTCTGACGGCTGCTTCTGTGATGGTGGATAGGGCTTCTGCCTCTATCCACTTAGTGAAGTAATCTACCCCCACAATTAACCATCTCTTCTGATATTGGGCCGTTGTGAAGGGTCCCAGGATGTCTAGCCCCCATTGGGCGAATGGGATAGGGTTGTAGATTGGCATGAGGTCGTTTGCGGGTAGCGTGATGTTCGGTGCAAACCTCTGGCAGCTGTCGCATTTTTTCACCAGAGCTTCGGAGTCAGCTTTCATTGTGGGCCAATAATAACCGGCTCTGAGAGCTTTATGGGCCAGAGCTCTTGGTCCGATATGGTGTCCGCAGAGTCCCTCATGAATCTCCCTCAATATGTAGTCTGCATCTCTCTGCCCTACGCATTTGAGTAGGGGCAGAGAAAAAGACTTCCTGTATAGCTCGTCCCCGATCAGGCAGTATCTGCATGCTGTCAGCTTGAGTTTTCTTGCTTTCATTTTTCCTTCTGGTAATTTGCCAGTCTGTTTATACTCAACGATCTCCTTGATCCACTTTGGCATATCTTCCAGTTCCAAAACTCGCTCTGCATCCTTGTAGATTGCACTAGTGGGTCTGACTTCCACCAGAACAGACCTATTCAGCTCTTGCAGACTGCTGCTTCCCAATTTGGACAGGGCATCTGCTTGTGCGTTCTGTGCTCTAGGCACTTGTTCAATTCTAAAAGTTTCAAAATTTTAAATCAGAGACCTCATTCTGGCTAGGTAGCTCTGCATCGTCGGCTCCTTGGCCTCATACTCCTCCTTGACTTGGTTGGTTACCAACTGAGAGTCAATTTTGAGGTGGACGTGCTTGGCTTCCAGGGTCTGGCAGAGCTGCAATCCAGCGATGGCCGCTTCGTACTCTGATTCATTATTGGTTGCCGAAAACATGAACTTCAGGGCATATTCAATGATTTTCCCCTCTGGGGTTCTGATGACCACGCCTGCCCCAGAGCTGTTGATGGTTGCAGACCCGTCTGTAAAGAAATCCCAGGCTCTGGGCTCTCCTACTGATTCCTGATAGGCACACTCTGCTAGGAAGTCAGCTAGAGCTTGTGCTTTTATGGCGGTTCGCGAGGCGAATTTGATACCGAACCCTGTCAGCTCCAGGGCCCAGTTCATGATTCTCCCTGATTTGTCTACCTTCTCCATTGCCTTTTCCAGAGGCATATTTGTCAGCACAGTGACGGGATGTGCGTCAAAATATGGCCTCAGCTTTCTGGTGGCCAGCATTACTGCGTAGGCTGCCCTCTCTATCAATGGGTAGCGTGTTTCTGCACCCGTGAGGGTGTGGCTTACAAAATATACCGGCTGCTGCTTCTTGTTCTCTTCCTTCAGCAGGACTGCACTCACAGTTGCAGCTGTAACGGCAATGTATAGGGAGAGAGCTTCCCCTGTCTTGGGTCTGGCCAGTGTGGGCAGGCCAGAGAGGTGTGACTTCAACTTCTGGAATGCCTCCTTCTGCTCTGCTTCCCACCTGAACTCTTTGTTCCCCTTCAATATTTTGAAGAATGGGAGAGCTTTCTCTGCAGACTGAGCTATGAATCTGGACAGGGCTGTCATTCTGCCTGTCAGCCTCTGGATGTCTCTGATGCTTTTAGGCTCTGGCAGATCCATAGCTGCTTTTACTTTGTCGGGATTCGCGTCGATCCCCTTTCGCTGACCAGATAGCCCAGGAATTTCCCTGACCGTACTCCAAACACGCATTTCTTAGGATTCAACTTCATGCTGTGTTTGCGGAGGTTGGCGAAGGTCTCCTTTAGGTCTGCTATGTGGTCAATCTCAGTTTTACTCTTGGTGATGACGTCATCAACGTATACCTCCAAATTCCTTCCCCTTTGACCGGCAAAGACCTGATCCATCAGCCTTTGATAGGTGGCGCCTGCGTTCTTCAGCCCGAAGGGCATCATGACATAGCAGAATACCCCGATAGGGGTGATGAATGCCGTCTTCTCCTTGTCTGCGGGGTCCATGAAGATCTGATGGTATCCGCTGAACGCGTCCATGAAGCTGAGCAGAGCGTGCCCACTGGTAGAGTCTACCAGCTGGTCGATTCTTGGCAAGGGATAGCAGTCTTTGGGGCAGGCTTTGTTGAGGTCTGTGAAGTCAACGCACATCCTCCAGCTCCCGTTCGTCTTCTTAACCATTACCACATTGGCCAACCATTCTGGATATTTGCAGGGCTCTATGAACCCTGCCTCAAGCAGCTTCTGAACTTCTTCCTCAATGGCTTTATTTTTCTCCGCAGAGTAGTTCCTCCTCTTCTGCTTCACAGGTCTGTATCCTGCGGCGGTGTTTAACTTGTGGTTGATGGTGGCTGGGTCCACCAGGCATCTCAGCTGCCGAGAAAGCGAACACATCTGCGTTCTCTTTCAGCAGACTGATTAGGTTGACTATGGTTTCGGGATCCAGGTCTTTGCCTATCCTGACTGCCCTGCCTTCTTCCGGTCCCAAGAGTACCTCTTCGGTCTCTTCCCCCGGTTCAGGCTTATTTGCCTCCTGCTCTGCTTCTGGCCGAGCATCGGCCTCACTGATAGCAGCACAATCTTCCTCTCTTTGCTTGGCCTCTTTGGCCTTTCCTTCGTTTCTTTCTTTCCCGGCTTCTTCAGCCTGGTCCTTCTTGGCTTCTTCGGCCTCTTTCCTCTTTCCTTCTTTCTTTCCCCTTTCTCCTCTTTCTCCTGGACCCAGAGTGGTCAGGAGGAGGAGGTCTTTTATCCTTCTTTAGGGCGGTCAGATTGCATGACCTAGCTGCTCTCTGGTCTCCCTTCAGTCTGCCCACTTCTCCAGTACTGCTTAAGAAAAGCATGGTCTGATGATGGGTTGACGGGATTCCCTGTACTGCCTCGATGAACTTCCTTCCCATCAGAGCGTTGTATGGTGACGGGAGGTCTACCACCAGAAACTCTTGTACTACTGTTCTCTTCACTCCGTTCTGCCCCTCTGTGGTCACTGTCAGATGTATCTTCCCTCTGGGATGATGGAATTCCCCGTGAATCCGACGATTGGAGTTCCTCCTTGCTTCAGCATTGAACGATCTAGCTCCATTTTATCGAAGGTATCCTTATAAAGGATATTCACGGCGCTCCCGCCATCTACCAGTATTCTTCGTACATCTATCCTGCTAATCTCCAGAGTGACCACAAGAGGGGTCAGAGTGCGGGAAGCTGATGCCTTTGCAGTCTTCTGCTGTGAAGGTCATGTTTGGTAGATCTGGGCTCAGCTCTGCCTGGTTGATGGAGTAGAGGTTGGGGTGGGTGAGTTGCCTTAGGTGAGTCCTCTCTCTCCCCTATCGAGCTAGAGCTGCCAAATATGACGTATACCGTCTTCTTTTTCCCTTCCTTGATCTCTGCTCGCTTGTCCTGCAGTGTCTGCCCTTCGCTCTGTTGCTCCTTCTCCTTGATCCCCTGATTCCAGGCGAGGTACTCTTTGAAGTAGCCTCGTCTGATCAGGCTTTCCAGATTGTTTTTCAGGCTTATGCAGTCTTCTGTATTGTGGCCCGGCGTCTCATGGAAAGCGCAGAACTCTGCCATGTTTGAGCCTAGGCTTCTCTTCTTGGTGGGTGGTGGTCTGTGCCACCTGCTGTCATCTCTGTGGGTCAGAAAGATCTCAGCCCTTGGCGCGTTGAGGTTGCTATAGTTGTTATATTTCTCTTGGGCCTTCAGCCGGTTTGCTTCTCTCTCTGCTTCTTTTTGCTTTTCTCTCCCTCTGTTCTGATGGGGCCTGGGGCCTCCAAAATTCAGTCTGCCTCCCATGAACTGGTGCTCATTCCGCCTGGTACCCTGTATAGCAGGTCTGCCTGTTTCTGCTCCGTGCGTCGATGCTTTGTTGAAATCTTCGACGGCTATGTATTTTTCTGCCAGGGCCAGGGCCTCGCTGAGTTCTTTCATGGTGACCCATTTAAGATCATCTCTGAATTTACTGGTGTGGGGTAGGGCGTTCCTCAGAGCGTGCAGAGCGAGCTTCTGCTCCAGCTCTGGGATATGCACCAGCTCTTTGTTGAACCTCCCTATGAAATCCCGCAAGCTTTCATTCTGAGTCTGCTTCAGCAATAGCAGCTCGTGTGTGGATTTGTTCCTCCTGCTTCCGCTAACGAAATGCTCTTTGAATCTCTTCTTCAGTTCATCAAAGTTAGCAATCGTTCCTTGGGGAATAGTCCTGAACCAGGTTTGTGCTATCCCTGTCAGAGTGGCAGGGAAGTGTCTGCACCATGTGGCCTCATTGTAATTTCCTAGTTCCATGTGGGTCTCAAAGGCTGCCACATGCTCCTTTGGGTCTCCCTCCCTTCGAACTTGAGATTGGACGGGAGCTTCGCTCTTGACACCCTGGCCGCAATGATTTCAGGTGTGAAGGGAGACTTGGAAGGAGATCTAATCTCCTCTGCAGGTGAGACCACAATGGGTCTGGAGTTGACTCTATGGGCTATGAGTCCTCTGAGGTCTGTGGGGGCTCCATTATCGCCAGAGCCCTCCTCTGGTATTGTTCCTAATCTCAGGCTGACATGCCTTCTGACCGTTCCGCCACCAGGCGCAGACAGGGCCTCTTCAGCTCCTGAGTTGTGCCTGGTTCTGGGTCGCGGCTGGACATTCTTGGCCACGCCCCTTGGACTTCCTCTGTGGACAGATCTCCGACTTGAGCCTGCCGTATACCCTGTGGGTGTCTGTTCTTTGAACATACTGGGATGATCTTGCTGCATTATTTCAGTATCCCACTCTGTTTCCTGCCAGCCCCTACTGATGTACCCGGGTCCAGAGCGGCTAGATAGGCCATACTCCGACGTCGGGGTGGGTGTAATGTTCGTCATATTGTACCCGCATAAGGGGTCTGCCGTGGCTGCCTCCTCTTCAGATGACAGCCGCAGGTGCCTTCGTACTGAATCGTGTGCTCCGGTTCTTTTTCTCTTTCGAGCAGGTTGGCTTCCAACAGTTTGCATAAACTGTTGAGCAGACTGCAGCACTTGAAAAGCTGCTTGAAGTTGCTCCGGCGTGGGCATGACCACTAAGCTGCTTGGTTGTGGGGTCTGCCTGGTTTCACGGTGAGGGGTGATGGTGTTTTCCCTCCTGCCTGATCTGGTGGCAACAACACTACCCCTTCTTGTTGATCCCGTGTTCGTTTCTCTCAGTGGAGAGTTGCTTTCTCCTCCTGTACTGTCGGAACCGAGCGTTTCTGAGGTTGGAACCACCATTGCGAAGTTCTAGATTGGGCTTTTCTACTCTTCCCCTCCTTCTAGCGCCAAATTGTTTCTGTCCAGGACAGCAACAGTGAATGTGGTGGTGGGTACTTGGTGGAATCGTGGCTCCCAAACGTCCTTCGTGGTGGTGGTTACCTGCAAAACAAGGAGAAACCTCGGGGGTGGTTCCGAGGATCGCCTCTCCGATGCCTAAGTCAGTCCAAATTGAGCACAAGATCTCTAGTCGAGAGAAAACGAGTATCAAGTGCAAGTATTTTGTGAGTGTTTGATTCAACGTACCTTACCCATGCATGGGCATGGGTATTTATATGAGACATGGACTTATAACTGACCTAGTAAAGTGAGTGGGCCTCTTTGAAAGTGGGCCAAGGTGGAACGAGGCCTTCATTAAACTCCAGCCTAAAGGCTATGTCCGGAGCGGTCTGCCTGAGGAGGTCTGCTCTGCTCCAGGCGCTCTGACGTGGAGTGGCAGGCTGCTTCCAGCTGGAGGTCTGCTAGGTAGACCCCATACACTACTGAAATTGGTTATTTATATCAAGGTTAAGGAAAACATCATCAACCAGCAAACCCATTTACACTATGATGAACATGTTTCCTGTTGTTAAAATATACATCATTTAGCTGTACATATGAGAGTTTGTGTTCTCTTCTTTTCTTACCCTCCATGTTTCCGCTGTAATAAATTGTACTTTCTGCCAATGGTGATATTGATATTGATATTTATTTTTTCTTTTGAAAGGTCTTTAATTTGAAGGAGCGGAGTCAATTTGGATAGTTTTTCAGTGACGGCTACAAGATATGCAATACCAGGAACTTACAACTTAATCTGTTTGTGTAATTTTTCGAATAATGTTAGTTAGATCTAGAATAGTAGATTTTAAATTAATGTACTTTTCATTAGATGGAAATCTTGTTATACGCTTAATTTTTGGGGATTTGAATGAAAAGCTAATTTTCGTTTTATATTTGTATATCTATAATTAATTAAGCATAAATTGACGTTGTCGTTGACAAAATTTGTTAATATATAAAACATAGCTATTTATAACGACAAAAACGTTCGTCGTTGTTAGAGGCATTTCATAGTTTTTACAAAGAACATTTTACGCCGATAATGCTGGTCGTTATTTCCTTTTTGCTTGGTAACGACGAATATATTCGTCGTAAATGAAAGCATTTTATGGTTGTCCCAAAAAGCATATACATATACGACGAACTTTATGGTCGTTATTGTATTTGGTCTGTCGTTAATATTATAACGACGAACATTAAAATGGTCGTGTAAATTAGACGATGAACAATCTGATTTCGTCGTTAATAGCAATAACGACGGGACTAGTAACGACAACCACAACGACGAAACATGTTCGTCGTTAAAGGCTTTAATGACGAATTTATACCCTTTTAATGACGAATTTTTCGTCGTTAAAGATGTTAATTCTAGTAGAGTTATCACCCATAGGTAGCTGAAAAACATCATAAACATCTTCACGTTTTATATTAAAACTTTTCTCAAAATCAGTTAAGAAAAGACGACCATCAGCATTATGATGACTAACCAACCATGGGACCATGTCACGGTAAAAATGCCCCAACCTCAATAAAAGCAAACCTCCGAAACCAATTTCTTCCACTTCTTTCTTCTGTGTAGGATTAAGAACTTGCACCAGCTCACAAACGGCACTAGGCCTACAATGAGTTTTTATATATTTCTGCAAAATGAAAAAGGGTACATATGACATTAAACCCATAACACAAAGGAACAATTTCAAAATGGGTAATTTGGAATAAAAAGTGTACATCAAATATAAGAAAGGGTACTTTGAAATCTTTAGAATAGGAGTCAGACTCAAAAGTAGGCCAAAATTATTCATCTAAATCAAATTACTTTAACACAAGATCAAAAGTTTTTTTACACCTTATGCTCGTAATTTTTTTACACTTTATGTAAGCATATGTAGAAAATCAAAAAAATGACAAGATAACTTATATAGTTATAGCAAGGGTAATTTGAATATTTAGAATAGGAGTCAAACTCCAAAGTCGGCCAAAATTAATTCATCTAAATCAAATTACTTTCACACAAGATCACAAGTTTATTTACACCTTATGCTCATAGTTGGACTCTTCTATTTAAATGAAACACTTTCTTAAGTAATTGTATCCCCTTGTAAACTAAAAGTATCCCTTTTAATTATATGAAATAAAATAGAAAAAACTTTCAATTTTTTTTGAGACATCTAACAATAAAATGATACATTTAAAAGTAAAAGTAATACATTTATACTTTTTGAACTACAATAGAAAGTTTTAAAATGTACCACTTTAAAATCTATATATACCTATTGTAATGTCATATGTACCTGTTTTGATTCAAAAGTAAGCCAAACTTAATACATCTGAATCAAACTACTATAACACAAGATGTTACCATTAACTTCCCTACCAGGCTGCCATAACAGCCATTCAATCAAGTTCTAATCAGCCAATGAAGAGGCGTTATAAGCTTGTAAGGTCCACAATGATAGATCCAGAATCGATTTTGGGGGCTTAATGAGGATCAAAAGAAAGTCCTTGACCATCTTCAATATTCAACTAAAGTATCCCTCATGAACAAGGGAAAAACATATCCACTAAATATGACTTACAACTAATCGTATTGATAGTACAGGGATGTTATACAATACATTATAGCTAAGTAATTTGAATGATCCTAACCTTGAAAAAGTTAAGGTAAGGTGCAAGAAGACAAATCTTTAATGCCCACTAAAAAGAAATTATGAAGCAATCTGGCTGAAAACATTGTACAAGCCCAGTTACTCAATCAACAAGTTCACATAATTCATAATTCCTTTTTCAACCTATTGTAATGTCATATGTACCTGTTTTGATTCAAAAGTAAGCCAAACTTAATACATCTAAATAAAAATACTTTAACACAAGATGCCAAGTTTTTTTTACTCCTTATGATCATAGTTGGACTCTTCTGTTTAAATAATACTATTTCTTAAGTAATTGTATCCCCTTGCAAATTAAATGTATCCCTTTCTAACTATATGAAATAAAATAAAAAAAGCATGGAAAATTTCTACTTAGTCTTTAATTTTTTGGAGATTGCAAATTGAGAAACAAGCATCATCCAAAATGGACAAATCAATAGTGTAAAACATACAAAATTTATACTAAGAAGATAAAACAACATCTAACGATAACATAACACATATAAAACTAAAGGGGTACATTTGAGAAACAAGCATCATCCAAAAAGGACAAACCAAATAGTGCATAAAAGAAGGTCAATAGAACTATTAAATGACTTATATTATTGTTCAAATACAAATAAAAAAATTTCTTTAAAAATATACAAATTAATAAAAAGATCTAGATAATGTTAATAACGATACTTGCCTTCTAACGTCATGCAAATCCCCAAAATCAAAATCCATTAGTCGTAATGGGGTAGCACTAGTAACTGCTTTTGACTTCTTATCTTTAACAACCATATTACCTTTGTTCCTTTCTTTCTTTTATTTGAAGGAGATTTGCATTCTTCATCTTCATCTTCATCTTCTTGAAACTCTTCATCCAATTCTTCTTGATTTGGCTCATAATCACTGTGTTCATGATCACTCTCCTCATGATTACTCTCTTCAATCTTCTTTGTGCTACCTGCATTAACACAAAAGATTTAAATTTAAGACAAAGAAATGGGAGAATATTAGAAAATCAAGGTAACTACATAAATTAGAAACTCAGATTACCTTTCTTTTTCTGTGGAGATCTTTTGGCAGGTAATTTCTTTTTCTTCTTTGCATTTACTTCTAAATCCATCTCTTTTTTCTGTACTTGTTTCCATTTCACAGAACCTTTCCTCTTTAAACCCCGTTTCAAAACTCCTTGTTCCCTGTCCTCATCCTGCTGGTACTCTTGTTCATCCTCTTCCTTCCCATCTACTAACACCCTGTCTTCATCCTCTTGTTTTTTCAGTACTTGTTTCCTTTTTACAGAACCTTTCCTCTTCGAACCTCGTTTCAAATCTTCTTGTTCCCTGTCCTCAACATGCTGTTCGTCTTGCTCATCCTCTTTCTTCCCATCTTCTAACCCCCTGCCTTCATCCTCTTCTTTTTGATCTTCAAATGTAATCTTCTTTTTCACAGGTTTCCTCTTTGGCATTATTTTCTTCTTAGCAACTTTCTTCACAATGTTTTTCAAGAGCTCATTATTCTTGTCTACATTTTCTTCAGGGACATCAAAACTAACTTTCTTCTTCCCTTTCAAAACATTGGTTTTCTTCTTTACACGAACCATAGTAATAGACTTCCTGCAAAAACAACCAAACAATATAACAACCAATAATAAATAATGCAAAAAACCAAAAATAAAATAAAATAACTGGAAGATATGTTCAACTGAAACAGCAACAACAACTTAAAAATGTTTTACATTTAAGAAAAATAGGGATACATTTCAGAACTAAGGGTTACTTTATCAAATAAGTTATAACAGGTAAATAAAACAAGTATTATCATTCAACCTAACAATTAAAATAATAGAATTGTCACAGTCAATGTTATGCATCATATATCTTTGACATTTCCTTTGGGTGTTTGCATCAAGAACACTACTGATCACAAGAAGGTCGCTGGTGGAAACACCAATTCTTAGATGTAAAGACTTCTTTACATGAGAATCAACTAAAAGAACATCAAGATATACAACATCATTAAGCTATTTGATATTCAACTCATAATCAACAAAAAAGAACTTCAAAACATAAAACATAGCTGAAAAATAATTGAAAAAGTAATTAGGTCAAGAATTTCAACATATCATAACCTTAATCAAAATCAAAATGCAATCAAAACAGACATCAACACAATTCGAAACCCTAGGATGTAAAAACAAAACAAATAATATTAATCGAACTAACCTCTTCAACTATAGTTCAAAATCCAGCATTCTTAAGCTCTTTGATCAAGATACATTACTACTACTTCACAATCTTCGCTTTTGCTTTTTTCTAATGCTGATACTTTATAATAAGTTCATCCTCTTTTTTTGTTTTTCGGTGCTTGTGTTGAGCAATTTCAGTTTCAATTTAACAAAAAAAACTATAAAACAATCAAATCAGACAATGAAGAAACAGTCTAAAATACAATAAAACCTAACTTAAAACACCTTAACTTCAACAAAAGTGGCTGAAATCTTAAATAACTCAACAATTTCAACGAAAAACACCCTAACTTCTTCAAATGTAGAACAAAAACTTAAAAATCAAATAGAACATACTTAAAAAGAAATCCAAAACCCTAGAATGTTGTGATTTCTGCTTATTTAACTCAAAATCGAAAAAAACCAACAAATTAAAGCTAAAGTACAAATACATACCGATGGAAGATCAAAATTGACAAAACGAGCAATAAAATTCTTCAACGAGATAAAACCGATCGCGCCACGAAGAGAAACGCAGAGACGAAAAGGAAAAAGAGAGAGAGAGACGAAAAGGAAAGAGAAAGAAAGAGTCAGTTGCTTTGCAATAAGGAAGTAATTCAAAATAGCAAAAAGTAATCTCGTCCAGATCTGACCGTTCATTTTCGCGCGTCAAGATCCAATGGCCCAGATCCCTTGTTTTCAGTTTTCAGATTAGGAGGTGGTTTTCACCGGATCCATCCCCTATATATATATAACTTAAATACTTAAAAATCTTAGCGTATAAGAGTTTAACGTGAAACTATAAGACATTAAAAATTTAAAACCTCGAACTTTTAAACTTAACTTGAAGTGCTATGTTCTCAATTTATATATGAATAGATCGTCTAACACAACTTTTCATATTTTAGTTTACATGAAACACGGAAAAGAAAAGATGATATTAAATTGGAAGATAAACCTTCCCCATTAGTTGTACTTTTATTTCAATGATGTTCGTGTTCTGTGACAAATTGCAAATTCAAAGGAGCTTCTAATAGAATCAATAATATTGAAAGCGGTGAAAAGGTTTTGTTTGAGGATGTAGCATTCTACGCAATTTTTATTAGTATTCTCTGCGTGTACCATGAGCATGGTACACTCAAGCCTATTTTTTTTGTTCAAATAGTCTTGGGTGTATCATGCTCACCCGGGTGTATGATGCATAATCACAACATTTTAAGTTAACTTTCGTCATTTAGGCTATTCTTCTCATCTTATTTTTATTAATATGAACTTATTTGTATTGAATCGAACTTAGTTTTATCGATTACCTATTGTGTTTCTTAATTATTTGCAGATATTGATATTTATTGAATCGAATTATTTTTATGAAATTGAATTTATTCTTAGTGAAATAAACTTATTTATACAGAACATTATTGTTCTAAGCTGAAAAAATAGAGCTTTAAGATATATTTTAGAGAAACAAAAAAAGGGAATAAGCCCTTGGAATAAAAGTAGATTTTTAGGATAAGAAAATTGTCAATATTATCATAGTAAGAAGGAAAAATTGCACAGAACCACCCTAAGTTTGCACATTTTTGTAAACTCCCACCTTTATGTTTTTTTTATAAGTTACCACCTTAAGTTTTGTAAACGTTTATAAAATCCCACCATTTCACGGATTTTGTCTAACACCGTTTGTTCTGGGCCCACTTCAGTTATTTTATTCATTTTTACTTCCAACCATTCATCTCTCTCCCTTCTCTTTGAGTCTTTCACCCTGCTATACTCCATTTTCATTCACTCACTCCATTTCACACACTAAAATTAAACTCATATGTCTTCTTCTTCTATCCTCTGAAAACTCAACCAAGTTTCTTTGCCTATATGTACTCCCTTCAACCTCTGCCACGTACTCATTTCTCTCTTTCCAAATCATTTCCTCAAGAACAATTCTTTCTCTTCCTAGTTTGTTGAATTTTGTCTTTTTCTCACTTTCATAAACCCAGAATTAAAGCCCTCTAAATAAAAATATAAACTTGAAGATTTCAATCGAAAATGGAACATTATGATGTAGTGAAAATATTGGGTCTGGTAATGTTGGGGTTGCTAAACTTGTTAGAGATAAGTAGACAAATGAATTATTGGCTAATAAGTTCATTGAAAAAGGTCAACAGGTGAGCTTTTAGGTTACTGGCCTAGTTTGCTTTAATGGCTATTAAATTCATTTCACTCTGCTACAGGAGCACAAGTACTTGAGTTGGGTTTTGAAGAGAACAGTTAGATGTTGTGTATTAAGGAAAACAAGATTTGGGTTTAGGAATTTGAAGCTTAAAACCCCAAGTCAATAGGAAATTTGGAGTTTGTGCTAAGTGGGTTGGAGGGAAATAAAATCTGGGTTTAGGAACTTATAGTAGGGTGAAAGACTCAAAGAGAAGGGAGAGAGATGAATGGTTGGAAGGAAAAATGAATAAAATAACTGAAGTGGGCCCACAACAAACGGTGTTAGACAAAATCCGTGAAATGGTGGGAGTTTATAAACGTTTACAAAACTTAAGGTGGTAACTTATAAATAAAAAACATAAAGGTGGGAGTTTACAAAAATGTGCAAACTTAAGGTGGTTCTGTGCAAATTTTCCTAATAAGAACATAACATTCTTTTGAAAAATTAACACCAACTTCAAAAGAATTCTGCGCGTGTGTCCCAAAAGCTCCTAGGCCTTGGTCTACGAAAAACTCATCATATGAACCAAGGCATCATAGAAAAATTAGGATGTAAACTTTTGGCTGCTCCAGATTTTTTTTGCGTAATCACAGTTCGAGAATAGTATCCAAAGAAAACTTCTTTCTTTGAATATAAATAAAAAACCTACAAACTCCATCATAAGTAGGGGTGAGCATAATCAGGTATCCGGTCATATTACTCGGAACTGGTTGGACCGGGTACCCAGAAACTGGAACCAGAACCGGTTGGACCGGTTCATTAATTTTTAGAATTGGAACCAGTACCAATCGGGACAGGTTCCTTGACCGGGTACCCAGTCCGCAAAAGTGATTGTTATTTGGTGTATTTGGCCGGTTGCAATACCGGGCACCCGCTACCCAGTTGCATTTAAAAGATATTTTTTTCTTGTTTGGCTAAATATAAGCATCATACATAACATAAATTGATACTTCCATTGACAAGTTTGTCTTAAAAACCTTCAAGTCTTAAGCATACATTACATATGCATTCATCTATAAAAAAAATTCGGTCTTGGAAACGGTTGAACCGGGTACCCAGTGGGTACCAGGTCTATAATTTCACTACCCGGAATTAGACCCACTTTCAACTGGTACCTAATATTTGAGACCCATACCTAGTCCCAACAGTTCCAGTTCCAGTTCCAGAACCGCCGGTTCCAACCGGTTTTGGGTCTGGAATCGGGTACCCAACTTTTCTGCTCACCTCTAGTCATAAGAAAAGCCGTTATGCAAAACAAGAGACCTAATGAGATGAGAAATCAGTTGGCAGTGGCAAGGAAGATTTCTTCCCGGTAGATAACTGGTGTCACCATACCAGTATCTAGGAACTAACAAAACAAAGCTCAATATTAATTTCATATATAGATCTTAAAGTCAAAGAAGTAACGAACTGCAATTTCTAGGTTCCCAGTCATGTATGCAATCATCTGCAAGTATTATGTTGTTCACAACTCCACAAAAGACACACCTTGTTGGGGTTTCACGACATGAGGAGATTTTTTTAGTTAAGTCAACCACTTGGTTGTTTCATAACCCACTATCTTTTCAACTTTAATTTAAAAATGGGACTATAACTGAATCTGAAATATAGATATTAAATCGAAAATTAAAATCTTCATTTGGTAAATGCCTCAAATGGTCTTCCAACAAGATATAATTAATCTTGTAGTCATACAAATTCCTACTATTACAACATGCCCATTTTGTAAAAATGACGTGGAACAGTTGACTATATGTTTATCATATGCCCAGTTTTAAAGCTGTTTTGGAAATCTGAAAGCACCATCCTTTCCATAAGACACACAAACTTTGATACCAACATTAAAGCTCGTTGAAAACTGAAAATCGGATACACACAATACTTCTAATATACTTCAAATCCTATGGAGTATTTGGAAAGAAAGGAACTTCATAGTATTTAAAAATGAGTCTTATAACCCTCAAAAGGTCATGTTTTGCTCTAAACGTGCGGTCATTGAATGGAACTTACGTTCTACATATGATATCCTAAACACATCCTTCTCCCCCTCCCCTTGCAGGCCAGAAATCTAAAAAAGTTAGATGTTCACCTCCTCCCCTCAAATTATGTTGAGTTCAATAGTGCTAGCTCTTCAACTCAGTCATCGACAGTAGTCGTTGTTGTCTTCAGAAATTCATAAGGCAATATTACTACAGGTGCAAACCTTCAAATTGGGTCAAACTATTCCCCGTAAGTTTAAGCTAATGATTGCAGAAATGTAATCATACTAGTTAAAGATATGTAAATCTAGAACCTCATTGTAGAAGGAGACAATCTGGTTCTCATTAACTGTCAAAGGCATTTTTCACACGTCATGGAAAATAGATACTATGGTGACCGACATCAACAACCTACTACGCAATTTTGACATAGTCATAGTAACACTTATTTTTAGAGAAGCAAATCAAGTTGCAGACATCTCCAAACTAGGGCATCACATTCATTAATATAGTCTTACCATCAACGTCCAGAAGGAACTTGAATTATTCAAATTTATAACTTGATATAGCTCAGGGTACACCCTTGGAAGGAGGGTGTTTAAGTTTATTCTTTGTATCATGAATATAAATAATACTAATTGTTTTTATAATAGCCAATCTTGATAACTAAAATCGTACAAATAAGAACTAGAATGATAACCACAAAAATATTTTTGTACAACAAGTAGATGCTGATAAAATGGTCGGTTTTGAGTCGGATAGCTTCCAGGTCAATTTCAAAATGGGTCGACCTTAACAAACCCTTAACATATACCCATGATGTTTAATTTTGGATCTGTCGACGCTCTAGGACTTAAAAGCCGTCTTTCTAGAATTCATTTTTGACATATTGTATGTGTTCTTTACCTTATAAATATGAATATGTTTATGAATATATAGTAAGTAAAAATATTAATATGTTTGTGAATCGGGTTTGGAACAAGTCTTAATTTCAACATATTAAACCCAAACTCAAATCCATTCCGAATAACCTCTGCCCAAGTCTAACCCGACCTCGTTAGGTCTCAAAAAACTAAGACCTGTATTCTAAAAAGAAAAATAGGTCGGGCCTATTGAGTCTGAATCGGGTCTTTAGTTTATGATTATGGCATTATGCGGCCCATCCCTACAGTCCAGCCAAACTATAACGCGGTGTGATAGGCTAATAGCACGTGCTTCCCAAGCTAAACTAGAATACCTCTACAACTTGAATTGTTGCAGCCGAATACTAAGGCCCACGTGGCTTAGTATCTAAAATTAATTTGGCCCAAAAATTTAGCCCATGAACAATCAACAGCTTGTTTTCTTGCTTTTGGGCACGTGCGAGAATGTATTTGGACCTCAAACTTCAAGGCATCCTCGTGTCGGTTTACTTAAGTTGTACGCGTACTTACCAAAATGTGATAGATAGCTCAGTTAGTTATATGGTAAAACCTCTTTTTAATATTACCTATTTTTAAGTTTGATTTTCTTTTCCGATTTTGTGAAATGTAAAGATTGAGTTTTCGCTTATTGATGTTATACTCATCTTTCTTACAGAAGATCAAAGATTAATTTTGGGAGGAGTATATTTGTGGTTGTGCGAGGGCTTGGAGGAAGTTTTAGTTTACAAACTAGGGTTAATACCTGAAATAGGATAGTTGTAGATACTCTTTGTACTCGATTTGATATGTAACTTGAATAAATTATTCATATAGCCAAATTTTACGAGCAAGGTTTGTCCTAGTGGTGAAAGTGTAATCTGTCTATTTCAAATATGAGATCAAGCTTCGTAAAGACTTATTTGGAGGAGAGGTTTCCTTTATTGTTTCCTTTCACTCCCGTAAATATTATAAAGTTCTCACTTCTAATTGTAGGAATCAAGGCTTGAAAAGCCTCCTTTAGTTTTTTTGGCAAAGGTCTCATATCATTTGTGGGAGAGAAATTTCCCTTGTTTATTTACTCTCGGTCCTCTCCTTGTTCATTGAGTTGATTACTTAAGTTGCTTTTGTGGCTGGACATCATGCTGGGGCAATGGACCTGCTACAACACACGCGCGCGCGCTGCCCGCTCGGATCGGGTCGGGTTGGTCCTGGTTCTAGGCTGAGCTGGAGCTTATCTTTTGGGACTCGGCCCTAAGTGTCTATAACGTTTTGTAGACTGTAATGTTTTTGAACCGTTACATTGTTGACAATCCCTTGATTCTCTCTTGTCCATTATTATAATTCCGTTTTTGGTCTGATTTCCTTCTATAAAATCAGACGTTCTCACCTCTATTCTGACAAACAAAAATCTGCTTCTCTTTCTTCTCTCTATTTTCAGAGTTCATGCTATCTCCAAAGCCTTTTTCAGTTAGTGATAAATTTGCAAGGCTGATGTGTTAATCTTGGAGAGCTTTCCGGCCATCGATTACCACCGTTGTTGAGCAGTAATTGCTTTTATATCAGTGATCTTCTACCATAACACAACCTTGAAATCATTCTTAATATGCTATTTCAATTCTCCGTTTTTGACACCAATAAATATGATCTACAAAGTTGGTTTGATATATTCGTAAGAGATATAATTCATAGATTCTTTCTTCATATCTACCTAACACAAAATTTAGCTGTGAAATTTTGAGATTTCTTTATATGATTTTGACCTTTGTGGTTGATATAAGAGTTGACATTCGGGTCTTTCTTAAAATCAACAAATGGAAAGAACAACTTAAAATCTACTCAAATCTAGGCTTGTTAAATTACAATTTCGGTTCGCATCACATGATCTTATAGTTACATTCATTTGTTGCCATTCCTTTCGAGGTTAATTTAGACAAAGCATGACTGCTCAACTTTAGTTTTCTAAAGTTGATGTTTGGATATTATAAGTACTTCTCCATATCAAAAAGATTGCAACATTTGTATTTGGAAAAATTGATAGGAATAATCTCACCCTTGGCCAGTCTTGCACCACTGGTACCACCTTCAATTAATCCAGCAATAATTCCACCTTTGACCCTCATATTCTTCCATTGATCCCTAATCTGTTGGTGACCTACAATCATGAGTAATCTTTCTAATTACGTGATTAATAACTAATTAAGTATATTTTAAACTTAAATTTTTAATTAGATTTAATTAAAAAAACTTTAAAAAATAAAAGAAAAACCCACCCCACCCCTCCCCTTCCCCCACTGCTGCCACCCACCCTCTCCAGCCCCACCGCCGGCCTTCCCTTTCGACAACCCCACCGCCGGCCTTTCCTTCCAACAGCCCCACACTTACCAGCCCCACCCTCACCAGCCCTACATTCACCAGCCCCACCCTCACCAGGACCACACTTACCAGTCCCACCGCCGGCCTTCCCCCTGTACTCCCTCGCAACCCTCAGTAACACTCGCTCCCCTGCCCAGCCTTCCCGCTCCCCTAAAACCACCGCCCCTCCCCTTGAAATCACCACCCTCCTTTCCCCACTCCATATAATCGCCGCCCCTCCCCCTAAAATCGTTTTCCGATGAGTTCCGCCGAAAAAGAAAAACAGAAACAGGGGGAACGGGAAGAGAATAAGAGGAAGGTGAGAGGGGTGGTAATTTCGGGGGTGGGGAAGGTAGGGGTGGTTTTCGAGGGGTGGGGTGGCGGTTTTAGGGGAGGGAGGGTATTTGGGGGTGGGGCAGCTGTGTTATGGGGGAGGGTGGCAGGGGAAGGGGAGAGGAGTGGAGGGGTGGCAGATGAGGGAAGGGGGAGGGGAGTGGTTTTTTTTTTTTATAAAAGTCAACGGTAATTTTGGCCGGTCAAATAGCTTGCCATCATCCTGTACTAATAGGAGAATATGGGGGTCAAAGGTCGGATTATACCTGGATTAATTGAAGGTGGTACCAGTGGTGGAAGACCGGCCAAAGGTGGGATTATTCCTATCAATATTTCCTTGTTATTTTAGGCTCTAACAAAAAGATTGCAATATTTTACTTATTCCAATTTTAGTAACCTTTTTGGGATGAAATGTCAAATTCACCCTTACTTTTTTTTCCTTAAAAACTGATTACCTATCTTTAATTTATCATTACATTACTAACCTAAGATTCTTCTACTTAATGATTCCCACCAAATTTATTACCCTACCCACCAAAAACAAATCTTCTTCCCCAAATCCCCAACTACCCCAATTAAATTCATATGAATTAACCCTAAATCTGGTTTCCCTCTCCATTTGCCTCTCATTCATTCTTTTTCATCTCCCTTTCCTTCTTTCTCTCTCATCCGTTCGTCAGTTTTTCTCCGAAACCCTATATCTAGTTTTCTCTCTTTCTCTCTCGAGTCACCCCCACTCTCCTTCCTTCTTTCTTCGTCTTGTTCTCATTTTCTTCATCTCCTTATCTCCTCAGTTTGTCGCTGGCTCAAAAATGGTGGTCAATCAAAGCTGCTGTTGCTATTGAGCGAGATCGAAAATGAAATAACTTGGTGAAGCTTGTTACGATCTATTCAAACAAAAATGTTATAACCATTTCGTTAAAATGTATGAGAGTGGTGAGGCTCCCAAACACACGAGTCCCCTTTCTATAGAAGCTTTAAAAGTGGCCATTGATGGAATAAACGAGGAGAAAAAATAGGTTGATCCATAGTTTGTGGGTTACCTTCTGCTGTGCCAGTAGATGAAAGAAAGAGAGCTAAAGGTAAGAGCCCCATGAGTTCGAAGAAGAAGATGAAGGTGACTCTCCCTGTTCCTCCTAAACCACGCTTCTCTAAATGCTCTTATCTGAGGAAAACAAGGGGAGTGGGTGTGAAAATTCATGAGCCTGTTCCGACTCTGAGTTCTTCATGTTCAAGTGATTCAAGTTCCTATGAAATCAAGGATTTGATTGTTTTGAGTTTTGAATCTGAGTCCCTTCAGGCGCCTTGCAAGCGTTGATGGAGTTTGAAGGAACCCAACTAAGTCTGATTCTAAGTCGATCTCTTGTTTTTTAGTTTCTTCTTTAACTATTCATGTTCATAAATACCCTAAATCTGTCGATATTTTTTTGTTGGATTTTGAGATGTTCATGTTGTTGAGATATAAACCCTAAATCTGTTGATATTGGATAATCATATGTTGATATTTCATGTTTACTTCAGTTCTGATTGTTAATGGTTTGTGGTTTTTGCTGAGGTGCAGATGTTTAGAGGAAAAGAGTCCCTTGTTGAAGTCTAGTTTAGTTTTGGTTGATAATGTTGGCTGGTTTTGTTGGATGTTTATGTTCATTGTTGGTTAGTTATTCATGTTCATTGTTGTTGGTTGATAAGGTTCATTGGCTGGCTGGCTAGCTGGCTGGTTGGTTGTTCATGATGAAAAGAGTCCCTTGGCTGGTGGATAGTGTTAGTTGGTTTTTCATCTTCTGTAATGGTGGCTGGTGGTGGGACGCGGTCGCACACGCTACCAAAGATAATATTTATAAATTCCAACTTTCCAATAAAAACTAATGTAAGTGGTAAGTAGGGTCGAATCCACGTAGACTTGGGTACTAGAGTGTGTGAATAACAACAAGTAAAGGGGGGTTTTCAGTTCAAATCTGTAATCTAATAAACTAAGAAAACGAAATGAAAAAGGAAAAATATCAATAGAGAAGAATCTTGAGTCCGGTTGATTTTCACTTCGATTCAAAATATCGATCATCAGTTTCTAGTATGAACAATTACTCTTAATCACTCATAGATTGAGAACTAAATCCCTTTTCCCTCTAAAGAGTAGTTCAACTACCCGAATATGTAGATAGAATACCCTGAACTAAAGAATAACCTAATTGTCTAATTAAATATGCAATTATGGTTCAATTCTAAAGAATATCAATCCCTAGGAATCTATAAGCCAAACAACAATTGCTAGCACAAATTATTCAATTTGGGAATTATGATTTCTCTAGTGATCAACAAGAACAATCAGATTCTATGAAAAACCCTAGATTGCTACCTATGAACAAAGAATAAGAGAATCAGCAATTATTCTAAAATCTAGCAATAGATTAATTGAATGAAGAGACTAGTTGTACTTCCTAGCAAACAAACAATAATCATAAGATAAATACAGAAATCACAATAATAATTAAGAAATTATTCATAGAAGAAACCTCACAATAATTGAATCGAAGATCCAATGACCATTCTCAAGAGTGAATTCAAGCTACGATCGGCATAACTGTCATCAAATCCTCAACAATTAACAAAAACATGAATGGAATAAAGAAGGAGAAAGTAGGTTCTCTCTAATTAGGGTTCTAAGATAATAGGGAATAATGAAAAGTTACGAAAGAAATTAATTAAAACTACGTTAATTAAGCAAAGATCGGAAAAATCGCCTTCGCGTGCAAGCAGGCCCCGACACGCGCGAGGTGCGCAATCCTATGCGTGACGCACGCCTTATTACTTGAAGTAGCGAGCTGGGTGTCGTCCTGGCGTGCAAGGTGCGTATTTTGGGTGCGCGAGCCGCACGTCTTTACTGCTTGCGGATGCTGCTGTGCGAGAGGTGTGCGAAGGGAAAAACTCACTTTAGACACCTTCTTTGAGCTTACTTTATTTTCTTCATCCCCATTTTGTCTCATTTCTTCACCTTTTTCCATTTCTTTTTGGTTTGAATAAGAATTCCACCCCTTTTGACAATTACGGGCCATTTCGCCTCTCTTTGGACATATTTTGCACGTGTTTTCTTTGCATCTCATTTTGCAGGTGATTTACGGGTCGTGTTCATGGACACACTTGTTGAAAAGTGAAATGAAGACCTTAGCACTCTCCCCTTTATGAGCATGCAAGAGAAGAAGACAAAGAAAGAAGAGGAGATGCCCAACGAATGCGGAGCGGGGGCTCTCAAAGGCACTGGAGCGGGTGCTCCAGTTTGTGCAAAGGATTTAGTTTCTGACCAAAAACCTAGAGCGGGAGCTCCAGGTCCCTTTGAGAGCAGGCACACCAAAGGGTTTCTGGGCCCATTTTGCCCGTTTTTATGTAATTGGGGGAGGTATTAATTCCTCTCCCCAACTTTTGGACAACAACTTTTGACACTTTTACTTAGTCTCATAAACCCTAACTTAGTTCCTAGAGTGTAGAAGTCATTTATTGCTCTTAGTTGGTGATTTTGAAGAATTGAAGCTCCATTAATGGTAGTTAATGTTTGTAAGTTGATTTTCTAGCTTTCATTTCAATTAAAGTTATTTTCTTTACCATCTTTTCCTTTATTCCCCCCTCTTTTGGTGTTGAACCTCTCTTTTACAATCATTGTTGCTTGACTTTGTTGATTCTCCATCTTACTTTAACTTTTGAAATGGAATCTTTGTTTGAAATGTATATTACCATGAATTGTGAGTAGTTCCTTTTTTAGGGTTTGGGCCAAAACCCTCATTAAGGCCATGGTTTGTGCTTGAATTTATAGATTCATGCTTAGTGTTGGTTGTTGAACAAATGGGGTGCTTTATTGTATGCTTTTGTGATTGATCACCATATAAGTTGTATCTAATCTTTGCAATGCAAGATCGAAAGATGAAGTTAATCGTATGAGATCCCCCTTTGTTTACTTGACTAAGTGGCCATGAAAATAGGAAGTTCTAGTCTTGAGTTAATCTTATCACTTGTTCTTAATCCTTAGTTAGGGTTAATGCCATGAAAATAGGAATTAATACCTTACCTAAGAGCTCCTTCTTAGCTCAAAAGAGTAACGTAGTAAGATGTATTGAAATTGTTTCCAAGAATATCGGGATATGAATAGAAGAAGAATCCAAAGAAAGGGAAATCACCGGATTTCAGTGTTTCAATTAGGGTTGATTTGTTGAAGATAATTCTATAATGGTGTCGAATTGACTTTGTCATTCCCCTCTTGTTCACAAGTGTCGAAGTTTTGAATATATTTCATTTGACCTTCTTTAAGTAATGGTCCTAAACAAACAATTAATTCTTTATTCAAAGTAGCATGAGTCTCCCCCTACATTTAAAATCTAATAAAAAATAAATTACTAAATGACATAATTATCTACGCAAATAATGAAAAATATTATAGAATAAACGGTAAAACCATGTCGATCGAATTAACTTTGACAACATTGGTCAACATCTGATTTTCCCACAACCTTATCATCCGTACTTGAATAATGCACTTAGTAGCTTCATTAAAAAAAGCATTTACTCTAGCTGACAAATTTCCATAACGAAGGTGTGATTATGATTTATGACAACTACAATGTGTGGAAATAATGGTAGTGGTGTGAGGAATGAGTAAACTTAACAAGTCTCATATTTATAATTATCATAATAATTGGCCATTTGTTAACCTAATTGAAAATTAATAGAATAATAATGGTATATTTTACAATAAAGGGATAAAACAAAATAAGTAAACTTTTTAACATATTTCATGCGTTTATTAAAATAAGCAATCAATAAAATTTAAAATACAAGTGGATTAAAATAACTACTGATTTCAGGATGTATATAATATTGGCAAATATGATCATTCTGAAATTTGTTCTAAAAACAAACCCAAAACGATTTTGATATATATAAAAAATTATTTTTCGATATCTATTCCATTTCAATCTATTAGTCAATCTTTTATAAATAAGGATAAGTTTTTTTTGAAACTTAGTAAACTTTTTCATACGTTTTTCATTTAATAAAGGAATAAAATAAAATAAGTAAACTTTTAACATATTTCGTACGTTTTTTACAAATAAGGAATGAATTGATTTTAAATTAAAAGTGGATTTAAGTAAGTACTCATTTAAGGATGTATGTAATATTGGAAAATATGACCAATTAGAAATTCGTTCTAAAAACAAACCAAAAACAATTTTGATATATAAAAAAAGTTATTTTTTGATATCTATTCCATTTCAATCTATTAGTCATCTTTTATATAAATAAGGCTAAGTTTTTCAGAATGTTTCTTACATATGATTATATTTAATTCCATTAATTCCATATGATTCACTTGATATTTACTACAAAAAAGTCACTACTTAAATAAAAATATTTACTATATCTATGGCTAGTCAATCGGTATTTATGTATGCTCGTAATATCGTTGTACATTGATTGTTCAATCTTTACTATAATTAAGGCTTCAAAGATGCTTCTTGTATATCCTAACCAATAAGACAATTAAGGAATGAATATAATAAAAAATAGAATTAGACTTTAGTAACATACACTACGACAGTAAGTATTACTGGAAGATATCTTTATTAACTAATTTTTTTTATTGAAAATGTTTTTTCTTTTAAATTAAATGTTTCAAGATAAAAAAATGTTCTGGCCATTAAAAAATCCAATTTTCAAATTTGACTACTTTTACAATAAAAAAGGAAATTTATGAGTTGGTCAAATTTGAATACATGAAGTCAGTTAAGGAAAATATTATCTAATTATCTTGGAAAACATTTGTTAAGATATTTTGCAATAAAAGCGAAAAGTTACGAAGTTAGTCAAATTTGAATAAATGTAATCAGTTAAGGAAAACGTTATCTAATTATTTTAGGAGATTTTCGACAAAAATAGGCATTATTGAATGGTTTACCTAAGAATAAACATCTCAGAAAGATTTGTCGTAATCTTTTGTTAGAGATTTTAATCAACTGATTTCTTTACATAACCGAATTTGAAAAGATTTTAAATACAAAAATGGAAAAGATACAAATTTGGAGAAGAAAAGATGTATTCAAATTTGAAAAGACGTATTCAAATTTGACTACTTTTACAATAAAAAAAGAAATTTATGGGTTACAAATTTGAATACATGAAACCAGTTAAGGAAAATATTATTTAATTAACTTGGGAAATATTTGTTAAAATATTTTTCTATAAAAACGAAAAATTACAAAGTTAGTCAAATTTGAATAAATGTAATCACTTAAAGAAAACAATATCTAATTAATTTAGGAGATTTTTGACAAAAATAGGCGTTATTGAATGGTTTACCAAAGAAAAAATATTCCAAAAAGATTTGTTGTAATCTTTTGTTAGAGATTTTAATCTACTTATTTCTTTACATAATCAGAATTGAAAAAGATTTTAAAAAAAAACGAAAAAGATACAAATTTGGAGAACAAAAGATTTTAGTCAAATTTGACTACTTTTATAGTAAAAAGGAAATTCATGGGTTAGTCAAATTTGAATACATGAAATCAGTTAAGAAAAATATTATCTTTTTTTTTGAGGGGAAACGGTTAGTGCATTTATTAGTTAATAATCAAAGAGTCCATGAAAACATAAGGTGAGACCTGAGGTGGGCAATGTCTAACCCACCTTTGCTCCACACCAAAAGGCACTAACTTCGCGAGGTGGTGGGCAACCATGTTCCCATCCCTACGCACATGAGACCAAACAACTGAATGAAAACTACGACATCTGCTTAGAGAATCTTCTAAAATTACATCCAAATCAGAGAGAAAAATTGACCCACTATTGAGGCGAGACACAATTGATTGGCAATCGGATTCGATAATGACGTGAGAATGTTGCTCTTCACTTGCAATACGCAGACCCAGGCACAAAGCCTTCCCTTCGGCTATATCGGGTGTCCACAAGCCTCGCATTCGTCTTGTCGCTGCCCACAACACTCTTCCTTAATGGTCCCTAGCCACGACTCCAAGACCCACCCACCCTTCTTCGCACAAAGATGCGTCCGTATTCACCTTGATCACGCCAAATGGGGGTGCTTGCCACTGTCGAGGGCTAGCATTCTTAAGCAAACCACCTACATTCACACCACCTCCATACACCTTCTGAGCATAAGTGCCATGCTCCTCAGCATACTTCCTAGCTTGCGCTAGAACCACGCTGTTGGGTATGTGTTTACCTTGAAAAACAGCCATATTTCGCCAATACCAAATGCCCCAAGCCAAGAAACTTGCAAGCTTCAGTTTATCCCCTGCTATGTTGTCCCAAACACTCATCCAGTCGAGGAGATCACGCCTACCATCAGCTGGCCTAAACCCATCCAGACCCGCATCAGTCCACAATTCGCAGCACACTCCACACTAAAAAATGGCGTGTTCCACCGTTTCAGCTTCAATATTACACAATGGGCATACCTCGTCTTCAATCAAATGTCCGCGTTTAAGAGCATTCCATGTGGGACGTGTTTTGGTTGCAGATTTCCAGAAAAAATGGCGCACTTTTGGGGATGAATCAAGGCTCCATATAGTAGTCCACGCCTTATGAATGTCATTAAAGTTACACGCTTTCCCCAACATATATGCAGTCTTCACCGAATACTTGCCAACTTTCGAGTAAGCCCAAGTGATCATGTCATTAGGGAGTCGCTCACTAATTGGAATAGCAAGAATTGATTTGCGGTCCCTTTCATTAAAAGCACGATCAATAGCTTCAGCGTTCCATTCCTTCCTCTCATAATCAATTAGATCCCTCACCATGACTAGATCATCCACCCTCGCACTAGTAATGAAACGTGTGTCCTTGTTCAATACCCATGGGTCGCTCTATATGTTAACATTCGTTCCATTCCCAACACGCCACAACATTCCCTCCTTGAATAAACTCTTTGAGCACCAAATACTCCTCCATGAGTAGCTACCTAGATAGCCTAACGAGGATTCAAGGTAGTGAGTTCGCGAAAAATACTTAGCCTTCATTACCTTGTGAAGAAGCGAGCTTTCCTCGCATACGAGACGCCAAGACTGCTTCCCTAAAAGTGCCACATTGAAGACATTTAGATCCTGAAAGCCAAGACCTCCAAGGCATTTAGGAGTGCGAAGAACCTCCCAACTTTTCCAATGAAGTTTACGCTCCGAGCCAACGTTTCCCCACCAAAACCTGGCCATAGCACCATGAATAGCTTGAAACACAACAATAGGAATCTTATGAACCCCCATGAGATAGGATGGAATCGCCTGGACATCAAATTTTAGAAGAACCACTTTTCCCGCTTTAGATAACAACTTTTCTTTCCATTCCTGCAATTTCTTCCAAATTCGTCCCTTCAAGTCTGCAAAAATCTCCTTTTTTGATCTGCTAGCCAATGTTGGAACCCCAAGATACTTGGTATGTCTATCCACAAGTCTCATAGCCAATAACTCCGTCAATTCCTCTCGCTGACCAGATAACACCCCTCTACTAAACGAAACCTCCGAAGTTTTCAATATTAATTTTCTGACCAGATGCTGCTTCATATTTGTTGAGAATATCAACTATTTTTAAGCATTCCTGTCGGGAGGCACGGGCAAAGAGTAGACTGTCGTCAACAAAAAGGAGATGAGAAATTTCAGGGCCATCACGACTCGCCTTAACGCCATGAATCTGTTTAGAAAGATTAGCAACACTCAACATAGAAGAAAGAGCATCAGCAACCATGATAAACAGATAAGGTGACAAAGGATCACCCTGACGAAGCCCTCGGGAAGGACAAACAAGACCACAGACTGAACCATTCACCACAAAAGAATATTTGACAGACGAAACACAATCCATAACCAACTGAACCCAACTGCTGGAGAATCTCATTTTCAGCATAAGGGATCTCAAAAAAGGCCACTCAACTCTGTCATAGGCCTTGCTCATGTCCAGTTTCATAGAAATAGCTCCTTTTCTTCCCCGTTTCCTGTACTTCATAGAGTGAAAAAGTTCTAGGGCAATTAAAGCATTATCAGTAATCAGACGCCTTGGCACAAAAGCACTCTGATTTTCAGAGATCATAGCAGGTAAACCCCCTTTGAGTCTATTGGCTATCACTTTCGACACGATTTTATAAATGACATTACACAGACTAATAGGTCGAAACTCAGAAACTAAGGTAGGGGATTTAACTTTGGGGATCAAGGCTACATTCGTATAATTGAACAAATATGGAGGACGAGTACCATGGTAAATATCACTAACCAGAGAGGCGACATCATCGCCCACAATGTGCCAGAATCGTTGATAGAAGATGGCGTGCATGCCATCTGGGCCTGGGGCTTTGCAAGGCTGCATTTGACTAAGTGCCGCATGGACTTCATCTTTGGTGCATTTACGGGCCAGAAGCTTGTTCATTTCAAGCGTGACGCAGGGCTGCACATCATTCAATACCACCTCAATGTCTTCTCTCGAAGGGTTGCTCGACGTAAAAAGTGTTTGAAAATAGTCAGTCACAATATGCTCCACAACTTCTTCCTCGTCATGCCACACACCTTCACGGTCAAAAAGGCCATTTATGGTGTTACGACGCTTCCTCTGAGAAGCTTTATGGTGGAAATATTTAGTGTTTCTATCTCCATGTTTAAGCTCAGCCACTCGCGAACGAAGTTACCAATACGCTTCTTGTTTTTCAAGCAAATGTTCAAGTTTTTTCTCCAACTCCAACGCTGTTTCCCTAGCCTCTTCCTAACTACCACCTTGGGCTGAACCGAGCTGCTTCTCCACTTCTTTAATTTGATCAGCCAGAGAACGAAGTGAGCCCATACTCCATGACACAAGTTCATCCGCCACTAGCTTTATTTTATCTCCAAACTGCAAACCTTGAGCCTCTTTCCATGCCGAGGCCACAATCTTTTCGCAATCGTCATCAAGTAGCCATGAGGTTTCAAATCGAAACCGTTTTTTCTTTTTTTGTTTTCGTCTATGATTGCCAAGAATTCGGAGCAAGATGGGTGAATGGTCGGAGTTAATTCTCCAAATATGTTCAACACAGCCAAAAGGGAAAGCAGCACACCATCTTTGTGAAGCCACAAAACGGTCAAGAGGTTCCCGAATGCAGTTTGAGGCTTGTTTACCTCTCTCCCAAGTAAACCACACGCCGGAAAAACCCAAGTCACGAAGATCCAAGTCATCCATCATTTCTCTAAACTCTATCATACTCCTTCGTTCACCCCCAACTCCCCCTTCGATCTCTTGGGTTGATAATACCTCATTAAAGTCCCCTCCAAACAGTATAGGACCATTAAAAGCCGCTAGTGAACGAATAAACTCCCATGTCTTGTACTTATTTTCTCTCTCTGACCAACCATAAACCCCTACAAACCTCCACCCCCCATCATCAACCTTCACGTCACCACAAATATGGTTGCGAGAGTACGACACCAAAGTGAAAGATAACTTATCCTCCTGCCACAATAAACATAAACCACCCGAACGTCCAACACTATCAACTCCTATCACATTCGAAAAACCCAACCTCACTTTTAAGCCCTCTGAGTCAGTTTTACTAATTTTAGTCTCCGAGAGAAAGACTAAATCAAGGCCAAAGATACTTCGCCAACGGCGAAGCGTACGAACTGTCCGGGGGTTGCCCAGTCCCCGACAGTTCCAACATAGTAGACTCATAATGCTTGGCGGGGTTGGAAAGCTCCCACCACCGCCGGACTCGCAACATCAGTTTCTTGAGACGAAACGGAATCAGACAGTCTTCCTTTTTTCTCAGTACATGCTAATGTCACCAACTCATCAGTCTCCATAACATCATCAAACTTCCTCTTCTCCCCACTGCTACTACCTCCCTCCATATCTGTATCTTTGGTCACCTTCCTTACCTTCATATCCCTTCTCATCAATTTCACTCTACGAGCATAGCTTGGCGCATCTTCTCTTCCTACAAAAAACTGCACAGCACCATCAATAGAACCTGTCGTGCTAGTGTCATCAATGTTATTCATCACACCTTCGTTAGTTGTTGTGATCTCAGCATCCACCACAGGATCATTAGAGGCTCCTTCTCCACTCAAAATTTTGTGAGCACTCCTTCGCAGCCCTGGAGTTACTACTCCACTCATCCCCT
Source organism: Patellifolia procumbens (assembly GCA_947645195.1). Lineage (NCBI taxonomy): Eukaryota > Viridiplantae > Streptophyta > Magnoliopsida > Caryophyllales > Amaranthaceae > Patellifolia > Patellifolia procumbens. The sequence goes on from CANSGD010001151.1 coordinate 86,382, forward strand.
CATCTCTCTTATTCAAAGCCATCTTTGTTTTTTCCTTGAAATTTAGAGCTTTACAGCAACTCACAAAGGCCGCTGCTTCTTCCTTCATTAATTTGTGGCCCTTTAAAGGAGAAGCTCGAAGACACGTCCCCCAAGATTCTTGCCAGTTCTATCGTCCTCCGGCACAGACTCGCAATCCCTTTTAATATGGCCAATTATACCGCATACATAGCAGAACGTAGGCAAGCACTCGTATTTAACGTCAACCTCCATCACATCCCCTTCCTTGTTAGCAATCTTGATCATTCTACGCAATGGCTGTCGAACATCAATCATAACCCTCACACTAATCGACTTACTCCATCAAACATCATCATTATCCACGTTCATCACCTCACCTAACCTCGCTGCAATGGTACGAGTATCACGCAAAGATCTCCTATTGAGAGGTAGATTATACAATCTCACCCAAAAAGGGCATAGGTCCAGACTAACATCCGACGGCTGTTTATCACCTTCAATCTCCTTCAACATGGCAAGGTGATTATCGAAGGTCCAGGGTCTCCCATCCAACACCTTACTCCTATCACGGACATGGACAAACTGTACTACAAAAAGATCGTTTTCAATCGGCCGAAAAATCATACCTTTGGAAAGAGACCATATATTACTCATTGTCTTCTTGAATGCAATGAAATTATAGGGTCTAGAAGTAAAAACCCTACCCACTACCGATAAGGCTAAAGATTCATCTTCTTCTTCGTCGACTGGGTCCTCTAAAGCAACTATCTCTTCCTCCGCCGCCGTTATTGAGAGGCCGGCGCACCGCTCCGTTAACTCGTTAGCCATGAAATCCGATAAAATCCTCCAGAAGGAGGTCACAAAGTTGAAATATCGACACTAAACCCTAACCCTAGTTTCGCCTAGGGAGGGACTCTTAGATAGTGGTTAAAAATAGAAAACAGAAAATAGAAAATATTGTTAAGATATTTTGCTATAAAAATAGAAAATTACAGAGTTAGTCAAATTTGAATACATGTAATCAGTTAAGAAAAACGATATCAAATTAATTTATGAGATTTTTGACAAAAATAGGCGCTATTGAACTGTTTACCAAAGAAAAAAATCCCAGAAAGAACTGTCGTTATCTTTTGTTAGAGATTTTAATCTACTGATTTCTTTACATAACCGAATTTAAAAATGATTTTAAACACAAAAAATGGAAAATATACAAATTTCAAGAAGAAAAGATGTTAATCAATTTGACTGCTTTTACAATAAAGAAGGAAATTTATGGGTTAGTCAAATTTGAATACATGAAATCAGTTAAGAAAAATATTATCTAATTAACTTAGGAAATATTGTTAATATACTCCCTCCGTCCCATATTACTTGATACACTTCCCAAATTCGTCCGTCCCATATTACTTGATACACTTCTATAAATAGCATGGTCCTACACTAAAAATATAGTATTTATTATTATAGCATGGGTCCAATTTGTCCTATTGCATTCTCTCTCTTTAGTTTTTTATTTTATTTTTGCAATATACATGGCCCACAATTGTCTCACATTGTACTTTATGGACTTAGTTAATACAAACAACTAACTACTCACAATGTAATAAACAAGTCAAACAGCACTCCTAAAACTTTGTGCCGGTCAAATTGTATCAAGTAATATGGGACGGAGGGAGTATTTTATAAAGAATTTATTCTATTGATTTGATCAATGTATAACCGAATTTAAAAAGATTTTATACAAAAAATCGGTAAAGATAAAAATTGGGAGGAAAAAAATTGTCAATGGATAAATGATTTTCTTAAACAGAAAATGATTATAATTTTTGAATGAAAATTCAAATTACAAATGCGCCATCAATTGAAATGAAAAACAAAATAAATTACGAGAATTACTGTGAATATTTCATAAAATTTTAATTTATTACTTGGGTTAATGTAAACTGAAAAGTAATACTTCCTCCGTAACAAAATAAATGCACCATTGGTGCTCGACACGGACTCCTAGGCAAAATTTCCAAATGAGAAATTAAGGGAGTAACTTAGGTTTTAATTATAGACAAAGTGAAATTAATGACTTTCAACTCCAACCACCATCTTCAACACTAACCACCACATCCACCACCATCTTCAACTCCAACCACCACGCTAACCACCACCTTCAACACCAACCAACATAACACCCACCACCTTCAACTCCGACAACCACGCCTGCCACCACCTTCATCACCGACACCATGCCAACCACCACCGAATTCGATCGAAAACCCAGAAATATGAACAACAACAATTTTTGAACCCAGAATTCGAACAACAACAACTAAAACCCAAAATTTCAAACCCCCAAACCCAGAAAACGCTAACCCAAACCTAAAAATTCGAACCCCCAAACCCAGATACTTTGAACCATAAAACTCTTAAATTCGAAACCAAACCCCATAAATTCGAACCCAAAAGCCCAACAAATGAATCCCAAACCCAGATTTTTCAAACCCTAACCCAGAAAATAGAACCCCAAACCCCAATTTTGAACCATTGTGATGTTTTGTGATGATGATTATGAAATTTTTTTGAATCGCATTTGGAGAATTCATCCAATATTCTTCGAATTTGGAGAAATAAAAGAATGTATCAATCTTCCTTTAATTGAAATTTGTAAAACCATTCCAATATTCTTGAATGATTTTATTGAATGGAGCCATGTTTTCATTTTGAGAGAGAAACATTTAGAATGAGATAGGCTAGATTTAATTTTAGGGTTAGATGTGAATGAAAGGAGATAGATAAATGATTTATTTATAGTTGTAGTTAATGTCTGACTTGATATCAGTAATAATATCAATCAAACTGGAAGAATCAATTAAAAATAAATTAGTTGTATAACTGGTAATTTTTGTTATGGCAAAGAATCTATATAGTTGACAAGCCTTTTATTTAGGGATATTGATTACATTCAAACCGTTAATTAAGGGATTTTTTCCATAATTAATTGCTAAACCTAATTTAATATGCACAAGTTATGTGAAGAAGCCACTTGCTTAAACCTAACACGTGGCACACGATTGAAGCTGCTTTCGACACGTCAAATCATTTTGTTTTAGTGTATTATATAGATTTGCATTGAAAGATCTTGTTGAGATTCAGATTATAAATAAAATGTTTGACCATATTTAATCATATTCAGACTGATGTAGCCAGGGTCTGAGTCAATAATTAATGAAGTACCATAATTTAGTTAAGAGTTATCGTCCTAGTCAATATTTAAACTACTTCCGTTTTTTAATACATGCAACATGTTGACTTTTATTCTTATCGATGCACTACTTTGACCATTACTATATTTGATTATAACTTAGTAAAACTTATAAAAAAATTTGTTCTGAAATTGACTTATCCAACGACAAATTACATGATAACATCTTTTGTTTAATGCAATTAAAATTGGTACCTAAACAGTGTGGAATTCGCAATATTACATGGATTAAGAAATAGAGGTAATATAATTTTTCAAACACAATTATATTTATTTTTAGGATTTTTTGGCAAAAACCACCTATTATAATTGACATTATTGGTTTAACTACCTTTTCTATTTTTTGTTTAATTTAACTACCTTATATATATAATACGTGTAGGTTTCACTACCAACCGGTGGTTTTGGCCCGAAAACCGCCAATTTTTACCGGAAAACCACTATATTTGGCCGGAAAACCACTATTTTTGGCCGGAAAACCACCAGTTGGTAGTGAAACCTATAATATTATATACTAGATTTCTATGCACGCGATGCGTGCGACAATAATTTTATTATGAAATTTTATAATCTACAGTAGATAATTTTATGGATAGTCGCATCTTAGCACTTAAACTTTTCATGTTTTTAGAAACTACCACCATAATGATTTTTTTTACATTCCACCTACCATTTACAATTTTATTAAAAACTCCCACCACTTAACGGTTTTTGTCAAATTTAATTAACAAATCGTTAAGTGGGTCCCACATATACATTTTGTTAACAAAATGGAACTTGAAATAGTTGCTATGCACTGCGCGCTTTCTAAGGCGCGCCGCCACGAGCGCAGCCCAACAGCCAGATCCCCAGGGGCATCATACTCAGGTAGGGAATCTATCTTTACAGCCTTAAGGGCATCTTATCCCCCAATTCTTTCTAAATAGTTGTAATTCGTTCCAAATTTGCTCTAAATTTGTTGAGGATTTACCCTTAAATTGATGAAATTGACTTCAATTTCAGCGTAAACTAATAATACAATGCATATGTGGGGGCCACTTCACGATTTTGTTAACGGAATTTAACAAAAACCATTACGTGGTGTGAGTTTCTAATAAAATTGGGAATGATAGGTGGAAATTTAAAAGAAAAATTCATTAAGGTGGGAGTTTCTAAAAACGTGAAAATTTTGCATACGATGTGTGTTTCGGCTACTGTAACATGATAAAATATGAAGGTACACAACATATTTTATTTTCAAGCTAAATTCATTTTGACTCGATTTTCTTTGAAAACATCCCTTACTCCCCACCATCAAATACAACTTTTGTTATATAGTACCCGGTAAGGTATTTTTTGCTCATTGTCCAATTTGACAAAAGATTCAAAAGTTCTTGAAAATACTTTATCATATTTCTCACTCATGCTAAAATACTTTATCAGGATCAATTTGATCAAATATGCCTTCACTCATGAACAATCAATTACTCATGTATTCAAAATAAAAAAAATTCAAAAGTATATAAAAGTGTAGCAAAGTGGGTGTCTATCTATTGATCTCAAGAAAATATAATCGTTGATTTTTTTTTTAATTGTTTTTACTTTGTAGGTTTTTAGATATTTTAGTTAGAAATTTTGAACATCTTTTATCAAAAAATTGATGGCTAAATTTGGAAATAAAACTTAATTACTTAATAAACTCATTGATTTATTTTATTTAATTTTTCTTTTTTTCCAGTATATTAGGTGGTTTTTGCCAAAAAATCCTTAATTTTATGAAGTAGTATCAAACACTTCTACATTCATGGCCATCGTTTTGGCAGGGAAAAAATTATTGCCTTCGTTTTTTCAGGGACAAATTATGGTCTTTTAATGTACAAGTTAAATATGCTCCTATATAAGGTGGTGCTATCTATATTGTAGGGAAGATAATATGACCTTCTAGAATCGGAAACCCTTAAGGTGATATGAAAACATGAAATCTCAATCACGAGGAAATTTAAGCTAGTTAGACTAGAGATTGAAATTTTATTTAGAAGTAGTCGAATCACCACAATAAATCCTTAAGTTTTCTTTAGGTAAGAATCGAACCTGAAAGGCGAAATCTCTTTAACACTTGAGCTTCACATAATAATATTTCCAAATCAAAATTGTGAAACATCTATAATTCGAAAAAAAGTAATACCTAAATTGTTGGACATAACAGATATAAAATTTGAGTTTATGATACAAATATATCAAAGATATTAGAGCATTGTTAATGGCGAGAATAAAAAAAATTCTCAAACTTCTCTTTACTCATTTCTCTCTCCTCCACATCACTCAATTGAGATCTTTTAAGAGTTTTCAATTCTCTTCACTCTCCTACTTTTTGCCTACTCCACCACATTTTCTTTCTCTTCCCCCAAATTTCAATACGACACTACATATTAATTAATTACAATTAATTATTAATATATATATATATATAAAATATGATTTCATTACAACCCTTTTCATAAAATTCATTATATTATAAAGTTAATTACTTCCTCCGTTTTGAAATAAGTGAAACACATTCTATTTCGAGGCGTTTGAAAATAAGTGAGACACTTTGGTTTTTTGCTTTATATGGTAACTTTTTGCTTGTGAAATGACCTATGTGTCCTAACTTTTTTTTCTAAACACATCATTAACAATACTTAACAACACTAACTTCAAAAGGGGTGGGACCACACCCACTATCTTCACCATTAATTATACTTGTAACACATTTACAATCTTTTGCCTCAAAATCCGCAAAAGCAACAATGTATACTTATTTCAAAACAGAGGAAGTATACAAATTAACTTATATAATATAATAAAATCATTTAAAACTTGATAATTAAATAATTCAGATTATAAAAATCCTTTAAAAATACGGGGAATTGCAGCCATAATCCGGCCAAAATAAATGGCCTACTAAACTCAAGGAATCGGGTAGCTTCTCTATTCGTTGTGATATTGTGGATTTACTTTCTGAAAGAGCATTGGGAGACCTATGAGCTAATATGAACCTTATGCCCTACCCCGTGTGTGAGAGATTGAACCTGGGAGAAATGAAGCTGATCAGTCCGTTTTAGTGCATATTTATAGCTCATTTTAAGTCTCATTGCATGTAGCTTTAGAGCATTTAGAGTTAGGATTGCATTGGTTTTTCCTTCCTTTGGATTTCAATTATACTTCACAAGTGTTTGGTTGTTTTTGATGTATTTCAAGAGAATTGACACGTGTTGGAATACTTTTGTGATCTAGAGACTTGGGGCATGTTCGAGGATGCGTGGCTTGTACTTTGGAGATGCTCAAGTGTGACCTTGTAGGAATTGAAGGAAGAAGGCCACCACGGCCGTGGCTCATACACCACGGTCGTGGGCACCTGTAGCAAGCAAAACAGTATTATGAAGACCTCAAGACTGATTCGATGAAATCAGGTCACCTCGGTCGTGGTGATTTTTCCACGACCGTGGCTCTTTATCTTCATAGAATCAATGCGTTTTTTTGTATAGCTACTGCCTGGACAACTCTAAGGCACCACGACCGTGGTGGTTTCACCACGATCGTAGTGACCTGACTTCGGTATTGACCCTGTTTTTCCGTCTTAGTTTAATAAAGCTTTTAATTAGTTTTGTAGCTAGACACTCGACATTATCTCATATTCTAGACTCTAATTACATTTGATTAGCCCTAAACTCTCTTTAAACACTTAGTTTTCTCAATTGTTCATCTTTGAAGATCGAATCCATTATTCAATTCAAGTAATTTTCCTTCAATCTCTTTTCTTTATTTCTATTGCTTTGTTTATCATGTTTAATTTATTTAATCTCAATTGCTTAGAATCCATGATTAGTGAGTAGTTCATTATCAAGGGTTTGGGCGAAAGTACGAATTAAGGGCTTAATGTAGATTGTCTTTGCTTTTTATGATTCAATTGTTTGTCTATGCATTGAATGTGGCCTTTTGACACCCTAGGATAGATCTTGATCACGTTTATGCTAGGGCACTTAAGGTTTCTATCGTTCTTAATCGAACTTTGATCCCTTTTGTCATTCCCATGTTTTGACTTGATTTCTAGACCAAGGGATTGGGTAGGAATTAAGGGGATCCTTTAATTAGGGGTTTTCCGATCTCATTGAATTTATTAATCAACGGACCAAAGACCATTCGAAAGAGGATTTGGTTGGTTGATTAATCGATTACTCTTGAGGACCATTCGAGAGAGAACTCAAGTAAATTAGAGGGAAACTTAACCTTGTATTGACTCCGTTGTGAATCACCATAGCGTCGATTATCGTTGTGTAGCCCATGTTCATACGAGTAGCCCGAACTCTAGTGTTTTCCTTATTATATTAATTTTCCTATTTGATTATTAGTTGGTATTCATTAGCTAGTTGATTAGTTTGTATCTTATTCAATCTCAAACCCCAAAAACCCTTCACTTAGGTAGTTTTGGACTTAGTGGACTATAGTCAATCCCGATTTCCTTGTGGTTCGACCCTTGACTTGCCATTACTACGTTCTTAGTAGTTTCCCGTTAGGTTTATAATTTTTTTTTGCTTAGGGGTTCTTAGTGCCTTAACGATTGATATCACGTATTTATATAGACTTTTCTCCTTTATTTACAAGCTAATTTGTGCGTCATTGGAGCTATTTTGTGCTAACCATCGTAAATAGTTGTGGTTTTGTGTTTTAGTGATTAATTGCAGGTTTTAGGGAGTTTTCTCCTTATTCCCGAGCTATTTGGAAACAATCATGGATTTACGAGGTGTTACGAGGCACGTAGGACGGCTCACGAGCTTTATGGGTAGTTTAGGAGGTCCCAAGACACCTAAACGTGAAGATTAGAGAGCCAAAGAGTCAAAAAGGAGTTTTTCGTACTCTGATCGGGCAAAAATGGCCCGATCGGGCGAAGATATATTGATCGGGTACAGAAGTTGCGGACCCGATCGGGCAAGTCTTGCCCGATCCGATCGGGCGAGAGACGAAATGCCCAGACCCGATCGGGCAAAAATGACCAGATCGGGTGGGTGATCGGGCGGACTCAATTCACTTTTTATTGATGCTGGCTGCGTTAATCAAGTCCAAGAAGTAAAGTTGGGCCTTTTATTGCCCCAGGCCCGATCGGGCAAAGTCATCCATCCCGATCGGGTGGAAGCCCAGATTTGTTGATTTATGCTGCTGTTCGCTGGCGCTGTTGGCTGAAAAGGGAACATGGTGGCCCACTTATGAATGAATTGTTGCTGCTGCTGTTCACTAGTTTGCTGCTGTGTGAATGAATTGTTGCGCTAGAAGACAAAGGGTGGGCTAAGCCCACTAATTCATTATTACTGATATTGTTATGCGCTAGAAGACAAACATCACAGGCCAATCCAATTGCTGCATGCTGCGTTACAAACCAGGCCAACTTCTATGGACCCGATGGAGCGCCCGATCGGGTGGGCTAGCAGGCCTTATTTTTGATAGGCTGTGATGTTGCGTGAAAAAGAGGAATTCGGTTGATCATTTTTACTATAGACCCGATCGGGTGGCCCTTTGCCCGATCGGGTCCCATGCTCGTCAAAGCGGATTTTTATCTTTTAATTCCGTTTTTAATTAGACTTTGAGGGTAGTATAAATATCTTTTTCTCATTATTTTAGAGACATCTTTTACATCTTTTTCTCTAGTTTTATTTTCCATAGTTCTTAACTTTATTTTAGATTAAACACTTTAGATTAGATTAAAGGTGATTGAACCTCGGATTCGATTTCAATAAAAGTTCTTGCTTTCTGTCAATTGGTATTTTTCTCTACTCTAATCTCTTTTATTATTCTTAATTGCTTAGCTTAATTATTTATTCATTCATGATGCAATTATTAGGGTTTCATATTAGATTTATTATTGTTGATTTAATTATGAGTGAGTAGTTTAATTTCTAGGGATTTAGAGAGGGAAGCCATGTTTATACCATGATTATTTGAATTGCTATTAGTTTCTAGGGTTTGATGAGATAGGTTATGGTGTGATTTGTTCTTATTGAGTAATTAACGTTATTGCGCAGTTTCTTTGATTACTTGAGGTTAATAATTGTTTGCACAGATCCGTCTTACTTTTAGAGGCCTAGTACACACCAGTAATTCTGATTATGTTTGTGAACGTGCTGCATATGTTGAATTATGGGCGTTGAGACTTAACCATAGCTTGACATTGCTCTAATCTATCGATTCTCGACCTAGGTTCTGATAGTTGTTTGCTCCTTTGATTGGTATAAGCATGGTGGACCGAACTAATTCCCTAGACCTTTTTTTTATAGAGTAAACATACTTTTTATATTGTTTTCTAGTAGTTAATTATTAGTTCAGCTGATTCTTATCTGATCTTGTCTGAAGTAGCTATTTGGCTAGATATTAACTTAGAACTCCGTCTCTCTGTGGATTCGACCCTGCTTCCCTTGACTACTATTGTTAGAGGACTGTAGGAATTATCTTTGATTAGGTGATACGACTTTAGCCTGTCAAAATTTTACGATACACTAAAAACCTCTTATCAAAATGGCGCTGTTGCCGGGGAAATTGTGCTATTGATTGAAGTTTACTTGAGTTTAGTATTGCTTGAGTGATTTTTCTTTTGTTTTAGACTGTGTTGTTATTTGCTAACCCTTTGCTTAGCTTTTTTGTGTTACATGAGAAGGAGAGCTCACGGTTCACCCATCTTACCTTTAGATCCGGAAATCAATCGCACCTTGTGAAACCTTCGGGGAGGTTTGGAACGGTTGACCTTGAGTTCAGCACCAGCTTGACCAATCTCAAGTTCGACAAGTGAAAGTGAATCAGACATGGGTGAGGAAAATGGACAACTTTTCAGGGATTTTGGAAATCCGAGGTCCTATGTTTTACAGGGTGAAATTCGACTCCCCACAACCACTACAAATTTCAGCATTCACCCTCAGTTCAGACGGATGGAGAAAGGAGAGCAATTTTGTGGAGGGTCGGATGAGGATCCACTTGATCATCTTGATCGATTTCTGGAGATTTGTGCTATGATAACAACGAATGATGTCTCTCCAGACTACATCAAGATGTATCTCTTCCGGTCTTCTCTTTCCGGAAAGGCAAAGTCTTGGCTCAAGAATTTGCTTGCTAACTCCCTCACTACATGGGAGCAAGTTACATTGGCTTTTCTGAAGAAGTATTTCCCAGAGTCAAAGACCGTAGATATTAGGAGGCAAATCTCCTCTTTCGAGCAAGATTGTGATGAGACACTTGCGGAGGCTTGGGAAAGGTTTAGGGAATTGATTCGTTCGTGCCCTCACCATGAGTTCAATCAAAATCTACTGATGAGGTTCTTTTATGATGATGGTCTTGATCCTATCTCACGTGCTAACCTTGATGCTGGAGTGGGAGGTCAGCTTTCTAAGATCCCGCAAGACCAATTAGAGGCCACCATAGAAGAAGTAATCAAGAACTGCTCATGGGGTGGAAGAAGGAGAGGTGCTCAACCTAAGAAGGGTGAAAAGTTTGAGTTGGACCCAATAGATCAAATTCAAGCGAAGATGGATCAACTAGACAAGAAGCTCTCAAAGATCACCCTTGCATCATCTAGTCCCTCACAAGTGAATGCTTTCTCTTGTGACATTTGTGGTGGTACAAACCATGATACCTCTTATTGTGGAGGATCTCAGTCAGAGCATGTGGCGGCGATGAATAGTAGAGGAGAGGGTTATCAAGGTAACCAAGGTTATAGGAGCAATCAACAAGGAGGGTGGAGACAACCTCAACAAGGCTATAACCAAGGCTACAACCAACCTCAACTAGGGTGGCATCCACCTCAACAAGGCTTTAATCAACCTCAACAAGGGTTTACTCAAAGCTACAATCAAGGTGGATCCTCCTCTCAAAACTCTAACACTTACCAAGCCCTTCATCAAAGATCCAACTTCCAAAAGGCCCCTCAAAACCCACTATTTTATAAGCCAAGTCCCGAACCTACTCCATCCTCCGACCCTACCTCCCAAATTCTCCAACAACTCCAAATCATCACCCAAACCCTTGCTCTACAAAGACAAACTCTTCAAAGCCATGACCAAAGGTTTCAAGAGTTACAAAGCTCACAACAAAATGCTTGAAACCCAATTAGCTCAAGTGGCCGAGAAGAACCCTTCTAACCCCACAAATCAACTTCCAAGCCAGTCTATTCCCAACCCTAACCTTCATCAAGCCAAAGCCATCCATTTGAGGTCGGGAACGAACTATGAGGGCCCTAAGATGCCAAATGAGTGTGAGGGAAGTGAAGTTGAGGATGTTGAGAATGATGCTCAAGGAGAAGAAATTGAGAGAGAAGTTGATGTTGAAAGAAGAGAAGAGGACAAGGAGACGGAGGAGACTCATGAGCAAGATGGTGACAAAGCTCCATTGGAAACACCTCCTCACCCTAAGACCTATGTGCCACCGGTCCCATATCCTCAAAGGTTAGTGGAGAGGAAGTTGAGCGACAAATTCACTAAGTTCCTCAACGTTATGAAGAGCCTTCAAATAAACATCCCATTCCTTGAGGCCATTTCTCAAATGCCGGCCTATGCCAAGTTCTTGAAGGAGATCCTCTCCAACAAGCGGAAGCTAGAAGATGAGCTCATTACATTGCCATACCAAGTGAGTGCTCTTGTGCAACGTGCTATACCCAAGAAGCAAGAGATCCGAGAAGTTTACATTGCCTATGAAGATAGGGGACTTTGAGCCTAAGGGTGCGTTGGCCGATTTGGGGGCAAGTGTAAGTTTGATGCCTCTCTCCATAGCCAAGCACCTTCATTTTCCTCCTCTTCCTTCAAGGAAGACGATCCAATTGGCGGACCGAACTGTTAGGGTCCCACATGGGGAGTTGGAAGATGTTCCAATCCAAGTTGGGCATGTGTTTGTGCCTTGTGATTTTGTGGTAATGGACATGAAGGAAGATCCCGAAACTCCTCTGATTCTTGGAAGGGGGCTCTTAAGACATTGGGCGCCGTGATAAATTGTAGAAATGACACCATCACTGTTGAGGTCACTAATGAAAAAGTTGTCTTTGAGTTCTCCAAGACATTGCGGAAGCCTATGATTGAAAGGGTTTATCGAGTTAGTTATGTGGAGAGTGAGATGGAGGGATTTGAGAGGGAAGTACACACTAAGGATGAGCTCTATACATCTATCACTGAGGAGCCGAGTTTAGATATGGATGAGGTGAAAGAGTTCTCTATGCTTCTCGATGGTGCTATCGTTGAGGAAACACTTGGATAGGAATTTGAGGTCCTAGCCACTTTCGTTGCTAAGAAGGAGAGTACTAAGCCTCCTCCCAAGGTAAAGTTCAAACCCCTTCCCCCTCCCTTAAATATGTTTTCCTTGATGATGAATGTGCTTATCCCGTTATTGTCAATTCGGCTCTTGATGACATCTCCGTATCTAAGTTGATTGAGATATTGAGAAAATATAGGGATGTCATTGGGTACTCGATTGATGACCTTAAGGGGATAAGTCCTTCTCTTTCTATGCATCGTATCCATCTCACCGATAGTAATGCCTCCTCTATTGAGCCTCAAAGAAGACTTAATACCAACCTCAAAGAGGTGGTGAAAAAGGGGATTATGAAATTGCGTGACGCGGGAATCATCTATGCTATTTCCGATAGCAAATGGGTGAGACCGATTCACGTGGTTCCTAAGAAAGGAGGCATGACTATTGTTGAGAATGAGAAAGGGGAAACTATTTCTACTAGAACTGTGACTGGGTGGAGAGTTTGCATCGATTACAGAAAATTGAATAAGTCCACCCGAAAAGATCATTTCCCCCTCCTTTTATTGACCAAATGTTGGAAAGGCTTGCCCGTCATTCACACTTTTGTTTTCTTGATGGTTATTCCAGATTCTTTCAAATTCCGATTCATTCGGATGACCAAGAGAAAACCACCTTTACTCGTCCATATGGGACATTCGCTTATCGAAAGATGGCTTTTGGTTTGTGTAATGCCCCATCTACTTTTCAAAGGTGTATGACGACGATATTTTCTAACATGTTGGAGGATTCTATTGAGGTTTTCATGGATGACTTTAGTGTGTGTGGTTCCTCTTTGGACACATGTCTTGCTAATCTTGAACTTGTGTTAAAAAGGTGTCAAGAGACGAACCTAGTATTGAATTGGGAAAAGTGTCATTTCATGGTTGAAGAGGGTATTGTGCTGGTCATAAAGTGTCTAGTAAGGGAATTGAGGTAGATCCGGCAAAGGTTTCGGTAATAGAGAAACTCCCGCCACCAAATTCGGTGACGGGAGTTCGTGCTTTCCTTGGACATGCGGGTTTTTACCGGCGTTTCATCAAGGATTTTTCTAAAATTGTCAAACCATTGACGAATCTACTTCAAAAGGAAGTTGAATTTAGGTTTGATGAGTCGTGTATCGAGGCTTTTCAAACCTTGAAAAGAGCCCTTACTTCTGCTCCTATTGTGCAAGCTCCTAATTGGAGCTTACCTTTTTAACTAATGTGTGATGCTAGTGACTTTGCAGTGGGAGTTGTACTTGGGCAAAGACAGGAAGGAAAGCTCCATGTGATAGCCTATGCCAGTAGGACTTTGGATAACGCACAACGGAACTATGCCACTACGGAAAAGGAGATGTTGGCCGTAGTGTTCACATTTGATAAGTTCCGTTCGTACTTGACTTGCAATAAGGCTATTGTCTACACGGACCATTCTGCGGTCCGATACTTGATGAGCAAAAAGATGCAAAGCCAAGGCTCATTAGGTGGGTCCTACTTCTTCTGGAATTTGATTTTGAGAAGAAGGAAAAGAAGGGGGCGGAAATTTGGTAGCTTACCATCTCTCTCGCCTCTCCCTTGATGAGGGAGATGCTGATTTAAAGGATGCCCCCATCAATGATGATTTGAAGGAAGAACACCTCTTTGCTATCATAAATAATGAGGTCCCATGGTTCGAGGACTTTGCGAACTACTTGGCTTGTGGCATTGAACCTCATGGTCTTACTTCTTAGCAAATGAAGAGGTTCTTCAAGGAGGTGTGTAGATACTATTGGGACGACCCTCTACTGTTCAAGCGGTGTGCTGACTCGGTTTTTAGGAGGTGTGTGCCCAATCATGAGATTCATTATGTGTTGAATCATTGCCATACTTTGGCGTGTGGAGAACATGGTGGAGCAGGTAAAACTGTTGCTAAGGCGCTCCAAAGTGGTTTGTTTTGGCCTCACATGCAAAAGGATGCTAGGGGATTTGTCTTTAGTTGTGATAGGTGTCAACGAAGCGGTGGGATCACCAAGAGGAACGAGATGCCCCAACAAAATATTCTTGAGGTTGAACCCTTTGATGTGTGGGGAGTTGACTTCATGGGACCCTTTGTGCCATCTATGGGGAATATGTACATTCTTGTAGCGGTGGACTACGTGACCAAGTGGGTCGAAGCGATCGCTTCCCCCAGCAACGATCACAAGGTTGTCATGAAGCTCTTGAAGAAGATCATTTTTCCTAGATTTGGGGTGCCTCGTGTGTTGATAAGTGATGGTGGTTCGCACTTTGAAAAGAAGCAATTGGAATCTCTTTTGAAGAAGTATGGGGTCAATCATAAGGTGGGACTTCCATACCATCCCCAAACTTAAGGCCAAGTTTAGGTCTCGAATCGAGAGGTGAAGAATGTGCTTGAGAGAGTGGTGAACAAGACTAGGAAGGATTGGTCTATGAGGCTAGATGATACTCTTTGGGCTGTTCGCACCGCTTTCAAAACTCCTATAGGCACCACCCCCTATCGTCTTGTCTATGGGAAGGGTTGTTACTTGCCGGTTGACTTTAAAGAAGCGCTTCTTGGGAGGCAACCCAAACATTTTAGGACTAGTTTGATTTTCTTTTCTTTTATTTTTATTTTATTTTTATTTTTTTTCGTTAGTTTAGTTTTCTGCTTTAAAAAAAAGAGAAAAAAATTAGAAAAGAAAAACAAAAAAAAGGAGAAAAAACAAAAAAACGAGTGAAAAAGTGGGGAAGCAGGTACCCACGGTCGTGGTAAAATTGCCACGGCCGTGGTGCCCTGGAGAAGCCAAAGCAGTATGCAAGCAATTTAGTCACTGATTTGAGGAAATTTGGTCACCACAACCGTGGTGACCTGAAGCACGGTCCGCAAGACTTTTTAATTGAGCAAAGGCTGAAAATACACACCACACAAACTCACTCACTTACCTCACCTTCTTCTCTCTCAACTCACTCATCCTCTCACCCATCCTCTTCAACTCACCTCCCTTTCTCTCTATTATAACACCTTTCAACCTTCCTCTTTCTTCTCAAAATTCTCCATACGTTCACAAATTTTTCCAAACCGTAATCTTCAAATCAAATTGGAGAAAATTTGTTGGGAGCTTCTAGCTTTGAATTGGTGACTTCAAACTCTTCAACAACAACAACACATCACTTTGGCAAGGTTCATTTGCGGGATTTACTCCCACGACTCCATTGGTATAAACCTTCCTTACCTTTGTGTTTTCTCTTGATTTCACTTCTCTTGTTGATGATTGTTTGATTGTTGTTGGGTTTGTTGGTTGATATTGTGAATTTGATTGTGGTTGAAGTGCATTGAGTTGAATTTTGATGGAATTGTTGGTGGAATTATTGGTGATTGATTATTTTAGGTGTCCAAGTTGGGTGAATTGTAGTGTTGGTTTGTTTGTTGTTCTAAGTGCTTGCTCATGTCCTTATCATGGCATCCCATGGCCGTAGGAATCCTCATCACAACACCTCTACTAGCCAATTAAGGAATCCTCCCCTCCCCACCTTTGAATCCCCCTCAAATTGATACCTTAGGTATCAATTTCACCTCCCCCGACCACTTGCAACGCTTCATACGGCTTAGCCGCCGTCGCATTAGGCCGACCAAATTTTATGATGTTAGAGCGGCCCGAGCATTATATGTGGAGGGGGACGTTGATCAACCTTTTCGACAAGTGGGGTGGTCTTCATGGTTAGATTTACACGCCCTCACCTACAAACGCCTTACCCTTGAATTTTTGTCCACCATTTCCGTTCGTAGAATGGAGGGGAAGAACCCTCGGAGCAAGACCTTCACACTTTTGGGTAGGGCAGTCACTATGAACATCGGGCAACTGAACGATGTCTTTGGGTGGCCTAAGGGGGGCAAGATTGTACCTAAGAGTGCGTGGTCCTCCAAGCATAACAGTCAACGATTTTAGAACCGTCTCACTTCCCTCTCTCCCTTTGATCTAAACCGAACCAAGGCATCTTCCATGGTTAGCCCCGGGTTTTGCATTTCCCACCGTGTCCTTAACCACATCATCTTTGCTCGTGGTGACAGTATGGGCAATGTGAGTGCCCGAGAGCTTTACTTTCTTTGGCATATGAGCGAGGAGACACTCGACTTAACCCCGGGCCTGGATGATGGACCATTTCGAGAACCTAGCTATGAAACCCACCGGGGACATCACCATAGGCAGGATGATTACACTTATTGCTATATCTCTTGGTCTTGATCTTACAGGTTTTGCAGGTTGTGCCTAGAGACACCCTTCTTGACCTTCATTCCTATGCAACCATTTCGTGGATCGAGTCTAACGGTCCTTACATTTGGAAGGTCAACAACAGTCCTTATGCCATTCTCCCTGACGTTAACAAGACTCCCATCTATTTTATGGAGAATTAGGTGTTTCCACCGGATTTTGACTGGCCATCGCCAGCAAATGCCGGAGGCGAGGAGGCGATGGAGGTTGATGAGGAGGGCGTTGTCCCTGATGCTGAGCATGCCCTGGTTGGGGGAACTTCTGGTACTATAGAGCAGCAACTGGCTGCCTTGCCTTGCAGGTAGGCTTTGGCGACATGAGGTTGGATTTCGAGAACCTCAGGACCGATGTGCATCAACTTAGAGATTCTACCATTGAGCATGATCGCCACTACCAGAGCATGCAGACGAGTTTCGACACGATGACCTCGACTTTCCAGGGTTTTCTTGATGAATTACAGAGCTGGACTAGCCGTGGTGGTTGGTTCCGAGGCAGTTCTAGCTACCAGCCGCCTCATGAGTGAGCTTTTCTTTCCTCCTGCTTTGCTATTATCGTATTAGCCTATTCATAGTGAGGACATTGTGTTGTTTAGCTTGGGGGAGGATGCATATTTTTGCATATCATGTTAGAGCATGTAGCTTTCAGTGCATACTTTTTACTTTTTTTCATCATTGAGCATTTAGATCCATGTTAAGATTGCATTAGTTGCATTCATGCATGCATGTAGGTTGCACTTAGGACTGATCTCCGATGATGATGTTAAGACACGTGTGTGCTTTTGAACATGATTTTTGATATGGAAAAAAAAGGAAATGTTTTGATAGCCTCTAGTATGCTAAGGAATTGACTGTTTGTGGAATGTTTGGTCTCCCCGTTGTGCGGTTCGACCGATTTTGGTAGCTATGCCTTGTGAGGATATGCTTTGAGCCTTTTAGACTGAAATCTTTTCAGTCTTTTCTACTTGATGTGTGATGCTCTTCCTTGACGACCATTCTCTAGAACTTGCATTGATTCTCCTTGAATAAGCTTGACTTGTTTGCGTCTTGAATGTGATTGAGGCTTTCATGTTACTTGAGCTACATTGCCAAAGGCCACCCTCACCTACTTATCCTCCTTTGAAGCCCTGTGAGCCTAAGCTTGTTTTCTTTGTTAACCATATCTCTAGCTTATTACTTATCTCCTTACCTAGGGGATTGTGAAACTACTTAGATAGGGTGAAACATATTGATGGGTGTTACGAGAATGACTTGGTGTAGGTGTTCGACTTTGTGTTTAGTTAAAACTCATGTGTTGTTTGAGTTCGCTTCCTTCCCATACATTGAAGTTCTTATTTTCTCTTCTCTCCTAAAATCACCACAATCCACAAAAACAAAAAAAAAAGAAATAAAAAAAATGAATGAAAAAGAAAAAAAAAAGGATTTGTGGTGTGTTCAAAAATCGCAATAAGGGAGATTGAGATGCTAAAACTAGAGGAGTGCTTGTGATAGGTTGTGTAGAGCGTTTAAATTTTAGTAGGATTGGTTTTGTTCTTTTAGAAAGGTACCGAGTTGGAAGTTTCACTTTCCCCTCTTTAACAGCACGTTCCCAAATGCTACCACACCCTCACCTTAAGCCTACATTACAACCTTGACTAAGTCCTCTTGATTCTTGATGCAAACTTTGGTCCTTATGCGATGGAGAGTGAGATGATATGTAAGCTTATGGTAGGATATAGTCAATGGAATTGAGCTTTGAGCGTTCATTTGACCTATTTAAACACAAGAGAAGAGCACACGACTAAAGTGAGAGCTACCATGTATATGACTGAGCCAAGCTTGGGGGAGAAGTAGTGGTAAGATTTGGTTGCTTTTCCTTGAGCTTATAAACTTTGAGACTTGATAGCATTTGGCATTTAGTAGACATATTTCTTTGAAAGATTTTGAATGATTTTTGAAAATGGCATGCGTGTTTTCCTGAGGAGTCATAACTCTATCCCATGAGCTTCAGTTTGTATTGCTTGGAAACAAGCAATTGTTTAAGTTTGGGGGAGTTTGATCAGTCCGTTTTAGTGCATATTTATAGCTCATTTTAAGTCTCATTGCATGTAGCTTTAGAGCATCTAGAGTTAGGATTGCATGGTTTTCCTTCCTTTGGATTTCAATTATACTTCACAAGTGTTTGGTTGTTTTTGATGTATTTCAAGAGAATTGGCACGTGTTGGAATACTTTTGTGATATAGGGACTTGGGGCATGTTCGAGGATGCGTGGCTCGTACTTTGGAGATGCTCAAGTGAGTCAACCTTGGAGGAATTGAAGGAAGAAGGCCACCACGACCGTGGCTCATACACCACGGTCGTGGGCACCTGTAGCAAGCAAAAAGTATTATGAAGACTTGAAGACTGATTCGATGAAATCAGGTCACCATGGTCGTGGTGATTTTGCCACGACCGTGGCTCCTGATCTTCATAGAATAAGTGCGTTTTTGTATAGCTATTGCCTGGACAACTTTAAGGCACCACGACCGTGGTGACCTGACTTCGGGTGTTGACCCTGTTTTTCCGTCTTAGTTTAATGAAGCTTTTAATTAGTTTTTTAGCTAGACACTCGACATTATCTCATATTCTAGACTCTAATTACATTTGCTTAGCCCTAAACTCTCTCTAAACACTTAGTTTTCTCAATTTTTCATCTTTGAAGATCTAATCCATTATTCAATACAAGTAATTTTCCTTCAATCTCTTTTCTTTATTTCTATTGCTTTGTTTATCATGTTTAATTTATTTAATCTCAATTGCTTAGAATCCATGATTAGTGAGTAGTTCATTATCTAGGGTTTGGGCAAAAGTATGAATTAAGGACTTAATGTAGATTGTCTTTGCTTTTTATGATTCAATTGTTTGTCTATGCATTGAATGTGGTGTTTTGACACCCTAGGATAGATCTTGATCACGTTTATGCTAGGGCACTTAGGGTTTCTATTGTTCTTAATCGAACTTTAATCCCTTTTGTCATTCCCATGTTTCGACTTGATTTCTAGACCAAGGGATTGGGTAGGAATTAAGGGGATCCTTTAATTAGGGGTTTTCGATCTCATTGAATTTATTAATCAACGGACCAAAGACCATTCAAAAGAGGATTTGGTTGGTTGATTAATCGATTACTCTTGAGGACCATTCGAGAGAGGACTCAAGTAAATTAGAGGGAAACTTAACCTTGCATTGACTCCGTTGTGAATCACCATAGCGTCGATTATCGTTGTCTAGCCCATGTTCATACGAGTAGCCCGAACTCTAGTGTTTTCCTTATTATATTAATTCTCCTATTTGATTATTAGTTGGTATTCATTAGCTAGTTAATTAGTTGGTATCTTATTCAATCTCAAACCCCAAAAACCCTTCACTTAGGTAGTTTTGGACTTAGAAGACTATAGTCAATCCCGATTTCCTTGTGGTTCGACCCTTTACTTGCCATTACTACGTTCTTAGTAGTTGCTCGTTAGGTTTATAAGTTTTGTTTGCTAAGCGGTTCTTAGTGCCTTAACGACACACTAAAAACCTCTTATCAAAATGGCGTCGTTGCCGGGGAAATTGTGCTATTGATTGAAGTTTACTTGAGTTTAGTATTACTTGAGTGAGTTTTCTTTTGTTTTAGACTGTGTTGTTATTTGCTAACCCTTTGCTTAGCTTTTTTGTGTTACATGAGAAGGAGAGCTCACGGTTCACTTGTACCTCTTTGGATTCGAACAAAAACTTGGACATTGTACATAATAAAAAACTAGTTAAATTTTCACAATACGGCTTAATTCGACGTGTTTACAAACAGTAATTATGATCAACTTATTAATTGATCTAACCTATCATTGTCACATGGTATGTTTATATACTATATATTATGCTCTACACCCAAAAGGGAGCACCCAAAAGTGAGCATTTGCTTCTTCCTAACAAAAAAAAATCCTTCCGAATCCCAAAAAGAAAACTATTGGCAATGGGTAGTGAAAGCTAATTGAAGCATTTAGTGGAGGAGTCGTCATGGTATAACGAGATGGTGCTGTCCCTTATTGTGCGCGACCTGCTGCCTCACTTCTATCAGTCGTGGCTCGAAATTGCATTTACGGTGTTTGTGTGTATGTGAGATCCACCCTCCTAATTCGCCTCAACTTTTGGAAAGACTACTTTCTCTCCTAAAGTAGGCATACTTTAACTCTAATCACTTCTCTTTTTTTGTTTGTCCCCAAATTATGTTATCCCACGGCCATGATTTACTCACCGGCTAAGAAGTATTTTGCCTATTGATAAGATTTACTCACTGGGTTTATTTTTTTAGTTGCATGACAATTTGATTACGATGAAATGTTTGAAAATTTGACTCAAAATTGGTAAATATGACATTTCAAGTGGGACGAGAAAGTATTGTTTCCTTTCTTTAAACATATATACAAATGCGTAGGTGATATTTGTCATTAATGTACTACAAGGAAAGTTCGAGAGTCCCTATTCAGACGCTTATAGATGAAATTCTTTAACCTAAATTCGTTCATCTTCAGTGTATCATATCTTCAGAGAAGCAAATTCGGTTGACTACCTTTCCAAGCAAGGACATCACATTGCTAGGAAAAGTCAGACGTTCGATGTCCTTGAAGATCCTATACTGTATCGTTTTTCTTTCTTAGATAGCTTAGGGTTCACATTAAGAAAGGGTCACCTAAGTGTTTCTTGTACCTCATCAAAAAAAAAATACATACAAATACATAGATAGGGCCTAGGGGATGCATGTGATAAGAAACAATCTTTTTCTCTTCTTTACTGATAAAAAATTATGTATATTGATGCCAAAGATAATGTGGTTACAAAAAGAGAAATGAACAAGCAGATCATAGAATCGATGCAATTATTGCCATCAGGGGCTCCATTTCATATTGTAACAGAGTATCTGGCAGAAACGGGATGGACAAGATGTTATACTCGAATAAGTGATGTTGGCGTGGTGACACATACAATTTCTACTCTAGTGTATCTTGCCCTAATAGAAGTTTGGACATATAGTATACATTGATTTATGCATGAAGTAAAGCCAATCTACAAACATATTCATGGACGTCATCATTTTTACAATAAGGAAAGTAGCCTCTCTCCTTTGGCAGGTGTGTCTCTGATTAATTTATTTCTAAATCTTAGTTTTTAAGTTTTTGGAAAATTAAGGGGACTTTGATAAAAACTTAAAAAATTAGGTAAGATAGTGCTAGAAAAGTTTGGGAAGCTCGAGTTTGACAGCATCAATGGCGTTATGCCATGGCCCACACTAACAACAAACTTCCTGCTTGTACTCATCCACTTTAAACTTCTTATAAGGAGTAGGTCGATTTTCAGTGTTGAGTTCATTTAGTGGTTAGAGCTCATCAATGGAATCCATGGTACAGAATGCAGTCACTGATAGTCTATCCTTTGTCGATTCGTCACCACTCTGTGCATCGTACTCTTGTATATCCCGTTCGTCAGTACCTGTACCATCAATGGTCAGGTTAATAGTAGCATTTGAAAACTGTATAAGACTCTTCTTTTATCGAATGTCCCCTTAATTTTCAAAAACTTAAAAAACTAAGATTTAGAGATACACTAAATCAAAGAGACGCACCTGCGAAAGGAGAGAAACTACTTTCCTTATTTAAAGAATGATGACGTCCATGAATATGTTTGTAGATTGGCTTTACTTCATGCATAAATGGATGTATGCTATATGTCCAAACTTCTATTAGGGCAAGATACACTAGAGTAGAAATTATATATGTCGCCACATCAGCATCACTTATTTGAGTATAACATCTTGTCCATCCATTTCTACCAAATACTCTGTTACAGTAAGAAATAGAGCTCCTGATGGCAATAATTGCATCGATTCCTTGATCTGCTTGATCATTTATCTTTTTGTAACCACATTCTCTGCGACATCAATATACATAATTTTTTATCAGTAAAGAAGAGAGAGAAAAGATTGCTTCTGATCCCATGCATCCCGTAGGCCCTATCTACATATTTGTATGTATTTTTTTAATGAGAAACACTTAGGAGACCCGCTCTTAATGATGAACCCTAAGCTATCTAAGAAAGAAAAACGATATAATATAGAATCTTCAAGGACATGCATCAAACGTCTGGCTTTTTCTAGTGATGTGATATCCTTGCTTAGAAAGGTAGTCGACCGAATTAGCTTCTCTGAAGATATGATACACTGAAGATGAACGGATTTACGTTAACGAATTATCATCTATAAGCATCTGAATAGGGAGTCTCGAACTTTCCTTTTAGTACATTAATAACAAATATCACCTACGTATTTGTGTGTATGTTTAAAGAAAGGAAACATTAATTTTCTTGTCCCATTTGAAATGTCATATTTACCAATTTTGAGTCAAATTTTCAAACATTTCATCGTAATCAAATAAATTGTCATGCAACTGAAAAATAAACCCGGTGAGTAAATCTTATCTTATCAATAAGCAAAGTACATCTTAGCCGGTGGATATCGCATACACACAAACACCGCAAACGCAATTTCAGAGCCACGACTGCTAGAAGTGAGGCATGCGGCACGTCGCCGCACAATAAGGTGCAGCACCATCTCGTTATACCATGATGACTCCTCCATTAAATGCTTCAACTAGCTTTCACTACCCATTGCCAATAGTTTTCTATGGGGATTTGGAAGGATTTTTTTTGTTAGGAAGAAGCAAATGCTCACTTTTGGGTGAAGAGCATAGTAGTATATAAACATACTATGTGACAATGATAGGTTAGTGTTTAGTGGAAATTGTTAAACTTGCAACTGTAAAACAATTTTTTTATTTACAGTAATTTTGAATTTTGAATGGTTTATGAAAATATATAATTGTTACAAAAAAAAGAACTAAAATAAATTTTCAGTCTAACCGGTCCGATTTTGGTCCGGTCCCTATAATTTTCTTCCGCTCCGGTCTCAAGACCAGTTTTTAATTCGGTCCGGTCTTTGGTCTCTGTTTTCCACGAATTTCGGTCCTGGTCCCTGAACGGTCCGGTCCGAGACCGATGAACACCCCTATCTAAAAGGCATTGAAAGGTGGAAGAAGTAGAAGAAGAGGTATTGTACTTCTTTCAAAGAAACTAGTATTTGGGCCCAGACGATGCTCTGGGATTTATATGTATTACCTCCGTAACGAATTACTGCAACAATAGAATATTTTACCTCTCACAAATAATACCAATTGTTGCAAGTAATTCGTTACGGAGGGAGTATTATACTTTAGTACTTCAAGACAACTAAAATTTGGTGTAGAAATATGTTAGTAAAAAGTCATAGATTAGTAGTTTATTCATAAATGTAATTAAAATATTGTACCTTAATTATTCTTTTCATTGAAAACATATAATATCATTAATATCATTATTAGTATTGCAAAAAGAAACAACAAAAATGTAGTAGCACAATGGTTAGAGCATTTATCTTCAACACTCGAGGTCGCAGGTTTGAAACTTCTCATGGACAATTTGTATTTTTTATGAGAGAAACGTTGATAGAATATTGTTGTAAAGAATGGAGAGTGCCACGTGACGGATTGTATCATATGCTTCGCTTTTTAATATATATAGATGTTAAGGCAGCTCAAGTTTTGACTATTTTTCTTTTATCCTTTTAAAAAAGGATAAATGCAAATATAACAATCGACTTTTCTAGAATTGAGAAAGATGCTCAAAATAATCAAGCTATGCCTTTCTGATAGTTCGTCAAATATGGTTAAGAATGAAGCCTATTGGAAATTGAACAAAGAGTCTCCACATGTCCATCATATTGTGAAGATCATTAGAAAAGAGCAAATAATATACTCATAGATCAAGTATATTCTGCATACAGTATATCATAAACTAATTATAAAAAACATGCATTTTACATTTATTTAAAATGTGATAATATATTCAATAATACCCTTTATCCCATTTGATTTGCTACAGTTGACAAAAAAGCTCGCATATTTTTTTATCAAACGTAGAGCAATTGAAATAGGACAAAGGGAGTAGTTGGTTATTGTAAGTACTCCTTGTAGTATGATAAAAAATATATACTATGATACTTTGTTGAATGAAAAATGATATTATTAATTAATGCTCTATTTATTTTAACGGAAAATACTTTTCATGGAAAAGTATTATCCAAGTAAAACAATTTTGAATGGAAAACAATGTTATAAAATTCATTTCCTTTGTTTGTTTGATCATAAACAAACTAGGAGGAAAAAGAAAACGGATGAAAAAGGACTAGAAGGATGGAAGGAATGAACAAGTAGAACTAAGGAGTATGGTGGAAAATGTGGCGCGCTTTGATTAAAAAAAGGAAAATGATTTTCCTTTCTAAAAGAGGAAAAGTTTCATTCTTGCGAAAATGATTTTTCTCCATTCACCAAGTAAACAAAGGAAAAAGTAAAAATAGTAAAAAATAATTTTTCGGCAAAGTGTTTTCATTCAAAACTAATGGAGCCCTAAACACCAAACGATGCTTATAATAGATTTCCAGTAATACTAATGACATGAGAGCTGGGGTATGCCATAGCTTCTAACTGTTTTGAATATCTATTAAAACTAGGTAAAATATTCGTAGATATTTTTTTTTCTGCATTCAAATAAAAATATAAAAAAGAAACAGGCACCACAAAAATTTGTTGGTTGATGTCACCGTCTTCACCTTTCGTCCACTCGAAAGAAAGCAGATTAGCAGAGAAATAGTAAGGGGATTTGTTTTTGGTGGTTTCGACGGTATATGTTCACATCTTATCCTTTGATGGAATTAGTGGTGTCCAATTTTTTTGAATATTAAATAAACAACCAAGAGGAGCAAGCAAACCAAGAGGAGCAGCAGGCTTATTTATTTTTGAATGTTAAATAAACAACCACAAAAATTAAGATTTGTTGGATATAATTGCTTGCCCACTTTGATTCACACGAAGGTAGTTACTTGGTTTGATAAGTTATAAACAACCAATATACAAATCTTAACGTTACTCAAGATGCGAAACTATAACCAAGCGTCTCAAGTCAACGTTCCATGAAAAATTATCTACAATACTCTAAATATCCAACAATAAATTATTATATAAGTGTATTTATCATTATCCAAATACATATGGACTTAACGTCTCATCAAAATTTATTTAACTACTTTTGGTGCATAATCCAACAAACCCCTCATTAAAAACCAAATAATTCGATTGCGGTGAAGAAGGGGGTAACGAAGGTGACGATGGTGACGAGGGTGAGGCAGATGGTGGCGGTGAAATGGTGACCAGTGGTAGTTGGTGGTTGGAGGAAATGGTGAAGATGGCGGTGGTTGAACAAGATGGTGGTGGTTGAAGGAGATAGTGGTGGTAGTCAAAAGGGGTTAGGGTTTGATGTATTGATGAAGGGTTGGTGGTTGAAAATGGAATGAAGGTTGATTAAAGGGGTTAGATTAGGTGAAAGTCATTTGGCTAAATGATATTTAGTTAGATATTAATGATATTTTTAATGGAGATACAAACAAATTTTCTTGAATGGAGGTATTTTAGCTAAAGGGCGAAGGATGAAGCCTTTTAAGGCAAGCAAGAAGGCAGCGCTAAATCCATATAAACATCGACTAAATCCGTTTCGTGTATCATTCCACACTAAAAAACATACTAACATGGGAAAGATGTAAAATGTTGGGATCTTTAAGTTACGACTTAAAATAACAAATATTGTAATCTTTTTAATACGAAGAAATATTTTCTTTAACATTACTTTTATTACCTAGCATAGATATTAGCCGGAGAAGAAAGGGTAAAACTTTAGTGAAAGCCAAAGAGATACAATTAACAATCTATTGAAACAAAAATTGGACACCACTAATTCCATCAAAAGGATAAGATGTGAACATATACCATCGAAACCACCAAAAACAAATCCCCTTACTATTTCTCTGCTAATCTGCTTTCTTTCGAGTGGACGCAAGGTGAAGACGGCGACATCAACCAACAAATTTTTGTGGTGTCTGTTTCTTTTTTATATTTTATTTGAATGCAGAAAAAAATATCTACGAATATTTTACCTTATAGTTTTAATAGATGTTCAAACAATTAGAAGCTATGGCATTATGGCATACCCCAGCTCTCATGTCATTAGTATTACTAGAAATCTGCTATAAGCATCATTTGGTGTTTAGGGCTCCATTAGTTTTGGATGAAAACATTTTGTCGAAAAAATTATTTTTACTATTTTTACTTTTTCCTTTGTTTATTTAGTTAGGGGAGGAAAATCATTTTCCCAAGTGTGAAACTTTTCCTCCTTTAAAAAGGAAAATCATTTCCTTTTTAATCAAGTTGTGCTACAAATTCCACCATACTCCTTCTTCTCCTTGTTCATTCCTTCCATCCTTCTTGTCCTTTTTACATCCGTTTCCTTTCCCCCCTTGTTTGTCTATGATCAAACAAACAAAGAAAATAAATTTATAATCATGTTTTCCATTCAAAATTGTTTTTACTTGGATAATACTTTTCCATGAAAAGTATATTCCGTCAAAATAAATAAAGTCTTAATTAATAAAATCATTTTTCATTCAACAAAGTATCATAGTATTTAACAAAAATAATTTATCATACTATAATGAGTACTTACAATAACAACTACTCCTTTGTCCTATTTTTTTTTGAGGGGAGAACGGGCTCGCGGGTTTTATTAGATTAAATCAAGATCCGTGAGAAATAGTTTACAAACAATTGGACAACCCCGTTAACGGGAGAAACTCACGCCATAGAATAAGCTACAACATTCCCGCCCCGCTTCACATGAGAAACCACAAATGACAAAAAGTGCTTAGATATTTAATATCACCAATTAACATACCGAAAGGAGTTCTGCTTAATTCTCCGGACTTCCCCTTTAACCACCAATAAAGATTCGCTTTCCATTTCAATCTCCTGAAAACCGAGTTGTTGTGCCAATATAACGCCTTCACGAGCAGCCATAGCTTCGCCCGACTCCACATCCCAGTCAACCGAACCTCCTCGCCTGCGCAGCCTTCGCCACCATCATCCCCACCTATTACCACCAACCCCGCACAAATCCATCCATTCTCGCTACATCGGTGTTAATTTTTTATCTTCCCAGACCCAGGAGGTTGCCACGCACCTCTAAGGCAATGTCCGCATGTCTGGGACTCCCTCGCAAGTAGACATGCAGGGCATACACTCCATAGTCATGGACTAGCCGTAGGAAACCACAAGTACTAACCTCCGCACACGCCCAAGGTTCATTAAACACCACTGAGTTCCGGTATGATCATGCAGCCCACGCAAGCGTGGCAAGATAGCGTATTTCCACATCCAACTTTGCCATAATCCAAGCAAACGCTCCATGAAAGACGAGGTAGGGGCTTCGTTTATTAAGTCTACGAACTGAAATCTGCCAAATGGGTTTCACCGTCACACTCGAACACCGCATGATTTATCGATTCATAGCCATTCGGGCAATGCACACATCTACCATCCTCAATCACATGTCTGTCGCAAAGACGACCCGGCGTAGCCAAAGATCCCGAGCAAGCTCGCCATAGGAAATGGTGGAGTTTTGGTGGTCCACCTAAGGACCAAATTCGGCGGCCAACATCACTCGCTGCCCACTCTAGCCGCTGGGCCCAGCCACGTACATGACCCAACCGACCTAGGAGATGCCTGATCTTAGTGGAGTAGGTGCCATCACGAAGGCCACCAAAACATATCATCATTAATGGTTTGTATGCGGGGGATACTTTTATTAACATTACATCAACAGGCATGAAGTGCATGGTGAGCATCATCATTCCACGAACCATCCTCCCTTCACAAATGTGCCACCTTAGTCAGCCGGACTATTTAAATATATTAGGGGTAGGAACTCGTATAGACGATTCACCCGACAACCATCACTCCAAACGTTGATCCTATCTCCTCTTCACGCCATTTCAGACCATCCAACAAGAGAGCCTTAAAGCCCCACACGCTCCGCGAAACGTAGCTAGGATCATAGCCGCAAGCGAGTCCATAAACTCGCTATTTTTGAAGTAACGAGTTTGAGGACCTTATAAGCTAGTGAGCCGTTGTTGCACATTAACCTCCACCCTTGTTTTGCTAGTAGCGCTTGGTTGAATACTTTGAGATCCTAAATCCCATGCCACCAAGAGACTTCGGCAAACAAAGTTTTTCCCAACTAAGCCAACACATTTTCTCTCCGATCCTTACTTTGATAGGCTAAAGTCGTATCACCTATCCAAAGATAATTCCTACAGTCCTCTAGCTATGGTAGTCAATGAAAGCGGTCGAATCCGCAGGGGCGAGTTTCTATTAATATTCAATCAACTAACTACTTCAGATGAAATCGGGAAGATTAACTGAACTAATAATTAAGCTAAGGAAGACAAATTAACGAGGATTTAACTATGAATAAAAGCCTAGGGTATTAGGTGGTCCATCGTGCTTATACCAATCAAATAGGGTCAACTACTATCAAAACCTAGGTCAAGAGTCGAGGATTAGAGCATGTGCTGAGATATGGTTAAGACTCTCAACGCTCATAGTTCAACATACACACATATTCACTAATGTAATCAGAACTACTGATGTGTCCTACGCCTCTAATCGTAAGACGGATCTGTGCAAACAACTATTAACCACAAGCAATCAATGAAATTGGCCACTAACATCAATCACTAGTTAAGAACAAACCACATCACAATCACTCTAATCAAACCTAGGAATCGATAGGAATCTGAATAACAATCATGGTATAAACCTGGCTTCCCTATCTAACACCCTAGAAAAGCTACACACTCATAATTAAATTGACAATAACAAAACTAATTGAAAACCCTAAGAATTGTATCATGAACTAATCGAATAATCAACAATTAAAATAGATCAATCAAAGTGAAAATAAAGCAATAAGAAAGATGATTACGAAATTGACGGAGCGGTAACTTTAATTGAATTGAATTAACTTTCGATCTCTTCTACAATGGAAAACTATAAAACTAGACTTAAGATCTCTCTAAATGTTCAATAGAATAAAAGATACAAATAAAAATAACCTAAAAAGTATTTATAGTTTCTAAAAAGCAACAAGATAGAGTGGGAAAAGACGCAAAATCGCGTCCTCCGTGTCGTCCACTCGATCGGGCAAAGGGCCGCCCGATCGGGCCTGGGAACAGACTTTCGGCGGCGGAAGTCGGTGAGCACCCGATGGGATCGGGCAACGGTCACCCGATCGGGGCCGCAACACTAGCACTCGATCGAGCAAAGCCGCCCGTGCCATCTCAGCTTTTGGCCTAAGAAGATCGAACCCGATCGGGCGAAGCTTCTTTCAATCCTGCTTCTACTTGACAGACGCCAAGTCTTTTACTTCTTGTTTCATAAGGGAGCTCGAACACCATCTCGAGACCTCATCTCCTCTTAGCTTAATGTGGTGATCAAAAAGTCAAGTAAATAGGGGCTTCCATAAAAACCACAAAACGATATAGAGCACACAAACCACAACTAAATAAGGTGAAATCTTTACTGGAATTCTCTTTTTAATGGCACCACCACAAACATTCCTTTCCTTGCCAAGATATGGTTTTCTAAAAGAAAATTGTTACTCCCTCCATTTGTTTTTATTATTACGTTTTTTTAAACTTTTTTTTTAATTTTTACACTTTTCTTTATTATCTTTGGTAAACTTTCAGATTTTTGTATTTTAATTTTCACCCTTATGGGGCCGCTTGTCCTTTGTTTTCCCATTATCACCCAAAACACCTGTGACTTGTCATCAACTTTTTATTTTTGTTTTTACAATATTCACTCTCATACTTTAGCTGTTCTCAAACAATCATATCATACTACCTCCGTCCCAGAAAGTTTCATACATTTTTCTTTTTCATCCGTCCAGCTCTATACACTTTTATTTTTGGACATAGCACTACTACTTTATTCTTTTGACTCTTCACCGTGACCCACTCTCTCTCGCATCCAAATAAAATAACACTCCCTGCTCCTATCACATTTACCTTTTTAATAAAATACAATTAATAGCCAACGACAACTTATCATCTAAAATCACGTACATGATCAAGTGTATAAAGCTTTGTGGGACATGAGTAGTATAAATTTCATTGATTATCCCCAAAGTAAACCGTAACAATTAAAAACAAATAGAGGTAAAGTCTGTTCTATTCAGCTTATTTTCAGTTCAGTTCAGTTCAGCTCTAATAAGTTCAGTTCAGTTCAGTTCAGTTCAGCTCAATAAGTTCAGTTCAGTTCAGTTCAGCTCAGCTCTAATAAGTTCAGTTCAGTTCAGCTCCAATAAGTTCAGTTCAGTTCAACTCTAATAAGTTCAGTTCAGTTCAACTCTAATAAATTCAGTTCAGTTCAGCTCCAATAAATTCAATTCAGTTCAGCTCCATTCCTTATAATTTAATTTAACCATTTTATTTCATATTATTATTATTGTTTCTAATTTATTTTTACTTATTATTATTGTTGTTATTATTATTATTGTAATTTTTTTTGGTATAGCTTGTTATTATTATTATTTTTATATATCATTTTGTCATTATATTTACTCGTTATTATTACTATTATCATTATGGCTGAGCATGATCTGGGTTGGTGCTCGGTTTAACCAAATTTCATGTCAATACGGGTATTTTTAATTTGCAATTGTTGCTTTATTTTACCGACTAGATAATCACTAGTACATCATACAAATAAGCTATAAAGATAAAATATATTTAAAAATTACAAAGTTGCTAATAGTACCGAAGTACTATTTAGGGTACAACATCGTCGTTACGTTGAATATTAAAGATACTTTGGCAGTTTGAGGTGGCGTTTGGTTTATAAATATTATAGACCATCTCACCACAAATCGTGGTTTGGTTAAACGCAACCCACGTTTTAAGCTAACTATTATTATAATTGCTAATATCTATTGTAATGGTAATATTGATTTACTTATTAAACCAATCAAGTATTAGTATATTAATACTAATAATAGTAATTACTCATTATTAAATTTTTATGATTAGCGGTAATTATTATTTTTAAAATTAATTTATCATTTTTACTATTATTTATTTACAACTATTAGCTAATAACATCAAAAAATATAGAAAGTCTAGTATGACCCGGTCTCACTAAACTTATTGTAGACCAGGGCTAGGTCCCAAAAGTTAAGGTTTTTTTATCAAAAGTTAAATTTTTGCTCACCAAAAGTTAGGTTTCTTTATCAAAAGTTAAGAAATTTTAATTAAAAGTTAAGGTTTTATAATCAAAGTTAAGTGTTATGAATAAAAAGTTAAGGTTTTTAAGCAAAAGTTAATATTTTGTAATTAAAAGTTAAGGTTTAACAATCAAAAGTTAAGGTTTTGTAATCAAAAGTTAAATGTTAGGAAGGAAAAGTTAAGGTTTTATTATCAAAATAAAACCCTAAATTTTTCCCAATTCGATTTGATTGGGTGTTAAATGTGGATTTAACATTCCAATTCATAAAAAGCATTTGAATTCGTGAAATTAAAACCTAAGAAGGGGATTTTATGCTTAAATATACCTAATTTTTGCTCGCCGCTTCGAGTTTCTCCCCAACTGCAGATCTCGAATCATAGATTAAGAGAGAAGGCAGAGGTGGAAGATGTTGCGTCGGAGAAGCCGCCGGAAAACGGGTGTGTCGTAGTCCGCCGGAGTCGCGTGGTTGAGGGGAGTGAAGAGAGTGAGGGAAGGTTGTGGGTGGTGGTGGTTTAGGGGAAGGGGTGCAACTGTGCAGATTGGCGTGGTGGTGATGGTGGTTTCAAAGAGGAGGAAGGAGAGCAGTGAGGAGAAGGAGTGAGGGAGAGAGTAGGTCTACACTATTTTTAGTGTGGACCGGGTCCATACAGAGTTCTCCAAAAAATATTATCATTATTCATTTAATATTATTCTAAATTATTAATTATTAATTATTATTACTTAGAATTATAATTACTCGTCATTTAATATTCATAATTATTATTATTTACTTATTATTTATATATTTATTTCAATTCAATTCAGTTCAGTTCAGTTCATCTCCAATAAGTTCAGTTCAGTTCGATTTAGTTCAGTTCAGTTCAGCTCCAATAAGTTCAGTTCAGTTCAGTTAAACTCTAATAAGTTCAGTTCAGTTCGACTCCAATAAGTCAATTCAGTTCATTGCGATTAGACGAAAGAACAGACCGTAGTATTACATATTAAGTGTGGGTGATAATAAAAAATGACGTGATACAGGACCTTCTTGTTGGAATAATGTTCATACAAATCTGTTGCCGCCAGAAAGAGAGTGGTGTTAATGTCCATATATGAATTATTAAAGTTTATCATGATAAGAAACATTCGTCCTTTCTAAAGTTGTAGCCCTTGTAGGTCATAAACTCGTAATAAAATAAAGTTTATCATTATATGAATTATTAATACCAACAATACATTTTGGCGTTTATTTGCTGTCAAATTGAAAGTGAACTATAATGTCTAAAGATTTTTTATCATTTCCAATTATCAAAGACTATTAATTTATTTTTGTGGTATTTCCACTGTTTCTTGAGGCATTTATTCACCCCATCTTACCCTTGAAAAGCCAAAACATATAGTCCTACAATAACTAAGACTCACAAAGAAAAATACATTAGTTTTGTAATTTTGTTGCCAAAAGATGACAGATACTTGATGAATTAAGCTAGTCAAGTCATCGATCAACTTTATGAAAATATATAGGGAAATATATTTAACTCCATTTATACAAGTATCTCTATACATAAGGGAAGAGGGGTGACACAAAAAAATTGTTCTTACTGTTTTACTAATTTGATTATTAACTATTTCACTAAGTAATTTTTTACCGTTATTACACGCTTACATGCAATTGTTGAATTGATGGTAGTTAGTGAGTGGAAGTGAGTAATCATATACTCATGCAAGCATTGAATTATTATTGAAGTGAAAACCATGAAGTTTACTATATTTTTTCTCTTAGTAAAAAAAATGGAAAAACTTGTTGACTACCCAATACTAATGGACAAATAAAATATTATTTTGGTGCATTGGACTTCGCTTTCTATTAATATCAATTAGTAGTGAGTTTTTTACCTAGTAGGTAAACATATCCATGTCCAAAAATAAATAATGGAAATACTCACATGCATTAAAGCATTATTGACATTTGCATCAACTTTATCATGATAAATTAAACCATCTTTATTTTTATCTAGGTAGTAAGATAAAAGCAACTTGTGAACGAATAAATATTCGTGTAATTAACGAAAGGTTATTCAATGGCTACAATAAAATTGTAGCCACGATAACATGTTTCAATCTTAGCCCTTTATTTTAATAGACTAATCTTGATCGTTAAATTTATTTAATTTTTAAAAATACTAATTTAACAAAAGAACATAAACATCTTCTTCCTTTTCTATTCATCCTCTTCGTTTGTTGATCTCCTTCTCCTTCTTTCCTTCTGTTCTTTTCATCCCAGTCTAAATAAATTCTTGAAAAAAATAATCCTATTCTTCTTCATTCTTGAATTATGTTTTAAGTACTCAAAAATATATATTTCAATCCATAGTGACTAAAATGGAGGAGGAGCAAAATATAAATTCTTTATATTGCTCTGAAGTTATCAAAATTACCCTATACTAATTGATGGCTAAAGATAGAATTTCATTGCAAATTAGTTGGATAGAGAAACACATTTAATAATTAAAGTAGATTTTATTATGTCCGGATTTTCCTGAGTCGGCTTTGCAGCTTTTACAGGTTCCAAGTTGGCGGGTACTAAACCTCCAGCTAGTCAACCAGGTACCAACTTACTGCTAGCGGCTACCAGATTCCAGCCGGCGGTTACCAGATACCAGCTAGCTAGCAGTTAGCAGCTTGTAACGGGTCAACCGTATGATTCAAGGAGAGCATTCGAAGATATGAACAAGTCAATATCGGTTAGAGAATACGTAGCATACTCCCCATGTGCCTAATATAATGGGAGACTGAGTCAAAGTGAGTTGAACAAAGTTAATAACAGATTTCTTGATTTAAGGAAGCTATTATAATAACCTACCTATATATCAGGAAGTTGTTAGAACAACCTCCAGAGATTCAAGAAGCTGTTACAGTAGTTCAAACTAGTTGTTTTGCAGCCTATTTAAGTTGTAACGTATAATTAGATGCACAAGGCAAGCCTATAAGATACTGCTGATTATTCTAAGCATGAAAGTATTTCTACTCATACTTAGGGCCTGTTCATTTCAGCTTAATTTCAGTTCAGTTCAGTTCAGCTCTTTTTTATAACCATTTTGTTAAATATTACTATTATGTTGGTCTAATTTATTTTACTAATTATTATTATTAATAATAATTACTTATATATCATTATTATTAAGTATTACTATTATTATCTGTGTATTATTTTGTTTATTATAACTTTATTTATTATTATTACTATTATCATTAGGGAGGAACATGGTTTAGGTTAAACGCAAAATAAGCCGCGTTTTCAGCCCCATAATCCAATCAAATCACGTCAAAATGGGTTATGATGTAATTTTGCACAGTATGACCAATCATTATTTTATTACTAAATATTAGTATATAATTAAATCAATTATTAAAATAGTAATATTAATTTTAATTCTTAGATATTATTGTTATTATATATAATCATCATCAGGTATTAATATATTAATACAAAGACTATAAAATAATTGTTGTTAATTATCATTATAATCATTAATCATTATTGTTATTAATTTATGATTATTAATATTATCTATTTATAATTATCATTTAAAAATATCCAAAATACGATCATTATTATTTATTAATAATGATACTTTATATTCACTATCATCATAATTATTATTTAATATTCTTATTGTGTTTAAATGTATTTATATATTTATTCATTTAATTCAATTCAGTTAGTTCAGTTCAGTTCAGTTCAGTTGCTCAGCTCCAATCAGTTCAGTTCAGTTCGGTTTAGTTCAATTCAATTCAGTTATTTTCAGTAAATCTAAACGGACACTTGGTATTCATAAGAAACACGTTTATTGTACTTATATTTTATATTGATCACAGTCGATTTGTGGACTTAGGGCCACCCGTGGTTTTTAAACCTTCAGGGTTTTTCGCGTCATCATCCATGGTGTCCTCCTCTCTTGCTTTCTTTGTTCTTTCTTGTTTTACTCTTCTTAATCAGCATCCATCTTTGCTAGCTAGTTGTAGATCTCTAGTTGAGTTTTCCCTGTCTAAATTTGGCGTAATAGGTTGATGAAGAAAAAAAGGAAGAAATTTACGGGTCTGGCAGCGTCGTAGTAGTTGCTTTTGTTGTTTTTTTCTTATCTTTTTCCTTTTTTAAAACTCAGCCTTATTTTTAAAGGTTGTTAGTTCTCCCTCCGTACCAAAAGGATTTCCCACTTCTTTTAGTCACAAAGTTTGGGAGTGATGTTGATGTGGGCCTAGTTTTTTTAATTTTAAAATGGAAAAGTAAGGTAGTGGGTATTTTTTAGAATTGTTTATTAAGAGAGAGAGTGTGTGGGGTCAAATACTTTTTGTATGAAAATATATTATTATAGTAGGTGGGCCATATCCAAATAAGGAAATGGGAAATGTAATTGGGACAAACCTAAATGGAAAAATAGAAAATCATTTGGGGGACGGAGGGAGTATATTAAACGAATGGATAAGATAAGCCTAGAAAAAAATAAAAGGTTGAATTTGAGTAAATTGTAATGGCTACAATTTGTTAGCCATGCATTGTAGAATTGTTCGTATTAACTAATTAAGAAATGAACTATTGGTATTTTTTTTTGTCACATTGAAAGACAATTATTTATTAATTTAATTTTGTTGCATTTCTTTTACCACATAAAAAATTGTTACTTTCCGATCAAAATAATAATAATAATAAATAATTGTTACTTGAATCATCCTTGCCGCGTAGCTACAAAACACAGTAACATCCTAGTCATACATAACAGAGAGGATCCACCTTTCAAAGAACGAGAAAAAGAAGGAGACAAATACGTTACTCTTCGGTGAAAACTAGTACTCTAGCTTCACTTTTTTTTAGTTGGAAAGAGCGATATGTAAAACTACATTAAACTATCACAGTTATTGTTCTTACTGCTACTTTAAGTCTGATTGGCTCTAAACCCTACGATAATATCCAAAGCTAGAGTAAACAACATTGCTTACTCTAGCTTCACTAGTAGTGATAATATGTGACTGCAATTTTTAAGTTTGTTTGAAATATTATTTTCACTTCTCTTTCATATTTATTAGAAAAACTGTCATTGGTATCCCTCACTTTTAAATTTTCTACTTGGTAACTAAAGTTTCTTTATACTAAATAATCTTGCAGTTTGACATAACTAACAAACATGACCTTAATAATAGAATTTCGTCAAAAATCCATTAAATCAAACATTTAAATGCTTAATTAACACTAAAATACAAAATAGCCTTAATTAACTCTTAAATAACCTTCTTCATTATTCTTTCCTCTTTAGGCTCTGTTTGTTTTGGTGGAAAACCATTTCTTGGAAAATGGATTTTCTCTCCTTTCATTTCCTTTGTTTTTTGGTAAGGGGTGAAAAATAATTTTTTTGAAGGTGGAAAAATACTCTTAAAACGGAAAACCAACTTCATTTTTCAAAGAAGGTATGCCACATTTCCTCTTCGCTCCTTACTTCTCCTTACTATCTCCTCCCATCTTTCCTTCTCTTTTACTTTATTTACCTTTCTCACTAAGTTTTCCTCTAATGAAACAAACAAAGGAAAACTTTTCCAAAAATCATGTTTTCCATTGAATATTGTTTTTCTTGATAAGTGATTTTCCATGAAAATTGTTTTCGACCAAAATAGCGAGCTATTTCTTACCCGCCCCCACTCGTGCTCCGCCCCCGCCATGGCGTCCACCTTCAACCATCCCCGCCCCGCCCCCCGCCGGTCGAGTATATGGCTTCTCCTTCCCCATCCTCGCAAACCTTTCTTCTGTCCTTGAAAACAATTTTCCCCAACCCCAACCTTTCCGCGCCGACAGCCACATAACCCGCCGTAGTCGTCTTCGAGGAGTAACACAACCAGCAAAAGGTTAAAAAACCCCGCGCATGATGAAAATGGTGACG
>CANSGD010001152.1:600000-830932 GCA_947645195.1 Patellifolia procumbens
AGGGACCCGCAAAAAAAAGAGATTCGACGTAAAAAGGGGTGCAACACGAGGACTTCCCAGGAGGTCACCCATCCTAGTACTACTCTCGCCCAAGCACGCTTAACTGCGGAGTTCTGATGGGATCCGGTGCATTAGTGCTGGTATGATCGCACCCATTGATTCATTGTGAAAATTTGGTTTTATTATCTCACCCATCCTCTCCGCCTCCTTTCTTTAGCCCCGTTTCTTCAAACGCTCGTAACTTCACGCTCGGGACTCCGTTTTCCAAGATTTTTTTTCAAATCGCTTATCTCTTCGAGATCTACGACGTGGGACCCTCCTCCAAAATCTAAATTGTAGGGACCCGCAAAAAAAAAGAGATTCGACGCAAAAAGGGGTGCAACACGAGGACTTCCCAGGAGGTCACCCATCCTAGTACTACTCTCGCCCAAGCACGCTTAACTGCGGAGTTCTGATGGGATCCGGTGCATTAGTGCTGGTATGATCGCACCCATTGATTCATTGTCAAAATTTGGTTTTATTATCTCACCCATCCTCTCCGCCTCCTTTCTTTAGCCCCGTTTCTTCAAACGCTCGTAACTTCACGCTCGGGACTCCGTTTTCCAAGATTTTTTTTTCAAATCGCTTATCTTTTCGAGATCTACGACGTGGGACCCTCCTCCAAAATCTAAATTGTAGGGACCCGCAAAAAAAAAGAGATTCGACGCAAAAAGGGGTGCAACACGAGGACTTCCCAGGAGGTCACCCATCCTAGTACTACACTCGCCCAAGCACGCTTAATTGCGGAGTTCTGATGGGATCCGGTGCATTAGTGCTGGTATGATCGCACCCATTGATTCATTGTCAAAATTTGGTTTTATTATCTCACCTATCCTCTCCGCCTCCTTTCTTTAGCCCCGTTTCTTCAAACGCTCGTAACTTCACGCTCGGGACTCCGTTTTCCAAGATTTTTTTTTCAAATCGCTTATCTCTTCGAGATCTACGACGTGGGACCCTCCTCCAAAATCTAAATTGTAGGGACCCGCAAAAAAAAAAGATTCGACGCAAAAAGGGGTGCAACACGAGGACTTCCCAGGAGGTCACCCATCCTAGTACTACTCTCGCCCAAGCACGCTTAACTGCGGAGTTCTGATGGGATCCGGTGCATTAGTGCTGGTATGATCGCACCCATTGATTCATTGTCAAAATTTGGTTTTATTATCTCACCCATCCTCTCCGCCTCCTTTCTTTAGCCCCGTTTCTTCAAACGCTCGTAACTTCACGCTCGGGACTCCGTTTTCCAAGATTTTTTTTCAAATCGCTTATCTTTTCGAGATCTACGACGTGGGACCCTCCTCCAAAATCTAAATTGTAGGGACCCGCAAAAAAAAAGAGATTCGATGCAAAAAGGGGTGCAACACGAGGACTTCCCAGGAGGTCACCCATCCTAGTACTACTCTCGCCCAAGCACGCTTAACTGTGGAGTTCTGATGGGATCCGATGCATTAGTGCTGGTATGATCGCACCCATTGATTCATTGTCAAAATTTGGTTTTATTATCTCACCCATCCTCTCCGCCTCCTTTCTTTAGCCCCGTTTCTTCAAACGCTCGTAACTTCACGCTCGGGACTCCGTTTTCCAAGATTTTTTTTTTCAAATCGCTTATCTCTTCGAGATCTACGACGTGGGACCCTTCTCCAAAATCAAAATTGTAGGGACCCGTAAAAAAAAAGAGATTCGACGCAAAAAGGGGTGCAACACGAGGACTTCCCAGGAGGTCACCCATCCTAGTACTACTCTCGCCCAAGCACGCTTAACTGCGGAGTTCTGATGGGATCCGGTGCATTAGTGCTGGTATGATCGCACCCATTGATTCATTGTCAAAATTTGGTTTTATTATCTCACCCATCCTCTCCGCCTCCTTTCTTTAGCCCCGTTTCTTTAAACGCTCGTAACTTCACGCTCGGGACTCCGTTTTCCAAGATTTTTTTTTTCAAATCGCTTATCTTTTCGAGATCTACGACGTGGGACCCTCCTCCAAAATCTAAATTGTAGGGACCCGCAAAAAAAAAGAGATTCGACGCAAAAAGGGGTGCAACACGAGGACTTCTCAGGAGGTCACCCATCCTAGTACTACTCTCGCCCAAGCACGCTTAACTGCGGAGTTCTGATGGGATCCGGTGCATTAGTGCTGGTATGATCGCACCCATTGATTCATTGTCAAAATTTTGTTTTATTATCTCACCCATCCTCTCCGCCTCCTTTCTTTAGCCCCGTTTCTTCAAACGCTCGTAACTTCACGCTCGGGACTCCGTTTTCCAAGATTTTTTTTTCAAATCGCTTATCTTTTCGAGATGTACGACGTGGGATCCTCCTCCAAAATCAAAATTGTAGGGACCCGCAAAAAAAAGAGATTCGACGCAAAAAGGGTGCAACATGAGGACTTCCCAGGAGGTCACCCATCCTAGTTCTACTCTCGCCCAAGCACGCTTAACTGCGGAGTTCTGATGGGATCCGGTGCATTAGTGCAGGTATGATCGCACCCATTGATTCATTGTCAAAATTTGGTTTTATTATCTCACCCATCCTCTCCGCCTCCTTTCTTTAGCCCAGTTTCTTCAAACGCTCGTAACTTCACGCTCGGGACTCCGTTTTCCAAGATTTTTTTTCAAATCGCTTATCTTTTCGAGATCTACGACGTGGGACCTCCTCCAAAATCTAAATTGTAGGGACCCGCAAAAAAAAGAGATTCGACGCAAAAAGGGGTGCAACACGAGGACATCCCAGGAGGTCACCCATCCTAGTACTACTCTCGCCCAAGCACGCTTAACTGCGGAGTTCTGATGGGATCCGGTGCATTAGTGCTGGTATGATCGCACCCATTGATTCATTGTCAAAATTTGGTTTTATTATCTCACCCATCCTCTGCGCCTCCTTTCTTTAGCCCCGTTTCTTCAAACGCTCGTAACTTCACGCTCGGGACTCCGTTTTCAAAGATTTTTTTTCAAATCGCTTATCTCTTCGAGATCTACGACGTGGGACCCTCCTCCAAAATCTAAATTGTAGGGACCCGCAAAAAAAAGAGATTCGACGCAAAAAGGGGTGCAACACGAGGACTTCCCAGGATGTCACCCATCCTAGTACTACTCTCTGCATCCTCCAAAATCTAAATTGTAGGGACCCGCAAAAAAAAAGAGATTCGACGCAAAAAGGGGGTGCAACACGAGGACTTCCCAGGAGGTCACCCATCCTAGTACTACTCTCGCCCAAGCACGCTTAACTGCGGAGTTTTGATGGGATCCGGTGCATTAGTGCTGGTATGATCGCACCCATTGATTCATTGTCAAAATTTGGTTTTATTATCTCACCCATCCTCTCCGCCTCCTTTCTTTAGCCCCGTTTCTTCAAACGCTCGTAACTTCACGCTCGGGACTCCGTTTTCCAAGATTTTTTTTTCAAATCGCTTATCTTTTCGAGATCTACGACGTGGGACCCTCCTCCAAAATCTAAATTGTAGGGACCCGCAAAAAAAAAGAGATTCGACGCAAAAAGGGGTGCAACACGAGGACTTCCCAGGAGGTCACCCATCCTAGTACTACACTCGCCCAAGCACGCTTAATTGCGGAGTTCTGATGGGATCCGGTGCATTAGTGCTGGTATGATCGCACCCATTGATTCATTGTCAAAATTTGGTTTTATTATCTCACCCATCCTCTCCGCCTCCTTTCTTTAGCCCCGTTTCTTCAAACGCTCGTAACTTCACGCTCGGGACTCCGTTTTCCAAGATTTTTTTTTCAAATCGCATATCTTTTCGAGATCTACGACGTGGGACCCTCCTCCAAAATCTAAATTGTAGGGACCCGCAAAAAAAAGAGATTC
The DNA here is from genome assembly GCA_947645195.1 of Patellifolia procumbens. NCBI lineage: Eukaryota > Viridiplantae > Streptophyta > Magnoliopsida > Caryophyllales > Amaranthaceae > Patellifolia > Patellifolia procumbens. Next base: position 603,859 of record CANSGD010001152.1, read on the forward strand.
GATGCAAAAAGGGGTGCAACACGAGGACTTCCCAGGAGGTCACCCATCCTAGTACTACTCTCGCCCAAGCACGCTTAACTGCGGAGTTCTGATGGGATCCGGTGCATTAGTGCTGGTATGATCGCACCCATTGATTCATTGTCAAAATTTTGTTTTATTATCTCACCCATCCTCTCCGCCTCCTTTCTTTAGCCCCGTTTCTTCAAACGCTCGTAACTTCACGCTCGGGACTCCGTTTTCCAAGATTTTTTTTTCAAATCGCTTATCTTTTCGAGATCTACGACGTGGGATCCTCCTCCAAAATCTAAATTGTAGGGACCCGCAAAAAAAAAGAGATTTGACGCAAAAAGGGGTGCAACATGAGGACTTCCCAGGAGGTCACCCATCCTAGTACTACTCTCGCCCAAGCACGCTTAACTGCGGTGTTCTGATGGGATCCGGTGCATTAGTGCTGGTATGATCGCACCCATTGATTCATTGTCAAAATTTGGTTTTATTATCTCACCTATCCTCTCCGCCTCCTTTCTTTAGCCCCGTTTCTTCAAACGCTCGTAACTTCACGCTCGGGACTCCGTTTTCAAAGATTTTTTTTTCAAATCGCTTATCTCTTCGAGATCTACAACGTGGGACCCTCCTCCAAAATCAAAATTGTAGGGACCCGCAAAAAAAAAGAGATTCGACGCAAAAAAGGGTGCAACACGAGGACTTCCTAGGAGGTCACCCATCCTAGTACTACTCTCGCCCAAGCACGCTTAACTGCGGAGTTCTGATGGGATCCGATGCATTAGTGCTGGTATGATCGCACCCATTGATTCATTATCAAAATTTGGTTTTATTATCTCACCCATCCTCTCCGCCTCCTTTCTTTAGCCCCGTTTCTTCAAACGCTCGTAACTTCACGCTCGGGACTCCGTTTTCCAAGATTTTTTTTTCAAATCGCTTATCTTTTCGAGATCTACGACGTGGGATCCTCCTCCAAAATCAAAATTGTAGGGACCCGCAAAAAAAAGAGATTCGACGCAAAAAAGGGTGCAACATGAGGACTTCCCAGGAGGTCACCCATCCTAGTACTACTCTCGCCCAAGCACGCTTAACTGCGGAGTTCTGATGGGATCCGGTGCATTAGTGCAGGTATGATCGCACCCATTGATTCATTGTCAAAATTTGGTTTTATTATCTCACCCATCCTCTCCGCCCCCTTTCTTTAGCCCCGTTTCTTCAAACGCTCGTAACTTCACGCTCGGGACTCCGTTTTCCAAGATATTTTTTTCAAATCGCTTATCTTTTCGAGATCTACGACGTGGGACCCTCCTCCAAAATCTAAATTGTAGGGACCCGCAAAAAAAAGAGATTCGACGCAAAAAGGGGTGCAACACGAGGACTTCCCAGGACGTCACCCATCCTAGTACTACTCTCGCCCAAGCACGCTTAACTGCGGAGTTCTGATGGGATCCGGTGCATTAGTGCTGGTATGATCGCACCCATTGATTCATTGTCAAAATTTGGTTTTATTATCTCACCCATCCTCTGCGCCTCCTTTCTTTAGCCCCGTTTCTTCAAACGCTCGTAACTTCACGCTCGGGACTCCGTTTTCCAAGATTTTTTTTCAAATCGCTTATCTCTTCGAGATCTACGACGTGGGACCCTCCTCCAAAATCAAAATTGTAGGGACCCGCAAAAAAAAAGAGATTCGACGCAAAAAGGGGTGCAACACGAGGACTTCCCAGGAGGTCACCCATCCTAGTACTACTCTCGCCCAAGCACGCTTAACTGCGGAGTTCTGATGGGATCCGGTGCATTAGTGCTGGTATGATCGCACCCATTGATTCATTGTCAAAATTTGGTTTTATTATCTCACCCATCCTCTCCGCCTCCTTTCTTTAGCCCCGTTTCTTTAAACGCTCGTAACTTCACGCTCGGGACTCCGTTTTCCAAGATTTTTTTTTCAAATCGCTTATCTTTTCGAGATCTACGACGTGGGACCCTCCTCCAAAATCTAAATTGTAGGGACCCGCAAAAAAAAGAGATTCGACGCAAAAAGGGGTGCAACACGAGGACTTCCCAGGAGGTCACCCATCCTAGTACTACTCTCGCCCAAGCACGCTTAACTGCGGAGTTCTGATGGGATCCGGTGCATTAGTGCTGGTATGATCGCACCCATTGATTCATTGTCAAAATTTTGTTTTATTATCTCACCCATCCTCTCCGCCTCCTTTCTTTAGCCCCGTTTCTTCAAACGCTCGTAACTTCACGCTCGGGACTCCGTTTTCCAAGATTTTTTTTTCAAATCGCTTATCTTTTTGAGATCTACGACGTGGGATCCTCCTCCAAAATCTAAATTGTAGGGACCCGCAAAAAAAAGAGATTCGACGCAAAAAGGGGTGCAACATGAGGACTTCCCAGGAGGTCACCCATCCTAGTACTACTCTCGCCCAAGCACGCTTAACTGCGGAGTTCTGATGGGATCCGGTGCATTAGTGCTGGTATGATCGCACCCATTGATTCATTGTCAAAATTTGGTTTTATTATCTCACCCATCCTCTCCGCCCTCCTTTCTTTAGCCCATTTTCTTCAAACGCTCGTAACTTCACGCTCGGGACTCCGTTTTCCAAGATTTTTTTTTCAAATCGCTTATCTTTTCGAGATCTACGACGTGGGACCCTCCTCCAAAATCTAAATTGTAGGGACCCGCAAAAAAAAAGAGATTCGACGCAAAAAGGGGTGCAACACGAGGACTTCCCAGGAGGTCACCCATCCTAGTACTACTCTCGCCCAAGCACGCTTAACTGCGGAGTTCTGATGGGATCCGGTGCATTAGTGCTGGTATGATCGCACCCATTGATTCATTGTCAAAATTTGGTTTTATTATCTCACCCATCCTCTCCGCCTCCTTTCTTTAGTCCCCGTTTCTTCAAACGCTCGTAACTTCACGCTCGGGACTCCGTTTTCCAAGATTTTTTTTTCAAATCGCTTATCTCTTCGAGATCTACGACGTGGGACCCTCCCCCAAAATCTAAATTGTAGGGACCCGCAAAAAAAAAGAGATTCGACGCAAAAAGGGGTGCAACACGAGGACTTCCCAGTATGTCACCCATCCTAGTACTACTCTCGCATCCTCCAAAATCTAAATTGTAGGGACCCGCAAAAAAAGAGATTCGACGCAAAAAGGGGTGCAACACGAGGACTTCCCAGGAGGTCACCCATCCTAGTACTACTCTCGCCCAAGCACGCTTAACTGCGGAGTTTTGATGGGATCCGGTGCATTAGTGCTGGTATGATCGCACCCATTGATTCATTGTCAAAATTTGGTTTTATTATCTCACCCATCCTCTCCGCCTCCTTTCTTTAGCCCCGTTTCTTCAAACGCTCGTAACTTCACGCTCGGGACTCCGTTTTCCAAGATTTTTTTTTCAAATCGCTTATCTTTTCGAGATCTACGACGTGGGACCCTCCTCCAAAATCTAAATTGTAGGGACCCGCAAAAAAAAAGAGATTCGACGCAAAAAGGGGTGCAACACGAGGACTTCCCAGGAGGTCACCCATCCTAGTACTACACTCGCCCAAGCACGCTTAATTGCGGAGTTCTGATGGGATCCGGTGCATTAGTGCTGGTATGATCGCACCCATTGATTCATTGTCAAAATTTGGTTTTATTATCTCACCCATCCTCTCCGCCTCCTTTCTTTAGCCCCGTTTCTTCAAACGCTCGTAACTTCACGCTCGGGACTCCGTTTTCCAAGATTTTTTTTTTCAAATCGATTATCTCTTCGAGATCTACGACGTGGGACCCTCCTCCAAAATCTAAATTGTAGGGACCCGCAAAAAAAAGAGATTCGACGCAAAAAGGGGTGCAACACGAGGACTTCCCAGGAGGTCACCCATCCTAGTACTACACTCGCCCAAGCACGCTTAACTGCGGAGTTCTGATGGGATCCGGTGCATTAGTGCTGGTATGATCGCACCCATTGATTCATTGTCAAAATTTGGTTTTATTATCTCACCCATCCTCTCCGCCTCCTTTCTTTAGCCCCGTTTCTTCAAACGCTCGTAACTTCACGCTCGGGACTCCGTTTTCCAAGATTTTTTTTCAAATCGCTTATCTCTTCGAGATCTACGACGTGGGACCCTCCTCCAAAATCTAAATTGTAGGGACCCGCAAAAAAAAGAGATTCGACGCAAAAAGGGGTGCAACACGAGGACTTCCCAGGAGGTCACCCATCCTAGTACTACTCTCGCCCAAGCACGCTTAACTGCGGAGTTCTGATGGGATCCGGTGCATTAGTGCTGGTATGATCGCACCCATTGATTCATTGTCAAAATTTGGTTTTATTATCTCACCCATCCTCTCCGCCTCCTTTCTTTAGCCCCGTTTCTTCAAACGCTCGTAACTTCACGCTCGGGACTCCGTTTTCCAAGATTTTTTTTCAAATCGCTTATCTTTTCGAGATCTACGACGTGGGACCCTCCTCCAAAATCTAAATTGTAGGGACCCGCAAAAAAAAGAGATTTGACGCAAAAAGGGGTGCAACATGAGGACTTCCCAGGAGGTCACCCATCCTAGTACTACTCTCGCCCAAGCACGCTTAACTGCGGAGTTCTGATGGGATCCGGTGCATTAGTGCTGGTATGATCGCACCCATTGATTCATTGTCAAAATTTGGTTTTATTATCTCACCCATCCTCTCCGCCTCCTTTCTTTAGCCCCGTTTCTTCAAACGCTCGTAACTTCACGCTCGGGACTCCGTTTTCCAAGATTTTTTTTTCAAATCGCTTATCTTTTCGAGATCTACGACGTGGGATCCTCCTCCAAAATCTAAATTGTAGGGACCCGCAAAAAAAAAAGAGATTTGACGCAAAAAGGGGTGCAACATGAGGACTTCCCAGGAGGTCACCCATCCTAGTACTACTCTCGCCCAAGCACGCTTAACTGCGGAGTTCTGATGGGATCCGGTGCATTAGTGCTGGTATGATCGCACCCATTGATTCATTGTCAAAATTTGGTTTTATTATCTCACCCATCCTCTCCGCCTCCTTTCTTTAGCCCCGTTTCTTCAAACGCTCGTAACTTCACGCTCGGGACTCCGTTTTCCAAGATTTTTTTTTCAAATCGCTTATCTCTTCGAGATCTACAACGTGGGACCCTCCTCCAAAATCAAAATTGTAGGGACCCGCAAAAAAAAGAGATTCGACGCAAAAAGGGGTGCAACACGAGGACTTCCCAGGAGGTCACCCATCCTAGTACTACTCTCGCCCAAGCACGCTTAACTGCGGAGTTCTGATGGGATCCGGTGCATTAGTGCTGGTATGATCGCACCCATTGATTCATTGTCAAAATTTGGTTTTATTATCTCACCCATCCTCTCCGCCTCCTTTCTTTAGCCCCGTTTCTTCAAACGCTCGTAACTTCACGCTCGGGACTCCGTTTTCCAAGATTTTTTTTTCAAATCGCTTATCTTTTCGAGATCTACGACGTGGGATCCTCCTCCAAAATCTAAATTGTAGGGACCCGCAAAAAAAAGAGATTCGACGCAAAAAGGGGTGCAACACGAGGACTTCCCAGGAGGTCACCCATCCTAGTATTACTCTCGCCCAAGCACGCTTAACTGCGGAGTTCTGATGGGATCCGGTGCATTAGTGCTGGTATGATCGCACCCATTGATTCATTGTCAAAATTTGGTTTTATTATCTCACCCATCCTCTCCGCCTCCTTTCTTTAGCCCCGTTTCTTCAAACGCTCGTAACTTCACGCTCGGGACTCCGTTTTCCAAGATTTTTTTTCAAATCGCTTATCTTTTCGAGATCTACGACGTGGGACCCTCCTCCAAAATCTAAATTGTAGGGACCCGCAAAAAAAAGAGATTCGACGCAAAAGGGGGTGCAACACGAGGACTTCCCAGGAGGTCACCCATCCTAGTACTACTCTCGCCCAAGCACGCTTAACTGCGGAGTTCTGATGGGATCCGGTGCATTAGTGCTGGTATGATCGCACCCATTGATTCATTGTCAAAATTTGGTTTTATTATCTCACCCATCCTCTCCGCCTCCTTTCTTTAGCCCCGTTTCTTCAAACGCTCGTAACTTCACGCTCGGGACTCCGTTTTCCAAGATTTTTTTTTCAAATCGCTTATCTCTTCGAGATCTACGACGTGGGACCCTCCTCCAAAATCTAAATTGTAGGGACCCGCAAAAAAAGAGATTCGACGCAAAAAGGGGTGCAACACGAGGACTTCCCAGGAGGTCACCCATCCTAGTACTACTCTCGCATCCTCCAAAATCTAAATTGTAGGGACCCGCAAAAAAAAGAGATTCGACGCAAAAAGGGGTGCAACACGAGGACTTCCCAGGAGGTCACCCATCCTAGTACTACTCTCGCCCAAGCACGCTTAACTGCGGAGTTCTGATGGGATCCGGTGCATTAGTGCTGGTATGATCGCACCCATTGATTCATTGTCAAAATTTGGTTTTATTATCTCACCCATCCTCTCCGCCTCCTTTCTTTAGCCCCGTTTCTTCAAACGCTCGTAACTTCACGCTCGGGACTCCGTTTTCCAAGATTTTTTTTTCAAATCGCTTATCTTTTCGAGATCTACGACGTGGGACCCTCCTCCAAAATCTAAATTGTAGGGACCCGCAAAAAAAAAAGAGATTCGACGCAAAAAGGGGTGCAACACGAGGACTTCCCAGGAGGTCACCCATCCTAGTACTACTCTCGCCCAAGCACGCTTAATTGCGGAGTTCTGATGGGATCCGGTGCATTAGTGCTGGTATGATCGCACCCATTGATTCATTGTCAAAATTTGGTTTTATTATCTCACCCATCCTCTCCGCCTCCTTTCTTTAGCCCCGTTTCTTCAAACGCTCGTAACTTCACGCTCGGGACTCCGTTTTCCAAGATTTTTTTTCAAATCGCTTATCTCTTCGAGATCTACGACGTGGGACCCTCCTCCAAAATCTAAATTGTAGGGACCCGCAAAAAAAAAGAGATTCGACGCAAAAAGGGGTGCAACACGAGGACTTCCCAGGAGGTCACCCATCCTAGTACTACTCTCGCCCAAGCACGCTTAACTGCGGAGTTCTGATGGGATCCGGTGCATTAGTGCTGGTATGATCGCACCCATTGATTCATTGTCAAAATTTGGTTTTATTATCTCACCCATCCTCTCCGCCTCCTTTCTTTAGCCCCGTTTCTTCAAACGCTCGTAACTTCACGCTCGGGACTCCGTTTTCCAAGATTTTTTTTTTCAAATCGCTTATCTTTTCGAGATCTACGACGTGGGACCCTCCTCCAAAATCTAAATTGTAGGGACCCGCAAAAAAAAAGAGATTCGACGCAAAAGGGGGTGCAACACGGGGACTTCCCAGGATGTCACCCATCCTAGTACTACTCTCGGCATCCATCCAAAATTTTTTCTATATTTGTAGGGACCCGCAAAAAAAAGATTGATTCGAGAAAAGGGGTGCAACACGAGGACTTCCCAGGAGGTCACCCATCCTAGTACTACTCTCGCCCAAGCACGCTTAACTGCGGAGTTTTGATGGGATCCGGTGCATTAGTGCTGGTATGATCGCACCCATTGATTCATTGTCAAAATTTGGTTTTATTATCTCACCCATCCTCTCCGCCTCCTTTCTTTAGCCCCGTTTCTTCAAACGCTCGTAACTTCACGCTCGGGACTCCGTTTTCCAAGATTTTTTTTTCAAATCGCTTATCTTTTCGAGATCTACGACGTGGGACCCTCCTCCAAAATCTAAATTGTAGGGACCCGCAAAAAAAAAGAGATTCGACGCAAAAAGGGGTGCAACACGAGGACTTCCCAGGAGGTCACCCATCCTAGTACTACTCTCGCCCAAGCACGCTTAACTGCGGAGTTCTGATGGGATCCGGTGCATTAGTGCTGGTATGATCGCACCCATTGATTCATTGTCAAAATTTGGTTTTATTATCTCACCCATCCTCTCCGCCTCCTTTCTTTAGCCCCGTTTCTTCAAACGCTCGTAACTTCACGCTCGGGACTCCGTTTTCCAAGATTTTTTTTTCAAATCGCTTATCTTCTTCGAGATCTACGACGTGGGACCCTCCTCCAAAATCTAAATTGTAGGGACCCGCAAAAAAAAGAGATTCGACGCAAAAAGGGGTGCAACACGAGGACTTCCCAGGAGGTCACCCATCCTAGTACTACTCTCGCCCAAGCACGCTTAACTGCGGAGTTCTGATGGGATCCGGTGCATTAGTGCTGGTATGATCGCACCCATTGATTCATTGTCAAAATTTGGTTTTATTATCTCACCCATCCTCTCCGCCTCCTTTCTTTAGCCCCGTTTCTTCAAACGCTCGTAACTTCACGCTCGGGACTCCGTTTTCCAAGATTTTTTTTTTCAAATCGCTTATCTTTTCGAGATCTACGACGTGGGACCCTCCTCAATTTTGGCCCAAAGAGATTCGACGCAAAAGGGGGGCTTGGTGTCACCCTCCTCCAAAATCTAAATTGTAGGGACCCGCAAAAAAAAAGAGATTCGACGCAAAAAGGGGTGCAACACGAGGACTTCCCAGGAGGTCACCCATCCTAGTACTACTCTCGCCCAAGCACGCTTAACTGCGGAGTTTTGATGGGATCCGGTGCATTAGTGCTGGTATGATCGCACCCATTGATTCATTGTCAAAATTTGGTTTTATTATCTCACCCATCCTCTCCGCCTCCTTTCTTTAGCCCCGTTTCTTCAAACGCTCGTAACTTCACGCTCGGGACTCCGTTTTCCAAGATTTTTTTTCAAATCGCTTATCTTTTCGAGATCTACGACGTGGGACCCTCCTCCAAAATCTAAATTGTAGGGACCCGCAAAAAAAAAAGAGATTCGACGCAAAAAGGGGTGCAACACGAGGACTTCCCAGGAGGTCACCCATCCTAGTACTACACTCGCCCAAGCACGCTTAACTGCGGAGTTCTGATGGGATCCGGTGCATTAGTGCTGGTATGATCGCACCCATTGATTCATTGTCAAAATTTGGTTTTATTATCTCACCCATCCTCTCCGCCTCCTTTCTTTAGCCCCGTTTCTTCAAACGCTCGTAACTTCACGCTCGGGACTCCGTTTTCCAAGATTTTTTTTTCAAATCGCTTATCTTTTCGAGATCTACGACGTGGGACCCTCCTCCAAAATCTAAATTGTAGGGACCCGCAAAAAAAAAGATTCGACGCAAAAAGGGGTGCAACACGAGGACTTCCCAGGAGGTCACCCATCCTAGTACTACTCTCGCCCAAGCACGCTTAACTGCGGAGTTCTGATGGGATCCGGTGCATTAGTGCTGGTATGATCGCACCCATTGATTCATTGTCAAAATTTGGTTTTATTATCTCACCCATCCTCTCCGCCTCCTTTCTTTAGCCCCGTTTCTTCAAACGCTCGTAACTTCACGCTCGGGACTCCGTTTTCCAAGATTTTTTTTTCAAATCGCTTATCTTTTCGAGATCTACGACGTGGGACCCTCCTCCAAAATCTAAATTGTAGGGACCCGCAAAAAAAAGAGATTCGACGTGAAAAGGGGTGCAACACGAGGACTTCCCAGGAGGTCACCCATCCTAGTACTACTCTCGCCCAAGCACGCTTAACTGCGGAGTTCTGATGGGATCCGGTGCATTAGTGCTGGTATGATCGCACCCATTGATTCATTGTCAAAATTTGGTTTTATTATCTCACCCATCCTCTCCGCCTCCTTTCTTTAGCCCCGTTTCTTCAAACGCTCGTAACTTCACGCTCGGGACTCCGTTTTCCAAGATTTTTTTTTCAAATCGCTTATCTTTTCGAGATCTACGACGTGGGACCCTCCTCCAAAATCTAAATTGTAGGGACCCGCAAAAAAAAAGAGATTCGACGTGAAAAGGGGTGCAACACGAGGACTTCCCAGGAGGTCACCCATCCTAGTACTACTCTCGCCCAAGCACGCTTAACTGCGGAGTTCTGATGGGATCCGGTGCATTAGTGCTGGTATGATCGCACCCATTGATTCATTGTCAAAATTTGGTTTTATTATCTCACCCATCCTCTCCGCCTCCTTTCTTTAGCCCCGTTTCTTCAAACGCTCGTAACTTCACGCTCGGGACTCCGTTTTCCAAGATTTTTTTTTCAAATCGCTTATCTTTTCGAGATCTACGACGTGGGACCCTCCTCCAAAATCTAAATTGTAGGGACCCGCAAAAAAAAAGAGATTCGACGTGAAAAGGGGTGCAACACGAGGACTTCCCAGGAGGTCACCCATCCTAGTACTACTCTCGCCCAAGCACGCTTAACTGCGGAGTTCTGATGGGATCCGGTGCATTAGTGCTGGTATGATCGCACCCATTGATTCATTGTCAAAATTTGGTTTTATTATCTCACCCATCCTCTCCGCCTCCTTTCTTTAGCCCCGTTTCTTCAAACGCTCGTAACTTCACGCTCGGGACTCCGTTTTCCAAGATTTTTTTTTCAAATCGCTTATCTTTTCGAGATCTACGACGTGGGACCCTCCTCCAAAATCTAAATTGTAGGGACCCGCAAAAAAAAAAGAGATTCGACGTGAAAAGGGGTGCAACACGAGGACTTCCCAGGAGGTCACCCATCCTAGTACTACTCTCGCCCAAGCACGCTTAACTGCGGAGTTCTGATGGGATCCGGTGCATTAGTGCTGGTATGATCGCACCCATTGATTCATTGTCAAAATTTGGTTTTATTATCTCACCCATCCTCTCCGCCTCCTTTCTTTAGCCCCGTTTCTTCAAACGCTCGTAACTTCACGCTCGGGACTCCGTTTTCCAAGATTTTTTTTTCAAATCGCTTATCTTTTCGAGATCTACGACGTGGGACCCTCCTCCAAAATCTAAATTGTAGGGACCCGCAAAAAAAAGAGATTCGACGCAAAAAGGGGTGCAACACGAGGACTTCCCAGGAGGTCACCCATCCTAGTACTACTCTCGCCCAAGCACGCTTAACTGCGGAGTTCTGATGGGATCCGGTGCATTAGTGCTGGTATGATCGCACCCATTGATTCATTGTCAAAATTTGGTTTTATTATCTCACCCATCCTCTCCGCCTCCTTTCTTTAGCCCCGTTTCTTCAAACGCTCGTAACTTCACGCTCGGGACTCCGTTTTCCAAGATTTTTTTTTCAAATCGCTTATCTTTTCGAGATCTACGACGTGGGACCCTCCTCCAAAATCTAAATTGTAGGGACCCGCAAAAAAAAGAGATTCGACGTCAAAAAAAGGGGTGCAACACGAGGACTTCCCAGGAGGTCACCCATCCTAGTACTACTCTCGCCCAAGCACGCTTAACTGCGGAGTTCTGATGGGATCCGGTGCATTAGTGCTGGTATGATCGCACCCATTGATTCATTGTCAAAATTTGGTTTTATTATCTCACCCATCCTCTCCGCCTCCTTTCTTTAGCCCCGTTTCTTCAAACGCTCGTAACTTCACGCTCGGGACTCCGTTTTCCAAGATTTTTTTTCAAATCGCTTATCTTTTCGAGATCTACGACGTGGGACCCTCCTCCAAAATCTAAATTGTAGGGACCCGCAAAAAAAAGAGATTCGACGAAAAAAGGGGTGCAACACGAGGACTTCCCAGGAGGTCACCCATCCTAGTACTACTCTCGCCCAAGCACGCTTAACTGCGGAGTTCTGATGGGATCCGGTGCATTAGTGCTGGTATGATCGCACCCATTGATTCATTGTCAAAATTTGGTTTTATTATCTCACCCATCCTCTCCGCCTCCTTTCTTTAGCCCCGTTTCTTCAAACGCTCGTAACTTCACGCTCGGGACTCCGTTTTCCAAGATTTTTTTTTCAAATCGCTTATCTTTTCGAGATCTACGACGTGGGACCCTCCTCCAAAATCTAAATTGTAGGGACCCGCAAAAAAAAGAGATTCGACGTGAAAAGGGGTGCAACACGAGGACTTCCCAGGAGGTCACCCATCCTAGTACTACTCTCGCCCAAGCACGCTTAACTGCGGAGTTCTGATGGGATCCGGTGCATTAGTGCTGGTATGATCGCACCCATTGATTCATTGTCAAAATTTGGTTTTATTATCTCACCCATCCTCTCCGCCTCCTTTCTTTAGCCCCGTTTCTTCAAACGCTCGTAACTTCACGCTCGGGACTCCGTTTTCCAAGATTTTTTTTTTCAAATCGCTTATCTTTTCGAGATCTACGACGTGGGACCCTCCTCCAAAATCTAAATTGTAGGGACCCGCAAAAAAAAGAGATTCGACGTGAAAAGGGGTGCAACACGAGGACTTCCCAGGAGGTCACCCATCCTAGTACTACTCTCGCCCAAGCACGCTTAACTGCGGAGTTCTGATGGGATCCGGTGCATTAGTGCTGGTATGATCGCACCCATTGATTCATTGTCAAAATTTGGTTTTATTATCTCACCCATCCTCTCCGCCTCCTTTCTTTAGCCCCGTTTCTTCAAACGCTCGTAACTTCACGCTCGGGACTCCGTTTTCCAAGATTTTTTTTTCAAATCGCTTATCTTTTCGAGATCTACGACGTGGGACCCTCCTCCAAAATCTAAATTGTAGGGACCCGCAAAAAAAAGAGATTCGACGTGAAAAGGGGTGCAACACGAGGACTTCCCAGGAGGTCACCCATCCTAGTACTACTCTCGCCCAAGCACGCTTAACTGCGGAGTTCTGATGGGATCCGGTGCATTAGTGCTGGTATGATCGCACCCATTGATTCATTGTCAAAATTTGGTTTTATTATCTCACCCATCCTCTCCGCCTCCTTTCTTTAGCCCCGTTTCTTCAAACGCTCGTAACTTCACGCTCGGGACTCCGTTTTCCAAGATTTTTTTTTCAAATCGCTTATCTTTTCGAGATCTACGACGTGGGACCCTCCTCCAAAATCTAAATTGTAGGGACCCGCAAAAAAAAGAGATTCGACGTGAAAAGGGGTGCAACACGAGGACTTCCCAGGAGGTCACCCATCCTAGTACTACTCTCGCCCAAGCACGCTTAACTGCGGAGTTCTGATGGGATCCGGTGCATTAGTGCTGGTATGATCGCACCCATTGATTCATTGTCAAAATTTGGTTTTATTATCTCACCCATCCTCTCCGCCTCCTTTCTTTAGCCCCGTTTCTTCAAACGCTCGTAACTTCACGCTCGGGACTCCGTTTTCCAAGATTTTTTTTTCAAATCGCTTATCTTTTCGAGATCTACGACGTGGGACCCTCCTCCAAAATCTAAATTGTAGGGACCCGCAAAAAAAAGAGATTCGACGTGAAAAGGGGTGCAACACGAGGACTTCCCAGGAGGTCACCCATCCTAGTACTACTCTCGCCCAAGCACGCTTAACTGCGGAGTTCTGATGGGATCCGGTGCATTAGTGCTGGTATGATCGCACCCATTGATTCATTGTCAAAATTTGGTTTTATTATCTCACCCATCCTCTCCGCCTCCTTTCTTTAGCCCCGTTTCTTCAAACGCTCGTAACTTCACGCTCGGGACTCCGTTTTCCAAGATTTTTTTTTCAAATCGCTTATCTTTTCGAGATCTACGACGTGGGACCCTCCTCCAAAATCTAAATTGTAGGGACCCGCAAAAAAAAGAGATTCGACGTGAAAAGGGGTGCAACACGAGGACTTCCCAGGAGGTCACCCATCCTAGTACTACTCTCGCCCAAGCACGCTTAACTGCGGAGTTCTGATGGGATCCGGTGCATTAGTGCTGGTATGATCGCACCCATTGATTCATTGTCAAAATTTGGTTTTATTATCTCACCCATCCTCTCCGCCTCCTTTCTTTAGCCCCGTTTCTTCAAACGCTCGTAACTTCACGCTCGGGACTCCGTTTTCCAAGATTTTTTTTTCAAATCGCTTATCTTTTCGAGATCTACGACGTGGGACCCTCCTCCAAAATCTAAATTGTAGGGACCCGCAAAAAAAAGAGATTCGACGTGAAAAGGGGTGCAACACGAGGACTTCCCAGGAGGTCACCCATCCTAGTACTACTCTCGCCCAAGCACGCTTAACTGCGGAGTTCTGATGGGATCCGGTGCATTAGTGCTGGTATGATCGCACCCATTGATTCATTGTCAAAATTTGGTTTTATTATCTCACCCATCCTCTCCGCCTCCTTTCTTTAGCCCCGTTTCTTCAAACGCTCGTAACTTCACGCTCGGGACTCCGTTTTCCAAGATTTTTTTTTCAAATCGCTTATCTTTTCGAGATCTACGACGTGGGACCCTCCTCCAAAATCTAAATTGTAGGGACCCGCAAAAAAAAAGAGATTCGACGTGAAAAGGGGTGCAACACGAGGACTTCCCAGGAGGTCACCCATCCTAGTACTACTCTCGCCCAAGCACGCTTAACTGCGGAGTTTTGATGGGATCCGGTGCATTAGTGCTGGTATGATCGCACCCATTGATTCATTGTCAAAATTTGGTTTTATTATCTCACCCATCCTCTCCGCCTCCTTTCTTTAGCCCCGTTTCTTCAAACGCTCGTAACTTCACGCTCGGGACTCCGTTTTCCAAGAGATTTTTTTTCAAATCGCTTATCTTTTCGAGATCTACGACGTGGGACCCTCCTCCAAAATCTAAATTGTAGGGACCCGCAAAAAAAAAGAGATTCGACGTGAAAAGGGGTGCAACACGAGGACTTCCCAGGAGGTCACCCATCCTAGTACTACTCTCGCCCAAGCACGCTTAACTGCGGAGTTCTGATGGGATCCGGTGCATTAGTGCTGGTATGATCGCACCCATTGATTCATTGTCAAAATTTGGTTTTATTATCTCACCCATCCTCTCCGCCTCCTTTCTTTAGCCCCGTTTCTTCAAACGCTCGTAACTTCACGCTCGGGACTCCGTTTTCCAAGATTTTTTTTTCAAATCGCTTATCTTTTCGAGATCTACGACGTGGGACCCTCCTCCAAAATCTAAATTGTAGGGACCCGCAAAAAAAAGAGATTCGACGTGAAAAGGGGTGCAACACGAGGACTTCCCAGGAGGTCACCCATCCTAGTACTACTCTCGCCCAAGCACGCTTAACTGCGGAGTTCTGATGGGATCCGGTGCATTAGTGCTGGTATGATCGCACCCATTGATTCATTGTCAAAATTTGGTTTTATTATCTCACCCATCCTCTCCGCCTCCTTTCTTTAGCCCCGTTTCTTCAAACGCTCGTAACTTCACGCTCGGGACTCCGTTTTCCAAGATTTTTTTTTCAAATCGCTTATCTTTTCGAGATCTACGACGTGGGACCCTCCTCCAAAATCTAAATTGTAGGGACCCGCAAAAAAAAAGAGATTCGACGTGAAAAGGGGTGCAACACGAGGACTTCCCAGGAGGTCACCCATCCTAGTACTACTCTCGCCCAAGCACGCTTAACTGCGGAGTTCTGATGGGATCCGGTGCATTAGTGCTGGTATGATCGCACCCATTGATTCATTGTCAAAATTTGGTTTTATTATCTCACCCATCCTCTCCGCCTCCTTTCTTTAGCCCCGTTTCTTCAAACGCTCGTAACTTCACGCTCGGGACTCCGTTTTCCAAGATTTTTTTTTCAAATCGCTTATCTTTTCGAGATCTACGACGTGGGACCCTCCTCCAAAATCTAAATTGTAGGGACCCGCAAAAAAAAGAGATTCGACGTGAAAAGGGGTGCAACACGAGGACTTCCCAGGAGGTCACCCATCCTAGTACTACTCTCGCCCAAGCACGCTTAACTGCGGAGTTCTGATGGGATCCGGTGCATTAGTGCTGGTATGATCGCACCCATTGATTCATTGTCAAAATTTGGTTTTATTATCTCACCCATCCTCTCCGCCTCCTTTCTTTAGCCCCGTTTCTTCAAACGCTCGTAACTTCACGCTCGGGACTCCGTTTTCCAAGATTTTTTTTTTCAAATCGCTTATCTTTTCGAGATCTACGACGTGGGACCCTCCTCCAAAATCTAAATTGTAGGGACCCGCAAAAAAAAGAGATTCGACGTAAAAAGGGGTGCAACACGAGGACTTCCCAGGAGGTCACCCATCCTAGTACTACTCTCGCCCAAGCACGCTTAACTGCGGAGTTCTGATGGGATCCGGTGCATTAGTGCTGGTATGATCGCACCCATTGATTCATTGTCAAAATTTGGTTTTATTATCTCACCCATCCTCTCCGCCTCCTTTCTTTAGCCCCGTTTCTTCAAACGCTCGTAACTTCACGCTCGGGACTCCGTTTTCTAAGATTTTTTTTTCAAATCGCTTATCTTTTCGAGATCTACGACGTGGGACCCTCCTCCAAAATCTAAATTGTAGGGACCCGCAAAAAAAAAGAGATTCGACGTAAAAAGGGGTGCAACACGAGGACTTCCCAGGAGGTCACCCATCCTAGTACTACTCTCGCCCAAGCACGCTTAACTGCGGAGTTCTGATGGGATCCGGTGCATTAGTGCTGGTATGATCGCACCCATTGATTCATTGTCAAAATTTGGTTTTATTATCTCACCCATCCTCTCCGCCTCCCTTTTTTAGCCCCGTTTTTTCAAACGCTCGTAATTTCACGCTCGGGGCTCTGTACCTTTTTTATTTGGTTCCGTTTCAAGATTTTTTTTTTCAAATCGCTTATCTTTTCGAGATCTACGACGTGGGACCCTCCTCCAAAATCTAAATTGTAGGGACCCGCAAAAAAAAAGAGATTCGACGTAAAAAGGGGTGCAACACGAGGACTTCCCAGGAGGCCACCCATCCTAGTACTACTCTCGCCCAAGCACGCTTAACTGCGGAGTTCTGATGGGATCCGGTGCATTAGTGCTGGTATGATCGCACCCATTGATTCATTTTCAAAATTTGGTTTTATTATCTCACCGCCCCCTCCCTTTCGCCCCCTTTCTTCTTACGCTCGTTTCTTCAAACGCTCGTAACTTCACGCTCGGGACTCCGTTTTCCAAGATTTTTTTTTCAAATCGCTTATCATTTCGAGATCTACGACGTGGGACCCTCCTCCAAAATCTAAATTGTAGGGACCCGCAAAAAAAAGAGATTCGACGTAAAAAGGGGTGCAACAGGAGGACTTCCCAGGAGGTCACCCATCCTAGTACTACTCTCGCCCAAGCACGCTCAACTGCGGAGTTCTGATAGGATCCGGTACATTAGTGCTGGTATGATCGCACCCATTGATTCATTGTCAAAATTTGGTTTTATTATCTCACCCATCCTCTCCGCCTCCTTTCTTTAGCCCCGTTTCTTCAAACGCTCGTAAGTTCACGCTCGGGACTCCGTTTTCCAAGATTTTTTTTTCAAATCGCTTATCTTTTCGAGATCTACGACGTGGGACCCTCCTCCAAAATCTAGATTGTAGGGACCCGCAAAAAAAAAGAGATTCGACGTAAAAAAAGGGGTGCAACACGAGGACTTCCCAGGAGGTCACCCATCCTAGTACTACTCTCGCCCAAGCACGCTTAACTGCGGAGTTCTGATGGGATCCGGTGCATTAGTGCTGGTATGATCGCACCCATTGATTCATTGTCAAAATTTGGTTTTATTATCTCACCCATCCTCTCCGCCTCCTTTCTTTAGCCCCGTTTCTTCAAACGCTCGTAACTTCACGCTCGGGACTCCGTCTTCCAAGATTTTTTTTTTCAAATCGCTTATCTTTTCGAGATCTACGACGTGGGACCCTCCTCCAAAATCTTAATTATAGGGACCCGCAAAAAAAAAGAGATTCGACGTAAAAAGGCGTGCAACACGGGGACTTCCCAGGAGGTCACCCATTCTAGTACTACTCTCGCCCAAGCACGCTTAACTGCGGAGTTCTGATGGGATCCGGTGCATTAGTGCTGGTATGATCGCACCCATTGATTCATTGTCAAAATTTGGTTTTATTATCTCACCCATCCTCTCCGCCTCCTTTCTTTAGCCCCGTTTCTTCAAACGCTCGTAACTTCACGCTCGGGACTCCGTTTTCCAAGATTTTTTTTTCAAATCGCTTATCTTTTCGAGATCTACGACGTGGGACCCTCCTCCAAAATCTTAATTATAGGGACCCGCAAAAAAAAGAGATTCGACGTAAAAAGGGGTGCAACACGAGGGACTTCCCAGGAGGTCACCCGTCCTAGTACTAATCTCGCCCAAGCACGCTTAACTGCGGAGTTCTGATGGGATCCGGTGCATTAGTGCTGGTATGATCGCAGCCATTGATTCATTGTCAGAATTTGGTTTTATTATCTCACCCATCCTCTTCTCCTCCTTTCTTTAGCCCCGTTTCTTCAAACGCTCGTAACTTCACGCTCGGGACTCCGTTTTCCAAGATTTTTTTTTTAAATCGCTTATCTTTTCGAGATCTACGACGTGGGACCCTCCTCCAAAATCTAAATTGTAGGGACCCGCAAAAAAAAGAGATTCGACGTAAAAAGGGGTGCAACACGGGGACTTCCCAGGAGGTCAACCGTCCTAGTACTACTCTCGCCCAAGCACTCTTAACTGCGGAGTTCTGATGGGATCCGGTGCATTAGTGCTGGTATGATCGCACCCATTGATTCATTGTCAAAATTTGGTTTTATTATCTCACCCATCCTCTCCGCCTCCTTTCTTTAGCCCCGTTTCTTCAAACGCTCGTAACTTCACGCTCGGGACTCCGTTTTCCAAGATTTTTTTTTTCAAATCGCTTATCTTTTCGAGATCTACGACGTGGGACCCTCCTCCAAAATCTAAATTGTAGGGACCCGCAAAAAAAAAGAGATTCGACGTAAAAAGGGGTGCAACACGAGGACTTCCCAGGAGGTCACCCATCCTAGTACTACTCTCGCCCAAGCACGCTTAATTGCGGAGTTCTGATGGGATCCGGTGCATTAGTGCTGGTATGATCGCACCCATTGATTCATTGTCAAAATTTGGTTTTATTATCTCACCCATCCTCTCCGCCTCCTTTCTTTAGCCCCGTTTATTCAAACGCTCGTAACTTCACGCTCGGGACTCCGTTTTCCAAGATTTTTTTTTTCAAATCGCTTATCTTTTCGAGATCTACGACGTGGGACCCTCTTCCAAAATCTTAATTGTAGGGACCCGCAAAAAAAAAGAGATTCCACGTAAAAAGGGGTGCAACACGAGGACTTCCCAGTAGGTCACCCGTCCTAGTACTAATCTCGCCCAAGCACGCTTAACTGCGGAGTTCTGATGGGATCCGGTGCATTAGTGCTGGTATGATCGCACCCATTGATTCATTGTCAGAATTTGGTTTTATTATCTCACCCATCCTCTCCGCCTCCTTTCTTTAGCCCCGTTTCTTCAAACGCTCGTAACTTCACGCTCGGGACTCCGTTTTCCAAGATTTTTTTTTAAAATCGCTTATCTTTTCGAGATCTACGACGTGGGACCCTCCTCCAAAATCTAAATTGTAGGGACCCGCAAAAAAAAAGAGATTCGACGTAAAAAGGGGTGCAACACGAGGACTTCCCAGGAGGTCACCCGTCCTAGTACTACTCTCGCCCAAGCACGCTTAACTGCGGAGTTCTGATGGGATCCGGTGCATTAGTGCTGGTATGATCGCACCCATTGATTCATTGTCAAAATTTGGTTTTATTATCTCACCCATCCTCTCCGCCTCCTTTCATTAGCCCCGTTTCTTCAAACGCTCGTAACTTCACGCTCGGGACTCCGTTTTCCAAGATTTTTTTTTCAAATCGCTTATCTTTTCGAGATCTACGACGTGGGACCCTCCTCCAAAATCTAAATTGTAGGGACCCGCAAAAAAAAAGAGATTCGACGTAAAAAGGGGTGCAACACGAGGACTTCCCAGGAGGTCACTTGTCCTAGTACTACTCTCGCCTAAGCACGCTTAACTACGGAGTTCTTATGGGATCCGGTGCATTAGTGCTGGTATGATCGCACCCATTGATTCATTGTCAAAATTTGGTTTTATTATCTCACCCATCCTCTCCGCCTCCTTTCTTTAGCCCCGTTTCTTCAAACGCTCGTAACTTCACGCTCGGGACTCCGTTTTCCAAGATTTTTTTTTCAAATCGCTTATCTTTTCGAGATCTACGACGTGGGACCCTCCTCCAAAATCTAAATTGTAGGGACCCGCAAAAAAAAGAGATTCGACGTAAAAAGGGGTGCAACACGAGGACTTCCCAGGAGGTCACCCGTCCTAGTACTACTCTCGCCCAAGCACGCTTAACTGCGGAGTTCTGATGGGATCCGGTGCATTAGTGCTGGTATGATCGCACCCATTGATTCATTGTCAAAATTTGGTTTTATTATCTCACCCATCCTCTCCGCCTCCTTTCTTTAGCCCCGTTTCTTCAAACGCTCGTAACTTCACGCTCGGGACTCCGTTTTCCAAGATTTTTTTTTCAAATCGCTTATCTTTTCGAGATCTACGACGTGGGACCCTCCTCCAAAATCTAAATTGTAGGGACCCGCAAAAAAAAAGAGATTCGACGTAAAAAGGGGTGCAACACGAGGACTTCCCAGGAGGTCACCCGTCCTAGTACTACTCTCGCCCAAGCACGCTTAACTGCGGAGTTCTGATGGGATCCGGTGCATTAGTGCTGGTATGATCGCACCCATTGATTCATTGTCAAAATTTGGTTTTATTATCTCACCCATCCTCTCCGCCTCCTTTCTTTTGCCCCGTTTCTTCAAACGCTCGTAACTTCACGCTCGGGACTCCGTTTTCCAAGATTTTTTTTTCAAATCGCTTATCTTTTCGAGATCTACGACGTGGGACCCTCCTCCAAAATCTAAATTGTAGGGACCCGCAAAAAAAAGAGATTCGACGTAAAAAGGGGTGCAACACGAGGACTTCCCAGGAGGTCACCCGTCCTAGTACTACTCTCGCCCAAGCACGCTTAACTGCGGAGTTCTGATGGGATCCGGTGCATTAGTGCTGGTATGATCGCACCCATTGATTCATTGTCAAAATTTGGTTTTATTATCTCACCCATCCTCTCCGCCTCCTTTCTTTAGCCCCGTTTCTTCAAACGCTCGTAACTTCACGCTCGGGACTCCGTTTTCCAAGATTTTTTTTTCAAATCGCTTATCTTTTCGAGATCTACGACGTGGGACCCTCCTCCAAAATCTAAATTGTAGGGACCCGCAAAAAAAAAGAGATTCGACGTAAAAAGGGGTGCAACACGAGGACTTCCCAGGAGGTCACCCGTCCTAGTACTACTCTCGCCCAAGCACGCTTAACTGCGGAGTTCTGATGGGATCCGGTGCATTAGTGCTGGTATGATCGCACCCATTGATTCATTGTCAAAATTTGGTTTTATTATCTCACCCATCCTCTCCGCCTCCCTTTCTTTAGCCCCGTTTCTTCAAACGCTCGTAACTTCACGCTCGGGACTCCGTTTTCCAAGATTTTTTTTTCAAATCTCTTATCTTTTCGAGATCTACGACGTGGGACCCTCCTCCAAAATCTAAATTGTAGGGACCCGCAAAAAAAAAGAGATTCGACGTAAAAAGGGGTGCAACACGAGGACTTCCCAGGAGGTCACCCGTCCTAGTACTACTCTCGCCCAAGCACGCTTAACTGCGGAGTTCTGATGGGATCCGGTGCATTAGTGCTGGTATGATCGCACCCATTGATTCATTGTCAAAATTTGGTTTTATTATCTCACCCATCCTCTCCGCCTCCTTTCTTTAGCCCCGTTTCTTCAAACGCTCGTAACTTCACGCTCGGGACTCCGTTTTCCAAGATTTTTTTTTCAAATCGCTTATCTTTTCGAGATCTACGACGTGGGACCCTCCTCCAAAATCTAAATTGTAGGGACCCGCAAAAAAAAGAGATTCGACGTAAAAAGGGGGTGCAACACGAGGACTTCCCAGGAGGTCACCCGTCCTAGTACTACTCTCGCCCAAGCACGCTTAACTGCGGAGTTCTGATGGGATCCGGTGCATTAGTGCTGGTATGATCGCACCCATTGATTCATTGTCAAAATTTGGTTTTATTATCTCACCCATCCTCTCCGCCTCCTTTCTTTAGCCCCGTTTCTTCAAACGCTCGTAACTTCACGCTCGGGACTCCGTTTTCCAAGATTTTTTTTTCAAATCGCTTATCTTTTCGAGATCTACGACGTGGGACCCTCCTCCAAAATCTAAATTGTAGGGACCCGCAAAAAAAAGAGATTCGACGTAAAAAGGGGTGCAACACGAGGACTTCCCAGGAGGTCACCCGTCCTAGTACTACTCTCGCCCAAGCACGCTTAACTGCGGAGTTCTGATGGGATCCGGTGCATTAGTGCTGGTATGATCGCACCCATTGATTCATTGTCAAAATTTGGTTTTATTATCTCACCCATCCTCTCCGCCTCCTTTCTTTAGCCCCGTTTCTTCAAACGCTCGTAACTTCACGCTCGGGACTCCGTTTTCCAAGATTTTTTTTTCAAATCGCTTATCTTTTCGAGATCTACGACGTGGGACCCTCCTCCAAAATCTAAATTGTAGGGACCCGCAAAAAAAAAGAGATTCGACGTAAAAAGGGGTGCAACACGAGGACTTCCCAGGAGGTCACCCGTCCTAGTACTACTCTCGCCCAAGCACGCTTAACTGCGGAGTTCTGATGGGATCCGGTGCATTAGTGCTGGTATGATCGCACCCATTGATTCATTGTCAAAATTTGGTTTTATTATCTCACCCATCCTCTCCGCCTCCTTTCTTTAGCCCCGTTTCTTCAAACGCTCGTAACTTCACGCTCGGGACTCCGTTTTCCAAGATTTTTTTTTCAAATCGCTTATCTTTTCGAGATCTACGACGTGGGACCCTCCTCCAAAATCTAAATTGTAGGGACCCGCAAAAAAAAGAGATTCGACGTAAAAAGGGGTGCAACACGAGGACTTCCCAGGAGGTCACCCGTCCTAGTACTACTCTCGCCCAAGCACGCTTAACTGCGGAGTTCTGATGGGATCCGGTGCATTAGTGCTGGTATGATCGCACCCATTGATTCATTGTCAAAATTTGGTTTTATTATCTCACCCATCCTCTCCGCCTCCTTTCTTTAGCCCCGTTTCTTCAAACGCTCGTAACTTCACGCTCGGGACTCCGTTTTCCAAGATTTTTTTTTCAAATCGCTTATCTTTTCGAGATCTACGACGTGGGACCCTCCTCCAAAATCTAAATTGTAGGGACCCGCAAAAAAAAGAGATTCGACGTAAAAAGGGGTGCAACACGAGGACTTCCCAGGAGGTCACCCGTCCTAGTACTACTCTCGCCCAAGCACGCTTAACTGCGGAGTTCTGATGGGATCCGGTGCATTAGTGCTGGTATGATCGCACCCATTGATTCATTGTCAAAATTTGGTTTTATTATCTCACCCATCCTCTCCGCCTCCTTTCTTTAGCCCCGTTTCTTCAAACGCTCGTAACTTCACGCTCGGGACTCCGTTTTCCAAGATTTTTTTTTCAAATCGCTTATCTTTTCGAGATCTACGACGTGGGACCCTCCTCCAAAATCTAAATTGTAGGGACCCGCAAAAAAAAGAGATTCGACGTAAAAAGGGGTGCAACACGAGGACTTCCCAGGAGGTCACCCGTCCTAGTACTACTCTCGCCCAAGCACGCTTAACTGCGGAGTTCTGATGGGATCCGGTGCATTAGTGCTGGTATGATCGCACCCATTGATTCATTGTCAAAATTTGGTTTTATTATCTCACCCATCCTCTCCGCCTCCTTTCTTTAGCCCCGTTTCTTCAAACGCTCGTAACTTCACGCTCGGGACTCCGTTTTCCAAGATTTTTTTTCAAATCGCTTATCTTTTCGAGATCTACGACGTGGGACCCTCCTCCAAAATCTAAATTGTAGGGACCCGCAAAAAAAAGAGATTCGACGTAAAAAGGGGTGCAACACGAGGACTTCCCAGGAGGTCACCCATCCTAGTACTACTCTCGCCCAAGCACGCTTAACTGCGGAGTTCTGATGGGATCCGGTGCATTAGTGCTGGTATGATCGCACCCATTGATTCATTGTCAAAATTTGGTTTTATTATCTCGCCCATCCTCTCCGCCTCCTTTCTTTAGCCCCGTTTCTTCAAACGCTCGTAACTTCACGCTCGGGACTCCGTTTTCCAAGATTTTTTTTTCAAATCGCTTATCTTTTCGAGATCTACGACGTGGGACCCTCCTCCAAAATCTAAATTGTAGGGACCCGCAAAAAAAAAGAGATTCGACGTAAAAAGGGGTGCAACACGAGGACTTCCCAGGAGGTCACCCATCCTAGTACTACTCTCGCCCAAGCACGCTTAACTGCGGAGTTCTGATGGGATCCGGTGCATTAGTGCTGGTATGATCGCACCCATTGATTCATTGTCAAAATTTGGTTTTATTATCTCACCCATCCTCTCCGCCTCCTTTCTTTAGCCCCGTTTCTTCAAACGCTCGTAACTTCACGCTCGGGACTCCGTTTTCCAAGATTTTTTTTTCAAATCGCTTATCTTTTCGAGATCTACGACGTGGGACCCTCCTCCAAAATCTAAATTGTAGGGACCCGCAAAAAAAAGAGATTCGACGTAAAAAGGGGTGCAACACGAGGACTTCCCAGGAGGTCACCCATCCTAGTACTACTCTCGCCCAAGCACGCTTAACTGCGGAGTTCTGATGGGATCCGGTGCATTAGTGCTGGTATGATCGCACCCATTGATTCATTGTCAAAATTTGGTTTTATTATCTCGCCCATCCTCTCCGCCTCCTTTCTTTAGCCCCGTTTCTTCAAACGCTCGTAACTTCACGCTCGGGACTCCGTTTTCCAAGATTTTTTTTCAAATCGCTTATCTTTTCGAGATCTACGACGTGGGACCCTCCTCCAAAATCTAAATTGTAGGGACCCGCAAAAAAAAGAGATTCGACGTAAAAAGGGGTGCAACACGAGGACTTCCCAGGAGGTCACCCATCCTAGTACTACTCTCGCCCAAGCACGCTTAACTGCGGAGTTCTGATGGGATCCGGTGCATTAGTGCTGGTATGATCGCACCCATTGATTCATTGTCAAAATTTGGTTTTATTATCTCACCCATCCTCTCCGCCTCCTTTCTTTAGCCCCGTTTCTTCAAACGCTCGTAACTTCACGCTCGGGACTCCGTTTTCCAAGATTTTTTTTTCAAATCGCTTATCTTTTCGAGATCTACGACGTGGGACCCTCCTCCAAAATCTAAATTGTAGGGACCCGCAAAAAAAAGAGATTCGACGTAAAAAGGGGTGCAACACGAGGACTTCCCAGGAGGTCACCCATCCTAGTACTACTCTCGCCCAAGCACGCTTAACTGCGGAGTTCTGATGGGATCCGGTGCATTAGTGCTGGTATGATCGCACCCATTGATTCATTGTCAAAATTTGGTTTTATTATCTCACCCATCCTCTCCGCCTCCTTTCTTTAGCCCCGTTTCTTCAAACGCTCGTAACTTCACGCTCGGGACTCCGTTTTCCAAGATTTTTTTTCAAATCGCTTATCTTTTCGAGATCTACGACGTGGGACCCTCCTCCAAAATCTAAATTGTAGGGACCCGCAAAAAAAAGAGATTCGACGTAAAAAGGGGTGCAACACGAGGACTTCCCAGGAGGTCACCCATCCTAGTACTACTCTCGCCCAAGCACGCTTAACTGCGGAGTTCTGATGGGATCCGGTGCATTAGTGCTGGTATGATCGCACCCATTGATTCATTGTCAAAATTTGGTTTTATTATCTCACCCATCCTCTCCGCCTCCTTTCTTTAGCCCCGTTTCTTCAAACGCTCGTAACTTCACGCTCGGGACTCCGTTTTCCAAGATTTTTTTTTCAAATCGCTTATCTTTTCGAGATCTACGACGTGGGACCCTCCTCCAAAATCTAAATTGTAGGGACCCGCAAAAAAAAGAGATTCGACGTAAAAAGGGGTGCAACACGAGGACTTCCCAGGAGGTCACCCATCCTAGTACTACTCTCGCCCAAGCACGCTTAACTGCGGAGTTCTGATGGGATCCGGTGCATTAGTGCTGGTATGATCGCACCCATTGATTCATTGTCAAAATTTGGTTTTATTATCTCACCCATCCTCTCCGCCTCCTTTCTTTAGCCCCGTTTCTTCAAACGCTCGTAACTTCACGCTCGGGACTCCGTTTTCCAAGATTTTTTTTCAAATCGCTTATCTTTTCGAGATCTACGACGTGGGACCCTCCTCCAAAATCTAAATTGTAGGGACCCGCAAAAAAAAGAGATTCGACGTAAAAAGGGGTGCAACACGAGGACTTCCCAGGAGGTCACCCATCCTAGTACTACTCTCGCCCAAGCACGCTTAACTGCGGAGTTCTGATGGGATCCGGTGCATTAGTGCTGGTATGATCGCACCCATTGATTCATTGTCAAAATTTGGTTTTATTATCTCACCCATCCTCTCCGCCTCCTTTCTTTAGCCCCGTTTCTTCAAACGCTCGTAACTTCACGCTCGGGACTCCGTTTTCCAAGATTTTTTTTTTCAAATCGCTTATCTTTTCGAGATCTACGACGTGGGACCCTCCTCCAAAATCTAAATTGTAGGGACCCGCAAAAAAAAGAGATTCGACGTAAAAAGGGGTGCAACACGAGGACTTCCCAGGAGGTCACCCATCCTAGTACTACTCTCGCCCAAGCACGCTTAACTGCGGAGTTCTGATGGGATCCGGTGCATTAGTGCTGGTATGATCGCACCCATTGATTCATTGTCAAAATTTGGTTTTATTATCTCACCCATCCTCTCCGCCTCCTTTCTTTAGCCCCGTTTCTTCAAACGCTCGTAACTTCACGCTCGGGACTCCGTTTTCCAAGATTTTTTTTCAAATCGCTTATCTTTTCGAGATCTACGACGTGGGACCCTCCTCCAAAATCTAAATTGTAGGGACCCGCAAAAAAAAGAGATTCGACGTAAAAAGGGGTGCAACACGAGGACTTCCCAGGAGGTCACCCATCCTAGTACTACTCTCGCCCAAGCACGCTTAACTGCGGAGTTCTGATGGGATCCGGTGCATTAGTGCTGGTATGATCGCACCCATTGATTCATTGTCAAAATTTGGTTTTATTATCTCACCCATCCTCTCCGCCTCCTTTCTTTAGCCCCGTTTCTTCAAACGCTCGTAACTTCACGCTCGGGACTCCGTTTTCCAAGATTTTTTTTCAAATCGCTTATCTTTTCGAGATCTACGACGTGGGACCCTCCTCCAAAATCTAAATTGTAGGGACCCGCAAAAAAAAAGAGATTCGACGTAAAAAGGGGTGCAACACGAGGACTTCCCAGGAGGTCACCCATCCTAGTACTACTCTCGCCCAAGCACGCTTAACTGCGGAGTTCTGATGGGATCCGGTGCATTAGTGCTGGTATGATCGCACCCATTGATTCATTGTCAAAATTTGGTTTTATTATCTCACCCATCCTCTCCGCCTCCTTTCTTTAGCCCCGTTTCTTCAAACGCTCGTAACTTCACGCTCGGGACTCCGTTTTCCAAGATTTTTTTTTCAAATCGCTTATCTTTTCGAGATCTACGACGTGGGACCCTCCTCCAAAATCTAAATTGTAGGGACCCGCAAAAAAAAGAGATTCGACGTAAAAAGGGGTGCAACACGAGGACTTCCCAGGAGGTCACCCATCCTAGTACTACTCTCGCCCAAGCACGCTTAACTGCGGAGTTCTGATGGGATCCGGTGCATTAGTGCTGGTATGATCGCACCCATTGATTCATTGTCAAAATTTGGTTTTATTATCTCACCCATCCTCTCCGCCTCCTTTCTTTAGCCCCGTTTCTTCAAACGCTCGTAACTTCACGCTCGGGACTCCGTTTTCCAAGATTTTTTTTTCAAATCGCTTATCTTTTCGAGATCTACGACGTGGGACCCTCCTCCAAAATCTAAATTGTAGGGACCCGCAAAAAAAAGAGATTCGACGTAAAAAGGGGTGCAACACGAGGACTTCCCAGGAGGTCACCCATCCTAGTACTACTCTCGCCCAAGCACGCTTAACTGCGGAGTTCTGATGGGATCCGGTGCATTAGTGCTGGTATGATCGCACCCATTGATTCATTGTCAAAATTTGGTTTTATTATCTCACCCATCCTCTCCGCCTCCTTTCTTTAGCCCCGTTTCTTCAAACGCTCGTAACTTCACGCTCGGGACTCCGTTTTCCAAGATTTTTTTTTCAAATCGCTTATCTTTTCGAGATCTACGACGTGGGACCCTCCTCCAAAATCTAAATTGTAGGGACCCGCAAAAAAAAAGAGATTCGACGTAAAAAGGGGTGCAACACGAGGACTTCCCAGGAGGTCACCCATCCTAGTACTACTCTCGCCCAAGCACGCTTAACTGCGGAGTTCTGATGGGATCCGGTGCATTAGTGCTGGTATGATCGCACCCATTGATTCATTGTCAAAATTTGGTTTTATTATCTCACCCATCCTCTCCGCCTCCTTTCTTTAGCCCCGTTTCTTCAAACGCTCGTAACTTCACGCTCGGGACTCCGTTTTCCAAGATTTTTTTTTCAAATCGCTTATCTTTTCGAGATCTACGACGTGGGACCCTCCTCCAAAATCTAAATTGTAGGGACCCGCAAAAAAAAGAGATTCGACGTAAAAAGGGGTGCAACACGAGGACTTCCCAGGAGGTCACCCATCCTAGTACTACTCTCGCCCAAGCACGCTTAACTGCGGAGTTCTGATGGGATCCGGTGCATTAGTGCTGGTATGATCGCACCCATTGATTCATTGTCAAAATTTGGTTTTATTATCTCACCCATCCTCTCCGCCTCCTTTCTTTAGCCCCGTTTCTTCAAACGCTCGTAACTTCACGCTCGGGACTCCGTTTTCCAAGATTTTTTTTCAAATCGCTTATCTTTTCGAGATCTACGACGTGGGACCCTCCTCCAAAATCTAAATTGTAGGGACCCGCAAAAAAAAAGAGATTCGACGTAAAAAGGGGTGCAACACGAGGACTTCCCAGGAGGTCACCCATCCTAGTACTACTCTCGCCCAAGCACGCTTAACTGCGGAGTTCTGATGGGATCCGGTGCATTAGTGCTGGTATGATCGCACCCATTGATTCATTGTCAAAATTTGGTTTTATTATCTCACCCATCCTCTCCGCCTCCTTTCTTTAGCCCCGTTTCTTCAAACGCTCGTAACTTCACGCTCGGGACTCCGTTTTCCAAGATTTTTTTTTCAAATCGCTTATCTTTTCGAGATCTACGACGTGGGACCCTCCTCCAAAATCTAAATTGTAGGGACCCGCAAAAAAAAGAGATTCGACGTAAAAAGGGGTGCAACACGAGGACTTCCCAGGAGGTCACCCATCCTAGTACTACTCTCGCCCAAGCACGCTTAACTGCGGAGTTCTGATGGGATCCGGTGCATTAGTGCTGGTATGATCGCACCCATTGATTCATTGTCAAAATTTGGTTTTATTATCTCACCCATCCTCTCCGCCTCCTTTCTTTAGCCCCGTTTCTTCAAACGCTCGTAACTTCACGCTCGGGACTCCGTTTTCCAAGATTTTTTTTTCAAATCGCTTATCTTTTCGAGATCTACGACGTGGGACCCTCCTCCAAAATCTAAATTGTAGGGACCCGCAAAAAAAGAGATTCGACGTAAAAAGGGGTGCAACACGAGGACTTCCCAGGAGGTCACCCATCCTAGTACTACTCTCGCCCAAGCACGCTTAACTGCGGAGTTCTGATGGGATCCGGTGCATTAGTGCTGGTATGATCGCACCCATTGATTCATTGTCAAAATTTGGTTTTATTATCTCACCCATCCTCTCCGCCTCCTTTCTTTAGCCCCGTTTCTTCAAACGCTCGTAACTTCACGCTCGGGACTCCGTTTTCCAAGATTTTTTTTCAAATCGCTTATCTTTTCGAGATCTACGACGTGGGACCCTCCTCCAAAATCTAAATTGTAGGGACCCGCAAAAAAAGAGATTCGACGTAAAAAGGGGTGCAACACGAGGACTTCCCAGGAGGTCACCCATCCTAGTACTACTCTCGCCCAAGCACGCTTAACTGCGGAGTTCTGATGGGATCCGGTGCATTAGTGCTGGTATGATCGCACCCATTGATTCATTGTCAAAATTTGGTTTTATTATCTCACCCATCCTCTCCGCCTCCTTTCTTTAGCCCCGTTTCTTCAAACGCTCGTAACTTCACGCTCGGGACTCCGTTTTCCAAGATTTTTTTTTCAAATCGCTTATCTTTTCGAGATCTACGACGTGGGACCCTCCTCCAAAATCTAAATTGTAGGGACCCGCAAAAAAAAGAGATTCGACGTAAAAAGGGGTGCAACACGAGGACTTCCCAGGAGGTCACCCATCCTAGTACTACTCTCGCCCAAGCACGCTTAACTGCGGAGTTCTGATGGGATCCGGTGCATTAGTGCTGGTATGATCGCACCCATTGATTCATTGTCAAAATTTGGTTTTATTATCTCACCCATCCTCTCCGCCTCCTTTCTTTAGCCCCGTTTCTTCAAACGCTCGTAACTTCACGCTCGGGACTCCGTTTTCCAAGATTTTTTTTTCAAATCGCTTATCTTTTCGAGATCTACGACGTGGGACCCTCCTCCAAAATCTAAATTGTAGGGACCCGCAAAAAAAAGAGATTCGACGTAAAAAGGGGGTGCAACACGAGGACTTCCCAGGAGGTCACCCATCCTAGTACTACTCTCGCCCAAGCACGCTTAACTGCGGAGTTCTGATGGGATCCGGTGCATTAGTGCTGGTATGATCGCACCCATTGATTCATTGTCAAAATTTGGTTTTATTATCTCACCCATCCTCTCCGCCTCCTTTCTTTAGCCCCGTTTCTTCAAACGCTCGTAACTTCACGCTCGGGACTCCGTTTTCCAAGATTTTTTTTCAAATCGCTTATCTTTTCGAGATCTACGACGTGGGACCCTCCTCCAAAATCTAAATTGTAGGGACCCGCAAAAAAAAGAGATTCGACGTAAAAAGGGGTGCAACACGAGGACTTCCCAGGAGGTCACCCATCCTAGTACTACTCTCGCCCAAGCACGCTTAACTGCGGAGTTCTGATGGGATCCGGTGCATTAGTGCTGGTATGATCGCACCCATTGATTCATTGTCAAAATTTGGTTTTATTATCTCACCCATCCTCTCCGCCTCCTTTCTTTAGCCCCGTTTCTTCAAACGCTCGTAACTTCACGCTCGGGACTCCGTTTTCCAAGATTTTTTTTTCAAATCGCTTATCTTTTCGAGATCTACGACGTGGGACCCTCCTCCAAAATCTAAATTGTAGGGACCCGCAAAAAAAAGAGATTCGACGTAAAAAGGGGTGCAACACGAGGACTTCCCAGGAGGTCACCCATCCTAGTACTACTCTCGCCCAAGCACGCTTAACTGCGGAGTTCTGATGGGATCCGGTGCATTAGTGCTGGTATGATCGCACCCATTGATTCATTGTCAAAATTTGGTTTTATTATCTCACCCATCCTCTCCGCCTCCTTTCTTTAGCCCCGTTTCTTCAAACGCTCGTAACTTCACGCTCGGGACTCCGTTTTCCAAGATTTTTTTTCAAATCGCTTATCTTTTCGAGATCTACGACGTGGGACCCTCCTCCAAAATCTAAATTGTAGGGACCCGCAAAAAAAGGAGATTCGACGTAAAAAGGGGTGCTAGTACTACTCTCGCCCAAGCACGCTTAACTGCGGAGTTCTGATGGGATCCGGTGCATTAGTGCTGGTATGATCGCACCCATTGATTCATTGTCAAAATTTGGTTTTATTATCTCACCCATCCTCTCCGCCTCCTTTCTTTAGCCCCGTTTCTTCAAACGCTCGTAACTTCACGCTCGGGACTCCGTTTTCCAAGATTTTTTTTTCAAATCGCTTATCTTTTCGAGATCTACGACGTGGGACCCTCCTCCAAAATCTAAATTGTAGGGACCCGCAAAAAAAAGAGATTCGACGTAAAAAGGGGTGCAACACGAGGACTTCCCAGGAGGTCACCCATCCTAGTACTACTCTCGCCCAAGCACGCTTAACTGCGGAGTTCTGATGGGATCCGGTGCATTAGTGCTGGTATGATCGCACCCATTGATTCATTGTCAAAATTTGGTTTTATTATCTCACCCATCCTCTCCGCCTCCTTTCTTTAGCCCCGTTTCTTCAAACGCTCGTAACTTCACGCTCGGGACTCCGTTTTCCAAGATTTTTTTTCAAATCGCTTATCTTTTCGAGATCTACGACGTGGGACCCTCCTCCAAAATCTAAATTGTAGGGACCCGCAAAAAAAAGAGATTCGACGTAAAAAGGGGTGCAACACGAGGACTTCCCAGGAGGTCACCCATCCTAGTACTACTCTCGCCCAAGCACGCTTAACTGCGGAGTTCTGATGGGATCCGGTGCATTAGTGCTGGTATGATCGCACCCATTGATTCATTGTCAAAATTTGGTTTTATTATCTCACCCATCCTCTCCGCCTCCTTTCTTTAGCCCCGTTTCTTCAAACGCTCGTAACTTCACGCTCGGGACTCCGTTTTCCAAGATTTTTTTTTCAAATCGCTTATCTTTTCGAGATCTACGACGTGGGACCCTCCTCCAAAATCTAAATTGTAGGGACCCGCAAAAAAAAGAGATTCGACGTAAAAAGGGGTGCAACACGAGGACTTCCCAGGAGGTCACCCATCCTAGTACTACTCTCGCCCAAGCACGCTTAACTGCGGAGTTCTGATGGGATCCGGTGCATTAGTGCTGGTATGATCGCACCCATTGATTCATTGTCAAAATTTGGTTTTATTATCTCACCCATCCTCTCCGCCTCCTTTCTTTAGCCCCGTTTCTTCAAACGCTCGTAACTTCACGCTCGGGACTCCGTTTTCCAAGATTTTTTTTTCAAATCGCTTATCTTTTCGAGATCTACGACGTGGGACCCTCCTCCAAAATCTAAATTGTAGGGACCCGCAAAAAAAAGAGATTCGACGTAAAAAGGGGGTGCAACACGAGGACTTCCCAGGAGGTCACCCATCCTAGTACTACTCTCGCCCAAGCACGCTTAACTGCGGAGTTCTGATGGGATCCGGTGCATTAGTGCTGGTATGATCGCACCCATTGATTCATTGTCAAAATTTGGTTTTATTATCTCACCCATCCTCTCCGCCTCCTTTCTTTAGCCCCGTTTCTTCAAACGCTCGTAACTTCACGCTCGGGACTCCGTTTTCCAAGATTTTTTTTTCAAATCGCTTATCTTTTCGAGATCTACGACGTGGGACCCTCCTCCAAAATCTAAATTGTAGGGACCCGCAAAAAAAGGAGATTCGACGTAAAAAGGGGTGCAACACGAGGACTTCCCAGGAGGTCACCCATCCTAGTACTACTCTCGCCCAAGCACGCTTAACTGCGGAGTTCTGATGGGATCCGGTGCATTAGTGCTGGTATGATCGCACCCATTGATTCATTGTCAAAATTTGGTTTTATTATCTCACCCATCCTCTCCGCCTCCTTTCTTTAGCCCCGTTTCTTCAAACGCTCGTAACTTCACGCTCGGGACTCCGTTTTCCAAGATTTTTTTTCAAATCGCTTATCTTTTCGAGATCTACGACGTGGGACCCTCCTCCAAAATCTAAATTGTAGGGACCCGCAAAAAAAAGAGATTCGACGTAAAAAGGGGTGCAACACGAGGACTTCCCAGGAGGTCACCCATCCTAGTACTACTCTCGCCCAAGCACGCTTAACTGCGGAGTTCTGATGGGATCCGGTGCATTAGTGCTGGTATGATCGCACCCATTGATTCATTGTCAAAATTTGGTTTTATTATCTCACCCATCCTCTCCGCCTCCTTTCTTTAGCCCCGTTTCTTCAAACGCTCGTAACTTCACGCTCGGGACTCCGTTTTCCAAGATTTTTTTTTCAAATCGCTTATCTTTTCGAGATCTACGACGTGGGACCCTCCTCCAAAATCTAAATTGTAGGGACCCGCAAAAAAAAAGAGATTCGACGTAAAAAGGGGTGCAACACGAGGACTTCCCAGGAGGTCACCCATCCTAGTACTACTCTCGCCCAAGCACGCTTAACTGCGGAGTTCTGATGGGATCCGGTGCATTAGTGCTGGTATGATCGCACCCATTGATTCATTGTCAAAATTTGGTTTTATTATCTCACCCATCCTCTCCGCCTCCTTTCTTTAGCCCCGTTTCTTCAAACGCTCGTAACTTCACGCTCGGGACTCCGTTTTCCAAGATTTTTTTTTCAAATCGCTTATCTTTTCGAGATCTACGACGTGGGACCCTCCTCCAAAATCTAAATTGTAGGGACCCGCAAAAAAAAGAGATTCGACGTAAAAAGGGGTGCAACACGAGGACTTCCCAGGAGGTCACCCATCCTAGTACTACTCTCGCCCAAGCACGCTTAACTGCGGAGTTCTGATGGGATCCGGTGCATTAGTGCTGGTATGATCGCACCCATTGATTCATTGTCAAAATTTGGTTTTATTATCTCACCCATCCTCTCCGCCTCCTTTCTTTAGCCCCGTTTCTTCAAACGCTCGTAACTTCACGCTCGGGACTCCGTTTTCCAAGATTTTTTTTTCAAATCGCTTATCTTTTCGAGATCTACGACGTGGGACCCTCCTCCAAAATCTAAATTGTAGGGACCCGCAAAAAAAAGAGATTCGACGTAAAAAGGGGTGCAACACGAGGACTTCCCAGGAGGTCACCCATCCTAGTACTACTCTCGCCCAAGCACGCTTAACTGCGGAGTTCTGATGGGATCCGGTGCATTAGTGCTGGTATGATCGCACCCATTGATTCATTGTCAAAATTTGGTTTTATTATCTCACCCATCCTCTCCGCCTCCTTTCTTTAGCCCCGTTTCTTCAAACGCTCGTAACTTCACGCTCGGGACTCCGTTTTCCAAGATTTTTTTTTTCAAATCGCTTATCTTTTCGAGATCTACGACGTGGGACCCTCCTCCAAAATCTAAATTGTAGGGACCCGCAAAAAAAAGAGATTCGACGTAAAAAGGGGTGCAACACGAGGACTTCCCAGGAGGTCACCCATCCTAGTACTACTCTCGCCCAAGCACGCTTAACTGCGGAGTTCTGATGGGATCCGGTGCATTAGTGCTGGTATGATCGCACCCATTGATTCATTGTCAAAATTTGGTTTTATTATCTCACCCATCCTCTCCGCCTCCTTTCTTTAGCCCCGTTTCTTCAAACGCTCGTAACTTCACGCTCGGGACTCCGTTTTCCAAGATTTTTTTTCAAATCGCTTATCTTTTCGAGATCTACGACGTGGGACCCTCCTCCAAAATCTAAATTGTAGGGACCCGCAAAAAAAAGAGATTCGACGTAAAAAGGGGTGCAACACGAGGACTTCCCAGGAGGTCACCCATCCTAGTACTACTCTCGCCCAAGCACGCTTAACTGCGGAGTTCTGATGGGATCCGGTGCATTAGTGCTGGTATGATCGCACCCATTGATTCATTGTCAAAATTTGGTTTTATTATCTCACCCATCCTCTCCGCCTCCTTTCTTTAGCCCCGTTTCTTCAAACGCTCGTAACTTCACGCTCGGGACTCCGTTTTCCAAGATTTTTTTTTCAAATCGCTTATCTTTTCGAGATCTACGACGTGGGACCCTCCTCCAAAATCTAAATTGTAGGGACCCGCAAAAAAAGGAGATTCGACGTAAAAAGGGGTGCAACACGAGGACTTCCCAGGAGGTCACCCATCCTAGTACTACTCTCGCCCAAGCACGCTTAACTGCGGAGTTCTGATGGGATCCGGTGCATTAGTGCTGGTATGATCGCACCCATTGATTCATTGTCAAAATTTGGTTTTATTATCTCACCCATCCTCTCCGCCTCCTTTCTTTAGCCCCGTTTCTTCAAACGCTCGTAACTTCACGCTCGGGACTCCGTTTTCCAAGATTTTTTTTTCAAATCGCTTATCTTTTCGAGATCTACGACGTGGGACCCTCCTCCAAAATCTAAATTGTAGGGACCCGCAAAAAAAAGAGATTCGACGTAAAAAGGGGTGCAACACGAGGACTTCCCAGGAGGTCACCCATCCTAGTACTACTCTCGCCCAAGCACGCTTAACTGCGGAGTTCTGATGGGATCCGGTGCATTAGTGCTGGTATGATCGCACCCATTGATTCATTGTCAAAATTTGGTTTTATTATCTCACCCATCCTCTCCGCCTCCTTTCTTTAGCCCCGTTTCTTCAAACGCTCGTAACTTCACGCTCGGGACTCCGTTTTCCAAGATTTTTTTTTCAAATCGCTTATCTTTTCGAGATCTACGACGTGGGACCCTCCTCCAAAATCTAAATTGTAGGGACCCGCAAAAAAAAGAGATTCGACGTAAAAAGGGGTGCAACACGAGGACTTCCCAGGAGGTCACCCATCCTAGTACTACTCTCGCCCAAGCACGCTTAACTGCGGAGTTCTGATGGGATCCGGTGCATTAGTGCTGGTATGATCGCACCCATTGATTCATTGTCAAAATTTGGTTTTATTATCTCACCCATCCTCTCCGCCCTCCTTTCTTTAGCCCCGTTTCTTCAAACGCTCGTAACTTCACGCTCGGGACTCCGTTTTCCAAGATTTTTTTTTCAAATCGCTTATCTTTTCGAGATCTACGACGTGGGACCCTCCTCCAAAATCTAAATTGTAGGGACCCGCAAAAAAAAGAGATTCGACGTAAAAAGGGGTGCAACACGAGGACTTCCCAGGAGGTCACCCATCCTAGTACTACTCTCGCCCAAGCACGCTTAACTGCGGAGTTCTGATGGGATCCGGTGCATTAGTGCTGGTATGATCGCACCCATTGATTCATTGTCAAAATTTGGTTTTATTATCTCACCCATCCTCTCCGCCTCCTTTCTTTAGCCCCGTTTCTTCAAACGCTCGTAACTTCACGCTCGGGACTCCGTTTTCCAAGATTTTTTTTTCAAATCGCTTATCTTTTCGAGATCTACGACGTGGGACCCTCCTCCAAAATCTAAATTGTAGGGACCCGCAAAAAAAAGAGATTCGACGTAAAAAGGGGTGCAACACGAGGACTTCCCAGGAGGTCACCCATCCTAGTACTACTCTCGCCCAAGCACGCTTAACTGCGGAGTTCTGATGGGATCCGGTGCATTAGTGCTGGTATGATCGCACCCATTGATTCATTGTCAAAATTTGGTTTTATTATCTCACCCATCCTCTCCGCCTCCTTTCTTTAGCCCCGTTTCTTCAAACGCTCGTAACTTCACGCTCGGGACTCCGTTTTCCAAGATTTTTTTTTCAAATCGCTTATCTTTTCGAGATCTACGACGTGGGACCCTCCTCCAAAATCTAAATTGTAGGGACCCGCAAAAAAAGGAGATTCGACGTAAAAAGGGGTGCAACACGAGGACTTCCCAGGAGGTCACCCATCCTAGTACTACTCTCGCCCAAGCACGCTTAACTGCGGAGTTCTGATGGGATCCGGTGCATTAGTGCTGGTATGATCGCACCCATTGATTCATTGTCAAAATTTGGTTTTATTATCTCACCCATCCTCTCCGCCTCCTTTCTTTAGCCCCGTTTCTTCAAACGCTCGTAACTTCACGCTCGGGACTCCGTTTTCCAAGATTTTTTTTTCAAATCGCTTATCTTTTCGAGATCTACGACGTGGGACCCTCCTCCAAAATCTAAATTGTAGGGACCCGCAAAAAAAAGAGATTCGACGTAAAAAGGGGTGCAACACGAGGACTTCCCAGGAGGTCACCCATCCTAGTACTACTCTCGCCCAAGCACGCTTAACTGCGGAGTTCTGATGGGATCCGGTGCATTAGTGCTGGTATGATCGCACCCATTGATTCATTGTCAAAATTTGGTTTTATTATCTCACCCATCCTCTCCGCCTCCTTTCTTTAGCCCCGTTTCTTCAAACGCTCGTAACTTCACGCTCGGGACTCCGTTTTCCAAGATTTTTTTTCAAATCGCTTATCTTTTCGAGATCTACGACGTGGGACCCTCCTCCAAAATCTAAATTGTAGGGACCCGCAAAAAAAAAGAGATTCGACGTAAAAAGGGGTGCAACACGAGGACTTCCCAGGAGGTCACCCATCCTAGTACTACTCTCGCCCAAGCACGCTTAACTGCGGAGTTCTGATGGGATCCGGTGCATTAGTGCTGGTATGATCGCACCCATTGATTCATTGTCAAAATTTGGTTTTATTATCTCACCCATCCTCTCCGCCTCCTTTCTTTAGCCCCGTTTCTTCAAACGCTCGTAACTTCACGCTCGGGACTCCGTTTTCCAAGATTTTTTTTCAAATCGCTTATCTTTTCGAGATCTACGACGTGGGACCCTCCTCCAAAATCTAAATTGTAGGGACCCGCAAAAAAAAGAGATTCGACGTAAAAAGGGGTGCAACACGAGGACTTCCCAGGAGGTCACCCATCCTAGTACTACTCTCGCCCAAGCACGCTTAACTGCGGAGTTCTGATGGGATCCGGTGCATTAGTGCTGGTATGATCGCACCCATTGATTCATTGTCAAAATTTGGTTTTATTATCTCACCCATCCTCTCCGCCTCCTTTCTTTAGCCCCGTTTCTTCAAACGCTCGTAACTTCACGCTCGGGACTCCGTTTTCCAAGATTTTTTTTTCAAATCGCTTATCTTTTCGAGATCTACGACGTGGGACCCTCCTCCAAAATCTAAATTGTAGGGACCCGCAAAAAAAAGAGATTCGACGTAAAAAGGGGTGCAACACGAGGACTTCCCAGGAGGTCACCCATCCTAGTACTACTCTCGCCCAAGCACGCTTAACTGCGGAGTTCTGATGGGATCCGGTGCATTAGTGCTGGTATGATCGCACCCATTGATTCATTGTCAAAATTTGGTTTTATTATCTCACCCATCCTCTCCGCCTCCTTTCTTTAGCCCCGTTTCTTCAAACGCTCGTAACTTCACGCTCGGGACTCCGTTTTCCAAGATTTTTTTTTCAAATCGCTTATCTTTTCGAGATCTACGACGTGGGACCCTCCTCCAAAATCTAAATTGTAGGGACCCGCAAAAAAAAGAGATTCGACGTAAAAGGGGGTGCAACACGAGGACTTCCCAGGAGGTCACCCATCCTAGTACTACTCTCGCCCAAGCACGCTTAACTGCGGAGTTCTGATGGGATCCGGTGCATTAGTGCTGGTATGATCGCACCCATTGATTCATTGTCAAAATTTGGTTTTATTATCTCACCCATCCTCTCCGCCTCCTTTCTTTAGCCCCGTTTCTTCAAACGCTCGTAACTTCACGCTCGGGACTCCGTTTTCCAAGATTTTTTTTTTCAAATCGCTTATCTTTTCGAGATCTACGACGTGGGACCCTCCTCCAAAATCTAAATTGTAGGGACCCGCAAAAAAAAGAGATTCGACGTAAAAAGGGGTGCAACACGAGGACTTCCCAGGAGGTCACCCATCCTAGTACTACTCTCGCCCAAGCACGCTTAACTGCGGAGTTCTGATGGGATCCGGTGCATTAGTGCTGGTATGATCGCACCCATTGATTCATTGTCAAAATTTGGTTTTATTATCTCACCCATCCTCTCCGCCTCCTTTCTTTAGCCCCGTTTCTTCAAACGCTCGTAACTTCACGCTCGGGACTCCGTTTTCCAAGATTTTTTTTCAAATCGCTTATCTTTTCGAGATCTACGACGTGGGACCCTCCTCCAAAATCTAAATTGTAGGGACCCGCAAAAAAAAGAGATTCGACGTAAAAGGGGGTGCAACACGAGGACTTCCCAGGAGGTCACCCATCCTAGTACTACTCTCGCCCAAGCACGCTTAACTGCGGAGTTCTGATGGGATCCGGTGCATTAGTGCTGGTATGATCGCACCCATTGATTCATTGTCAAAATTTGGTTTTATTATCTCACCCATCCTCTCCGCCTCCTTTCTTTAGCCCCGTTTCTTCAAACGCTCGTAACTTCACGCTCGGGACTCCGTTTTCCAAGATTTTTTTTTCAAATCGCTTATCTTTTCGAGATCTACGACGTGGGACCCTCCTCCAAAATCTAAATTGTAGGGACCCGCAAAAAAAAGAGATTCGACGTAAAAAGGGGTGCAACACGAGGACTTCCCAGGAGGTCACCCATCCTAGTACTACTCTCGCCCAAGCACGCTTAACTGCGGAGTTCTGATGGGATCCGGTGCATTAGTGCTGGTATGATCGCACCCATTGATTCATTGTCAAAATTTGGTTTTATTATCTCACCCATCCTCTCCGCCTCCTTTCTTTAGCCCCGTTTCTTCAAACGCTCGTAACTTCACGCTCGGGACTCCGTTTTCCAAGATTTTTTTTTCAAATCGCTTATCTTTTCGAGATCTACGACGTGGAACCCTCCTCCAAAATCGAAATTGTAGGGACCCGCAAGAAAAAAGAGATTCGACGTAAAAAGGGGTGGAACACGAGGACTTCCCAAGAGGTCACCCATCCTAGTACTACTCTCGCCCAAGCACGCTTAACTGCGGAGTTCTGATGGGATCCGGTGCATTAGTGCTGGTATGATCGCACCCATTGATTCATTGTCAAAATTTGGTTTTATTATCTCACCCATCCTCTCCGCCTCCTTTCTTTAGCCCCGTTTTTTCAAACGCTCGTAACTTCACGCTCGGGACTCCGTTTTCCAAGATTTTTTTTTCAAATCGCTTATCTTTTCGAGATCTACGACGTGGGACCCTCCTCCAAAATCTAAATTGTAGGGACCCGCAAGAAAAAGAGATTCGACGTAAAAAGGGGTGGAACACGAGGACTTCCCAGGAGGTCACCCATCCTAGTACTACTCTCGCCCAAGCACGCTTAACTGCGGAGTTCTGATGGGATCCGGTGCATTAATGCTGGTATGATCGCACCCATTGATTCATTGTCAAAATTTGGTTTTATTATCTCACCCATCCTCTCCGCCTCCTTTCTTTAGCCCCGTTTCTTCAAACGCTCGTAACTTCACGCTCGGGACTCCGTTTTCCAAGATTTTTTTTTCAAATCGCTTATCTTTTCGAGATCTACGACGTGGGACCCTCCTCCAAAATCTAAATTGTGGGGACCCGCAAGAAAAAAGAGATTCGACGTAAAAAGGGGGTGGAACACGAGGACTTCCCAGGAGGTCACCCATCCTAGTACTACTCTCGCCCAAGCACGCTTAACTGCGGAGTTCTGATGGGATCCGGTGCATTAGTGCTGGTATGATCGCACCCATTGATTCATTGTCAAAATTTGGTTTTATTATCTCACCCATCCTCTCCGCCTCCTTTCTTTAGCCCCGTTTCTTCAAACGCTCGTAACTTCACGCTCGGGACTCCGTTTTCCAAGATTTTTTTTTCAAATCGCTTATCTTTTCGAGATCTACGACGTGGGACCCTCCTCCAAAATCTAAATTGTAGGGACCCACAAAAAAAAGAGATTCGACGTAAAAAGGGGTGCAACACGAGGACTTCCCAGGAGGTCACCCGTCCTAGTACTACTCTCGCCCAAGCACGCTTAACTGCGGAGTTCTGATGGGATCCGGTGCATTAGTGCTGGTATGATCGCACCCATTGATTCATTGTCAAAATTTGGTTTTATTATCTCACCCATCCTCTCCGCCACCTTTCTTTAGCCCCGTTTCTTCAAACGCTCGTAACTTCACGCTCGGGACTCCGTTTTCCAAGATTTTTTTTTTCAAATCGCTTATCTTTTCGAGATCTACGACGTGGGACCCTCCTCCAAAATCTAAATTGTGGGGACCCGCAAGAAAAAAGAGATTCGACGTAAAAAGGGGTGGAACACGAGGACTTCCCAGGAGGTCACCCATCCTAGTACTACTCTCGCCCAAGCACGCTTAACTGCGGAGTTCTGATGGGATCCGGTGCATTAGTGCTGGTATGATCGCACCCATTGATTCATTGTCAAAATTCGGTTTTATTATCTCACCCATCCTCTCCGCCTCCTTTCTTTAGCCCCGTTTCTTCAAACGCTCGTAACTTCACGCACGGGACTCCGTTTTCCAAGATTTTTTTTTCAAATCGCTGATCATTTCGAGATCTACGACGTGGGACCCTCCTCCAAAATCTAAATTGTAGGGACCCGCAAGAAAAAAGAGATTCGACGTAAAAAAGGGTGGAACACGAGGACTTCCCAGGAGGTCACCCATCCTAGTACTACTCTCGCCCAAGCACGCTTAACTGCAGAGTTCTGATGTGAACCGGTGCATTAGTGCTGGTATGATCGCACCCATTGATTCATTGTCAAAATTTGGTTTTATTATCTCACCCATCCTCTCCGCCTCCTTTGATTAGCCCCATTTCTTCAAACGCTCGTAACTTCATGCTCGGGACTCCGTTTTCCAAGATTTTCTTTTTCAAATCGCTTATCTTTTCGAGATCTACGACGTGGGACCCTCCCTCCAAAATCTAAATTGTAGGGACCCGCAAAAAAAAGAGATTCGACGTAAAAGGGGTGCAACACGAGGACTTCCTAGGAGGTCACCCGTCCTAGTACTACTCTCGCCCAAGCACGCTTAACTGCGGAGTTCTAATGGGATCCGGTGCATTAGTGCTGGTATGATCGCACCCATTGATTCATTGTCAAAATTTGGTTTTATTATCTCACCCATCCTCTCCGCCTCCTTTCTTTAGCCCCGTTTCTTCAAACGCTCGTAACTTCACGCTCGGGACTCCGTTTTCCAAGATTTTTTTTTTCAAATCGCTTATCTTTTCGAGATCTACGACGTGGGACCCTCCTCTAAAATCTAAATTGTAGGGACCCACAAAAAAAAGAGATTCGACGTAAAAAGGGGTGCAACACGAGGACTTCCCAGGAGGTCACCCGTCCTAGTACTACTCTCGCCCAAGCACGCTTAACTGCGGAGTTCTGATGGGATCCGGTGCATTAGTGCTGGTATGATCGCACCCATTGATTCATTGTCAAAATTTGGTTTTATTATCTCACCCATCCTCTCCGCCACCTTTCTTTAGCCCCGTTTCTTCAAACGCTCGTAACTTCACGCTCGGGACTCCGTTTTCCAAGATTTTTTTTTTCAAATCGCTTATCTTTTCGAGATCTACGACGTGGGACCCTCCTCCTAAATCTAAATTGTAGGGACCCGCAAGAAAAAAGAGATTCTACGTAAAAAGGGGTGGAACACGAGGACTTCCCAAGAGATCACCCATCCTAGTACTACTCTCGCCCAAGCACGCTTAACTGCGGAGTTCTGATGGGATCCGGTGCATTAGTGCTGGTATGATCGCACCCATTGATTCATTGTCAAAATTTGGTTTTATTATCTCACCCATCCTCTCCGCCTCCTTTCTTTAGCCCCGTTTCTTCAAACGCTCGTAACTTCACGCTCGGGACTCCGTTTTCCAAGATTTTTTTTTTCAAATCGCTTATCTTTTCGAGATCTACGACGTGGGACCCTCCTCCAAAATCTAAATTGTGGGGACCCGCAAGAAAAAAGAGATTCGACGTAAAAAGGGGTGGAACACGAGGACTTCCCAGGAGGTCACCCATCCTAGTACTACTCTCGCCCAAGCACGCTTAACTGCGGAGTTCTGATGGGATCCGATGCATTAGTGCTGGTATGATCGCACCCATTGATTCATTGTCAAAATTTGGTTTTATTATCTCACCCATCCTCTCCGCCTCCTTTCTTTAGCCCCGTTTCTTCAAACGCTCGTAACTTCACGCTCGGGACTCCGTTTTCCAAGATTTTTTTTTCAAATCGCTTATCTTTTCGAGATCTACGACGTGGGACCCTCCTCCAAAATCTAAATTGTAGGGACCCACAAAAAAAAAGAGATTCGACGTAAAAAGGGGGCAACACGAGGACTTCCCAGGAGGTCACCCGTCCTAGTACTACTCTCGCCCAAGCACGCTTAACTGCGGAGTTCTGATGGGATCCGGTGCATTAGTGCTGGTATGATCGCACCCATTGATTCATTGTCAAAATTTGGTTTTATTATCTCACCCATCCTCTCCGCCTCCTTTCTTTAGCCCCGTTTCTTCAAACGCTCGTAACTTCACGCTCGGGACTCCGTTTTCCAAGATTTTTTTTCAAATCGCTTATCTTTTTCGAGATCTACGACGTGGGACCCTCCTCCAAAATCTAAATTGTGGGGACCCGCAAGAAAAAAGAGATTCAACGTAAAAGGGGGTGGAACACGAGGACTTCCCAGGAGGTCACCCATCCTAGTACTACTCTCGCCCAAGCACGCTTAACTGCGGAGTTCTGATGGGATCCGGTGAATTAGTGCTGGTATGATCGCACCCATTGATTCATTGTCAAAATTCGGTTTTATTATCTCACCCATCCTCTCCGCCTCCTTTCTTTAGCGCCGTTTCTTCAAACGCTCGTAACTTCACGCACGGGACTCCGTTTTCCAAGATTTTTTTTCAAATCGCTTATCTTTTCGAGATCTACGACGTGGGACCCTCCTCCAAAATCTAAATTGTAGGGACCCGCAAGAAAAAAGAGATTCGACGTAAAAAAGGGTGGAACACGAGGACTTCCCAGGAGGTCACCCATCCTAGTACTACTCTCGCCCAAGCACGCTTAACTGCAGAGTTCTGATGGGATCCGGTGGATTAGTGCTGGTATGATCGCACCCATTGATTCATTGTCAAAATTTGGTTTTATTATCTCACCC
The DNA here is from genome assembly GCA_947645195.1 of Patellifolia procumbens. Taxonomy (NCBI): domain Eukaryota; kingdom Viridiplantae; phylum Streptophyta; class Magnoliopsida; order Caryophyllales; family Amaranthaceae; genus Patellifolia; species Patellifolia procumbens. Next base: position 648,404 of record CANSGD010001152.1, read on the forward strand.
ATCCTCTCCGCCTCCTTTCTTTAGCCCCGTTTCTTCAAACGCTCGTAACTTCACGCTCGGGACTCCGTTTTCCAAGATTTTTTTTCAAATCGCTTATCTTTTCGAGATCTACGACGTGGGACCCTCCTCCAAAATCTAAATTGTAGGGACCCGCAAAAAAAAAGAGATTCAACGTAAAAAGGGTGCAACACGAGGACTTCCCAGGAGGTCACCCATCCTAGTACTACTCTCGCCCAAGCACGCTTAAATGCGGAGTTCTGAAGGGATCCGGTCCATTACTGCTGGAATGATCGCACCCATTGATTTATTGTCAAAATTCGGTTTTATTATCACACCCATCCTCTCCGCCTCCTTTCTTTAGCCCCGTTTCTTCAAACGCTCGTAACTTCACGCTCGGGACTCCGTTTTCCAAGATTTTTTTTCAAATCGCTTATCTTTTCGAGATCTACGACGTGGGACCCTCCTCCAAAATCTAAATTATAGGGACCCGCAAAAAAAAAGAGATTCGACGTAAAAAGGGGTGCAACACGAGGACTTCCCAGGAGGACACCCGTCCTAGTACTACTCTCGCCCAAGCACGCTTAACTGCGGAGTTCTGATGGGATCCGGTGCATTAGTGCTGGTATGATCGCACCCATTGATTCATTGTCAAAATTTGGTTTTATTATCTCACCCATCCTCTCCGCCTCCTTTCTTTAGCCCCGTTTCTTCAAACGCTTGTAACTTCACGCTCGGGACTCCGTTTTCCAAGATTTGTTTTTTTTAAATCGCTTATCTTTTCGAGATCTACGACGTGGGATCCTCCACCATAATCTAAATTGTAGGGACCCGCAAAAAAAAAGAGATTCGACGTAAAAAGGGGTGCAACACGAGGACTTCCCAGGAGGTCACCCATCCTAGTACTACTCTCGCCCAAGCACGCTTAACTACGGAGTTCTGATGGGATCCGGTGCATTAGTGCTGGTATGATCGCACCCATTGATTCATTGTCAAAATTTGGTTTTATTATCTCACCCATCCTCTCCGCCTCCTTTCTTTAGCCCCGTTTCTTCAAACGCTCGTAACTTCACGCTCGGGACTCCGTTTTCCAAGATTTTTTTTTCAAATCGCTTATCTTTTCGAGATCTACGACGTGGGACCTCCTTCAAAATCTAAATTGTTGGGACCCGCAAAAAAAAAGAGATTCGACGTAAAAAGGGGTGCAACACGAGGACTTCCCAGGAGGTCACCCATCCTAGTACTACTCTCGCCCAAGCACGCTTAACTGCGGAGTTCTGATGGGATCCGGTCCATTAGTGCTGGTATGATCGCACCCATTGATTCATTGTCAAAATTCAGTTTTATTATCTCACCCATCCTCTCCGCCTCCTTTCTTTAGCCCCGTTTCTTCAAACGCTCGTAACTTCACGCTCGGGACTCCGTTTTCCAAGATTTTTTTTTTCAAATCGCTTATCTTTTCGAGATCTACGACGTGGGACCCTCCTCCAAAATCTAAATTGTTGGGACCCGCAAAAAATAAGAGATTCGACGTAAAAAGGGGTGCAACACGAGGACTTCCCAGGAGGTCACCCATCCTAGTACTACTCTCGCCCAAGCACGCTTAACTGCGGAGTTCTGATGGGATCTGGTGCATTAGTGCTGGTATGATCGCACCCATTGATTCATTTTCCAAAATCGGTTTTATTATCTCACCCATCCTCTCCGCCTCCTTTCTTTAGCCCCGTTTCTTCAAACGCTCGTAACTTCACGCTCGGGACTCCGTTTTCCAAGATTTTTTTTCAAATCGCTTATCTTTTCGAGATCTACGACGTGGGACCCTCCTCCAAAATCTAAATTGTAGGGACCCGCAAAAAAAAAGAGATTCGACGTAAAAAGGGGTGCAACACGAGGACTTCCCAAGAGGTCACCCATCCTAGTACTACTCTCGCCCAAGCACGGGTAACTGCGGAGTTCTGATGGGATCCGGTGCATTAGTGCTGGTATGATCGCACCCATTGATTCATTGTCAAAATTTGGTTTTATTATCTCACCCATCCTCTCCGCCTCCTTTCTTTAGCCCCGTTTCTTCAAACGCTCGAAACTTCACACTCGGGACTCCGTTTTCCAAGATTTTTTTTTCAAATCGCTTATCTTTTCGAGATCTACAACGTGGGACCCTCCTCAAAAATCTAAATTCTAGGGACCCGCAAAAAAAAAGAGATTCGACGTAAAAAGGGGTGCAACACGAGGACTTCCCAAGAGGTCACCCATCCTAGTACTACTCTCGCCCAAGCACGCTAAACTGCAGAGTTCTGATGGGATCCGGTGCATTAGGGCTGGTATGATCGCACCCATTGATTCATTGTTAAAATTTGGTTTTATTATCTCACCCATCCTCTCCGCCTCCTTTCTTTAGCCCCGTTTCTTCAAACGCTCGTAACTTCACGCTCGGGACTCCGTTTTCCAAGATTTTTTTTTCAAATCGCTTATCTTTTCGAGATCTACGACGTGGGACCCTCCTCCAAAATCTAAATTGTAGGGACCCGCAAAAAAAAAGAGATTCGACGTAAAAAGGGGTGCAACACGAGGACTTCCCAGGAGGTCACCCATCCTAGTACTACTCTCGCCCAAGCACGCTTAACAGCGGAGTTCTGATGGGATCCGGTGCATTAGTGCTAGTATGATCGCACCCATTGATTCATTGTCAAAATTTGGTTTTATTATCTCACCCATCCTCTCCGCCTCCTTTCTTTAGCCCCGTTTCTTCAAACGCTCGTAACTTCACGCTCGGGACTCCGTTTTCCAAGATTTTTTTTTCAAATCGCTTATCTTTTCGAGATCTACGACGTGGGACCCTCCTCCAAAATCTAAATTGTAGGGACCCGCAAAAAAAAAGAGATTCGACGTAAAAAGGGGTGCAACACGAGGACTTCCCAGGAGGTCACCCATCCTAGTACTACTCTCGCCCAAGGACGCTTAACTACGGGGTTCTGATGGGATCCGGTGCATTAGTGCTGGTATGATCGCACCCATTGATTCATTGTCAAAATTTGGTTTTATTATCTCACCCATCCTCTCCGCCTCCTTTCTTTAGCCCCGTTTCTTCAAACGCTCGTAACTTCACGCTCGGGACTCCGTTTTCCAAGATTTTTTTTTCAAATCGCTAATCTTTTCGAGATCTACGACGTGGGACCCTCCTCCAAAATCTAAATTGTAGGGACCCGCAAAAAAAAAGAGATTCGTCGTAAAAAGGGTGCAACACGAGGACTTCCCAGGAGGTCACCCATCCTAGTACTACTCTCGCCCAAGCACGCTTAACTGCGGAGTTCTGATGGGATCCGGTGCATTAGTGCTTGTATGATCGTACCCATTGATTCATTGTCAAAATTTGGTTTTATTATCTCACCCATCCTCTCCGCCTCCTTTCTTTAGCCCCGTTTCTTCAAACGCTCGTAACTTCACGCTCGGGACTCCGTTTTCCAAGATTTTTTTTTTCAAATCGCTTATCTTTTCGAGATCTACGACGTGGGATCCTCCTCCATAATCTAAATGGTAGGGACCCGCAAAAAAAGAGATTCGACGTAAAAAGGGTTGCAACACGAGGACTTCCCAGGAGCTCACCCATCCTAGTACTACTCTCGCCCAAGCACGCTTAACTGCGGAATTCTGATGGGATCCGGTGCATTAGTGCTGGTATGATCTCACCCATTGATTCATTGTCAAAATTTGGTTTTATTATCTCACCCATCCTCTCCGCCTCCTTTCTTTAGCCCCGTTTCTTCAAACGTTCGTAACTTCACGCTCGGGACTCCGTTTTCCAAGATTTTTTTTTTCAAATCTCTTATCTTTTCGAGATCTACGACGTGGGACCCTCCTCCAAAATCTAAATTGTAGGGACCCGCAAAAAAAAAGAGATTCGACGTAAAAAGGGGTGCAACACGAGGACTTCCCAGGAGGTCACCCATCCTAGTACTACTCTCGCCCAAGCACGCTTAACTGCGGAGTTCTGATGGAATCCGGTGCATTAGTGCTGGTATGATCGCACCCATTGATTCATTGTCAAAATTTGGTTTTATTATCTCACCCATCCTCTCCGCCTCCTTTCTTTAGCCCCGTTTCTTCAAACGCTCGTAACTTCACGCTCGGGACTCCGTTTTCCAAGATTTTTTTTTCAAATCGCTTATCTTTTCGAGATCTACGACGTGGGACCCTCCTCCAAAATCTAAATTGTAGGGACCCGCAAAAAAAAGAGATTCGACGTAAAAAGGGGTGCAACACGAGGACTTCCCAGGAGGTCACCCATCCTAGTACTACTCTCGCCCAAGCACGCTTAACTGCGGAGTTCTGATGGGATCCGGTGCATTAGTGCTGGTATGATCGCACCCATTGATTCATTGTCAAAATTTGGTTTTATTATCTCACCCATCCTCTCCGCCTCCTTTCTTTAGCCCCGTTTCTTTAAACGCTCGTAACTTCACGCTCGGGACTCCGTTTTCCAAGATTTTTTTTTCAAATCGCTTATCTTTTCGAGATCTACGACGTGGGACCCTCCTCCAAAATCTAAATGGTAGGGACCCGCAAAAAAAAAGAGATTCGACGTAAAAAGGGGTGCAACACGAGGACTTCCCAGGAGGTCACCCATCCTAGTACTACTCTCGCCCAAGCACGCTTAACTGCGGAGTTCTGATGGGATCCGGTGCATTAGTGCTGGTATGATCGCACCCATTGATTCATTGTCAAAATTTGGTTTTATTATCTCACCCATCCTCTCCGCCTCCTTTCTTTAGCCCCGTTTCTTCAAACGCTCGTAACTTCACGCTCGGGACTCCGTTTTCCAAGATTTTTTTTTCAAATCGCTTATCTTTTCGAGATCTACGACGTGGGACCCTCCTCCAAAATCTAAATTGTAGGGACCCGCAAAAAAAAAGAGATTCGACGTAAAAAGGGGTGCAACACGAGGACTTCCCAGGAGGTCACCCATCCTAGTACTACTCTCGCCCAAGCACGCTTAACTGCGGAGTTCTGATGGGATCCGGTGCATTAGTGCTGGTATGATCGCACCCATTGATTCATTGTCAAAATTTGGTTTTATTATCTCACCCATCCTCTCCGCCCTCCTTTCTTTAGCCCCCGTTTCTTCAAACGCTCGTAACTTCACGCTCGGGACTCCGTTTTCCAAGATTTTTTTTTTCAAATCGCTTATCTTTTCGAGATCTACGACGTGGGACCCTCCTCCAAAATCTAAATTGTAGGGACCCGCAAAAAAAAGAGATTCGACGAAAAAGGGGTGCAACACGAGGACTTCCCAGGAGGTCACCCATCCTAGTACTACTCTCGCCCAAGCACGCTTAACTGCGGAGTTCTGATGGGATCCGGTGCATTAGTGCTGGTATGATCGCACCCATTGATTCATTGTCAAAATTTGGTTTTATTATCTCACCCATCCTCTCCGCCTCCTTTCTTTAGCCCCGTTTCTTCAAACGCTCGTAACTTCACGCTCGGGACTCCGTTTTCCAAGATTTTTTTTTCAAATCGCTTATCTTTTCGAGATCTACGACGTGGGACCCTCCTCCAAAATCTAAATTGTAGGGACCCGCAAAAAAAAGAGATTCGACGTAAAAAGGGGTGCAACACGAGGACTTCCCAGGAGGTCACCCATCCTAGTACTACTCTCGCCCAAGCACGCTTAACTGCGGAGTTCTGATGGGATCCGGTGCATTAGTGCTGGTATGATCGCACCCATTGATTCATTGTCAAAATTTGGTTTTATTATCTCACCCATCCTCTCCGCCTCCTTTCTTTAGCCCCGTTTCTTCAAACGCTCGTAACTTCACGCTCGGGACTCCGTTTTCCAAGATTTTTTTTTCAAATCGCTTATCTTTTCGAGATCTACGACGTGGGACCCTCCTCCAAAATCTAAATTGTAGGGACCCGCAAAAAAAAGAGATTCGACGTAAAAAGGGGTGCAACACGAGGACTTCCCAGGAGGTCACCCATCCTAGTACTACTCTCGCCCAAGCACGCTTAACTGCGGAGTTCTGATGGGATCCGGTGCATTAGTGCTGGTATGATCGCACCCATTGATTCATTGTCAAAATTTGGTTTTATTATCTCACCCATCCTCTCCGCCTCCTTTCTTTAGCCCCGTTTCTTCAAACGCTCGTAACTTCACGCTCGGGACTCCGTTTTCCAAGATTTTTTTTTCAAATCGCTTATCTTTTTCGAGATCTACGACGTGGGACCCTCCTCCAAAATCTAAATTGTAGGGACCCGCAAAAAAAAGAGATTCGACGTAAAAAGGGGTGCAACACGAGGACTTCCCAGGAGGTCACCCATCCTAGTACTACTCTCGCCCAAGCACGCTTAACTGCGGAGTTCTGATGGGATCCGGTGCATTAGTGCTGGTATGATCGCACCCATTGATTCATTGTCAAAATTTGGTTTTATTATCTCACCCATCCTCTCCGCCTCCTTTCTTTAGCCCCGTTTCTTCAAACGCTCGTAACTTCACGCTCGGGACTCCGTTTTCCAAGATTTTTTTTTCAAATCGCTTATCTTTTCGAGATCTACGACGTGGGACCCTCCTCCAAAATCTAAATTGTAGGGACCCGCAAAAAAAAGAGATTCGACGTAAAAAGGGGTGCAACACGAGGACTTCCCAGGAGGTCACCCATCCTAGTACTACTCTCGCCCAAGCACGCTTAACTGCGGAGTTCGGATGGGATCCGGTGCATTAGTGCTGGTATGATCGCACCCATTGATTCATTGTCAAAATTTGGTTTTATTATCTCACCCATCCTCTCCGCCTCCTTTCTTTAGCCCCGTTTCTTCAAACGCTCGTAACTTCACGCTCGGGACTCCGTTTTCCAAGATTTTTTTTTCAAATCGCTTATCTTTTCGAGATCTACGACGTGGGACCCTCCTCCAAAATCTAAATTGTAGGGACCCGCAAAAAAAAGAGATTCGACGTAAAAAGGGGTGCAACACGAGGACTTCCCAGGAGGTCACCCATCCTAGTACTACTCTCGCCCAAGCACGCTTAACTGCGGAGTTCTGATGGGATCCGGTGCATTAGTGCTGGTATGATCGCACCCATTGATTCATTGTCAAAATTTGGTTTTATTATCTCACCCATCCTCTCCGCCTCCTTTCTTTAGCCCCGTTTCTTCAAACGCTCGTAACTTCACGCTCGGGACTCCGTTTTCCAAGATTTTTTTTCAAATCGCTTATCTTTTCGAGATCTACGACGTGGGACCCTCCTCCAAAATCTAAATTGTAGGGACCCGCAAAAAAAGAGATTCGACGTAAAAAGGGGTGCAACACGAGGACTTCCCAGGAGGTCACCCATCCTAGTACTACTCTCGCCCAAGCACGCTTAACTGCGGAGTTCTGATGGGATCCGGTGCATTAGTGCTGGTATGATCGCACCCATTGATTCATTGTCAAAATTTGGTTTTATTATCTCACCCATCCTCTCCGCCTCCTTTCTTTAGCCCCGTTTCTTCAAACGCTCGTAACTTCACGCTCGGGACTCCGTTTTCCAAGATTTTTTTTTCAAATCGCTTATCTTTTCGAGATCTACGACGTGGGACCCTCCTCCAAAATCTAAATTGTAGGGACCCGCAAAAAAAAAGAGATTCGACGTAAAAAGGGGTGCAACACGAGGACTTCCCAGGAGGTCACCCATCCTAGTACTACTCTCGCCCAAGCACGCTTAACTGCGGAGTTCTGATGGGATCCGGTGCATTAGTGCTGGTATGATCGCACCCATTGATTCATTGTCAAAATTTGGTTTTATTATCTCACCCATCCTCTCCGCCTCCTTTCTTTAGCCCCGTTTCTTCAAACGCTCGTAACTTCACGCTCGGGACTCCGTTTTCCAAGATTTTTTTTCAAATCGCTTATCTTTTCGAGATCTACGACGTGGGACCCTCCTCCAAAATCTAAATTGTAGGGACCCGCAAAAAAAAGAGATTCGACGTAAAAAGGGGTGCAACACGAGGACTTCCCCAGGAGGTCACCCATCCTAGTACTACTCTCGCCCAAGCACGCTTAACTGCGGAGTTCTGATGGGATCCGGTGCATTAGTGCTGGTATGATCGCACCCATTGATTCATTGTCAAAATTTGGTTTTATTATCTCACCCATCCTCTCCGCCTCCTTTCTTTAGCCCCGTTTCTTTAAACGCTCGTAACTTCACGCTCGGGACTCCGTTTTCCAAGATTTTTTTTTCAAATCGCTTATCTTTTCGAGATCTACGACGTGGGACCCTCCTCCAAAATCTAAATGGTAGGGACCCGCAAAAAAAGAGATTCGACGTAAAAAGGGGTGCAACACGAGGACTTCCCAGGAGGTCACCCATCCTAGTACTACTCTCGCCCAAGCACGCTTAACTGCGGAGTTCGATGGGATCCGGTGCATTAGTGCTGGTATGATCGCACCCATTGATTCATTGTCAAAATTTGGTTTTATTATCTCACCCATCCTCTCCGCCTCCTTTCTTTAGCCCCGTTTCTTCAAACGCTCGTAACTTCACGCTCGGGACTCCGTTTTCCAAGATTTTTTTTTCAAATCGCTTATCTTTTTCGAGATCTACGACGTGGGACCCTCCTCCAAAATCTAAATTGTAGGGACCCGCAAAAAAAAGAGATTCGACGTAAAAAGGGGTGCAACACGAGGACTTCCCAGGAGGTCACCCATCCTAGTACTACTCTCGCCCAAGCACGCTTAACTGCGGAGTTCTGATGGGATCCGGTGCATTAGTGCTGGTATGATCGCACCCATTGATTCATTGTCAAAATTTGGTTTTATTATCTCACCCATCCTCTCCGCCTCCTTTCTTTAGCCCCGTTTCTTCAAACGCTCGTAACTTCACGCTCGGGACTCCGTTTTCCAAGATTTTTTTTTTCAAATCGCTTATCTTTTTCGAGATCTACGACGTGGGACCCTCCTCCAAAATCTAAATTGTAGGGACCCGCAAAAAAAAGAGATTCGACGTAAAAAGGGGTGCAACACGAGGACTTCCCAGGAGGTCACCCATCCTAGTACTACTCTCGCCCAAGCACGCTTAACTGCGGAGTTCTGATGGGATCCGGTGCATTAGTGCTGGTATGATCGCACCCATTGATTCATTGTCAAAATTTGGTTTTATTATCTCACCCATCCTCTCCGCCTCCTTTCTTTAGCCCCGTTTCTTCAAACGCTCGTAACTTCACGCTCGGGACTCCGTTTTCCAAGATTTTTTTTTTCAAATCGCTTATCTTTTCGAGATCTACGACGTGGGACCCTCCTCCAAAATCTAAATTGTAGGGACCCGCAAAAAAAGAGATTCGACGTAAAAAGGGGTGCAACACGAGGACTTCCCAGGAGGTCACCCATCCTAGTACTACTCTCGCCCAAGCACGCTTAACTGCGGAGTTCGGATGGGATCCGGTGCATTAGTGCTGGTATGATCGCACCCATTGATTCATTGTCAAAATTTGGTTTTATTATCTCACCCATCCTCTCCGCCTCCTTTCTTTAGCCCCGTTTCTTCAAACGCTCGTAACTTCACGCTCGGGACTCCGTTTTCCAAGATTTTTTTTTCAAATCGCTTATCTTTTCGAGATCTACGACGTGGGACCCTCCTCCAAAATCTAAATTGTAGGGACCCGCAAAAAAAAGAGATTCGACGTAAAAAGGGGTGCAACACGAGGACTTCCCAGGAGGTCACCCATCCTAGTACTACTCTCGCCCAAGCACGCTTAACTGCGGAGTTCTGATGGGATCCGGTGCATTAGTGCTGGTATGATCGCACCCATTGATTCATTGTCAAAATTTGGTTTTATTATCTCACCCATCCTCTCCGCCTCCTTTCTTTAGCCCCGTTTCTTCAAACGCTCGTAACTTCACGCTCGGGACTCCGTTTTCCAAGATTTTTTTTTCAAATCGCTTATCTTTTCGAGATCTACGACGTGGGACCCTCCTCCAAAATCTAAATTGTAGGGACCCGCAAAAAAAAGAGATTCGACGTAAAAAGGGGTGCAACACGAGGACTTCCCCAGGAGGTCACCCATCCTAGTACTACTCTCGCCCAAGCACGCTTAACTGCGGAGTTCTGATGGGATCCGGTGCATTAGTGCTGGTATGATCGCACCCATTGATTCATTGTCAAAATTTGGTTTTATTATCTCACCCATCCTCTCCGCCTCCTTTCTTTAGCCCCGTTTCTTCAAACGCTCGTAACTTCACGCTCGGGACTCCGTTTTCCAAGATTTTTTTTTTCAAATCGCTTATCTTTTCGAGATCTACGACGTGGGACCCTCCTCCAAAATCTAAATTGTAGGGACCCGCAAAAAAAAGAGATTCGACGAAAAAGGGGTGCAACACGAGGACTTCCCAGGAGGTCACCCATCCTAGTACTACTCTCGCCCAAGCACGCTTAACTGCGGAGTTCTGATGGGATCCGGTGCATTAGTGCTGGTATGATCGCACCCATTGATTCATTGTCAAAATTTGGTTTTATTATCTCACCCATCCTCTCCGCCTCCTTTCTTTAGCCCCGTTTCTTCAAACGCTCGTAACTTCACGCTCGGGACTCCGTTTTCCAAGATTTTTTTTTTCAAATCGCTTATCTTTTCGAGATCTACGACGTGGGACCCTCCTCCAAAATCTAAATTGTAGGGACCCGCAAAAAAAAGAGATTCGACGTAAAAAGGGGTGCAACACGAGGACTTCCCAGGAGGTCACCCATCCTAGTACTACTCTCGCCCAAGCACGCTTAACTGCGGAGTTCTGATGGGATCCGGTGCATTAGTGCTGGTATGATCGCACCCATTGATTCATTGTCAAAATTTGGTTTTATTATCTCACCCATCCTCTCCGCCTCCTTTCTTTAGCCCCGTTTCTTCAAACGCTCGTAACTTCACGCTCGGGACTCCGTTTTCCAAGATTTTTTTTTCAAATCGCTTATCTTTTCGAGATCTACGACGTGGGACCCTCCTCCAAAATCTAAATTGTAGGGACCCGCAAAAAAAAGAGATTCGACGTAAAAAGGGGTGCAACACGAGGACTTCCCAGGAGGTCACCCATCCTAGTACTACTCTCGCCCAAGCACGCTTAACTGCGGAGTTCTGATGGGATCCGGTGCATTAGTGCTGGTATGATCGCACCCATTGATTCATTGTCAAAATTTGGTTTTATTATCTCACCCATCCTCTCCGCCTCCTTTCTTTAGCCCCGTTTCTTCAAACGCTCGTAACTTCACGCTCGGGACTCCGTTTTCCAAGATTTTTTTTTCAAATCGCTTATCTTTTCGAGATCTACGACGTGGGACCCTCCTCCAAAATCTAAATTGTAGGGACCCGCAAAAAAAAGAGATTCGACGTAAAAAGGGGTGCAACACGAGGACTTCCCAGGAGGTCACCCATCCTAGTACTACTCTCGCCCAAGCACGCTTAACTGCGGAGTTCTGATGGGATCCGGTGCATTAGTGCTGGTATGATCGCACCCATTGATTCATTGTCAAAATTTGGTTTTATTATCTCACCCATCCTCTCCGCCTCCTTTCTTTAGCCCCGTTTCTTCAAACGCTCGTAACTTCACGCTCGGGACTCCGTTTTCCAAGATTTTTTTTCAAATCGCTTATCTTTTCGAGATCTACGACGTGGGACCCTCCTCCAAAATCTAAATTGTAGGGACCCGCAAAAAAAAGAGATTCGACGTAAAAAGGGGTGCAACACGAGGACTTCCCAGGAGGTCACCCATCCTAGTACTACTCTCGCCCAAGCACGCTTAACTGCGGAGTTCTGATGGGATCCGGTGCATTAGTGCTGGTATGATCGCACCCATTGATTCATTGTCAAAATTTGGTTTTATTATCTCACCCATCCTCTCCGCCTCCTTTCTTTAGCCCCGTTTCTTCAAACGCTCGTAACTTCACGCTCGGGACTCCGTTTTCCAAGATTTTTTTTTCAAATCGCTTATCTTTTCGAGATCTACGACGTGGGACCCTCCTCCAAAATCTAAATTGTAGGGACCCGCAAAAAAAAGAGATTCGACGTAAAAAGGGGTGCAACACGAGGACTTCCCAGGAGGTCACCCATCCTAGTACTACTCTCGCCCAAGCACGCTTAACTGCGGAGTTCTGATGGGATCCGGTGCATTAGTGCTGGTATGATCGCACCCATTGATTCATTGTCAAAATTTGGTTTTATTATCTCACCCATCCTCTCCGCCTCCTTTCTTTAGCCCCGTTTCTTCAAACGCTCGTAACTTCACGCTCGGGACTCCGTTTTCCAAGATTTTTTTTCAAATCGCTTATCTTTTCGAGATCTACGACGTGGGACCCTCCTCCAAAATCTAAATTGTAGGGACCCGCAAAAAAAAGAGATTCGACGTAAAAAGGGGTGCAACACGAGGACTTCCCAGGAGGTCACCCATCCTAGTACTACTCTCGCCCAAGCACGCTTAACTGCGGAGTTCTGATGGGATCCGGTGCATTAGTGCTGGTATGATCGCACCCATTGATTCATTGTCAAAATTTGGTTTTATTATCTCACCCATCCTCTCCGCCTCCTTTCTTTAGCCCCGTTTCTTCAAACGCTCGTAACTTCACGCTCGGGACTCCGTTTTCCAAGATTTTTTTTTCAAATCGCTTATCTTTTCGAGATCTACGACGTGGGACCCTCCTCCAAAATCTAAATTGTAGGGACCCGCAAAAAAAAGAGATTCGACGTAAAAAGGGGTGCAACACGAGGACTTCCCAGGAGGTCACCCATCCTAGTACTACTCTCGCCCAAGCACGCTTAACTGCGGAGTTCTGATGGGATCCGGTGCATTAGTGCTGGTATGATCGCACCCATTGATTCATTGTCAAAATTTGGTTTTATTATCTCACCCATCCTCTCCGCCTCCTTTCTTTAGCCCCGTTTCTTCAAACGCTCGTAACTTCACGCTCGGGACTCCGTTTTCCAAGATTTTTTTTTTCAAATCGCTTATCTTTTCGAGATCTACGACGTGGGACCCTCCTCCAAAATCTAAATTGTAGGGACCCGCAAAAAAAAAGAGATTCGACGTAAAAAGGGGTGCAACACGAGGACTTCCCAGGAGGTCACCCATCCTAGTACTACTCTCGCCCAAGCACGCTTAACTGCGGAGTTCTGATGGGATCCGGTGCATTAGTGCTGGTATGATCGCACCCATTGATTCATTGTCAAAATTTGGTTTTATTATCTCACCCATCCTCTCCGCCTCCTTTCTTTAGCCCCGTTTCTTCAAACGCTCGTAACTTCACGCTCGGGACTCCGTTTTCCAAGATTTTTTTTTCAAATCGCTTATCTTTTCGAGATCTACGACGTGGGACCCTCCTCCAAAATCTAAATTGTAGGGACCCGCAAAAAAAAGAGATTCGACGTAAAAAGGGGTGCAACACGAGGACTTCCCAGGAGGTCACCCATCCTAGTACTACTCTCGCCCAAGCACGCTTAACTGCGGAGTTCTGATGGGATCCGGTGCATTAGTGCTGGTATGATCGCACCCATTGATTCATTGTCAAAATTTGGTTTTATTATCTCACCCATCCTCTCCGCCTCCTTTCTTTAGCCCCGTTTCTTCAAACGCTCGTAACTTCACGCTCGGGACTCCGTTTTCCAAGATTTTTTTTTTCAAATCGCTTATCTTTTCGAGATCTACGACGTGGGACCCTCCTCCAAAATCTAAATTGTAGGGACCCGCAAAAAAAAGAGATTCGACGTAAAAAGGGGGTGCAACACGAGGACTTCCCAGGAGGTCACCCATCCTAGTACTACTCTCGCCCAAGCACGCTTAACTGCGGAGTTCTGATGGGATCCGGTGCATTAGTGCTGGTATGATCGCACCCATTGATTCATTGTCAAAATTTGGTTTTATTATCTCACCCATCCTCTCCGCCTCCTTTCTTTAGCCCCGTTTCTTCAAACGCTCGTAACTTCACGCTCGGGACTCCGTTTTCCAAGATTTTTTTTTTCAAATCGCTTATCTTTTCGAGATCTACGACGTGGGACCCTCCTCCAAAATCTAAATTGTAGGGACCCGCAAAAAAAAGAGATTCGACGTAAAAAGGGGTGCAACACGAGGACTTCCCAGGAGGTCACCCATCCTAGTACTACTCTCGCCCAAGCACGCTTAACTGCGGAGTTCTGATGGGATCCGGTGCATTAGTGCTGGTATGATCGCACCCATTGATTCATTGTCAAAATTTGGTTTTATTATCTCACCCATCCTCTCCGCCTCCTTTCTTTAGCCCCGTTTCTTCAAACGCTCGTAACTTCACGCTCGGGACTCCGTTTTCCAAGATTTTTTTTTTCAAATCGCTTATCTTTTTCGAGATCTACGACGTGGGACCCTCCTCCAAAATCTAAATTGTAGGGACCCGCAAAAAAAAGAGATTCGACGTAAAAAAGGGGTGCAACACGAGGACTTCCCAGGAGGTCACCCATCCTAGTACTACTCTCGCCCAAGCACGCTTAACTGCGGAGTTCTGATGGGATCCGGTGCATTAGTGCTGGTATGATCGCACCCATTGATTCATTGTCAAAATTTGGTTTTATTATCTCACCCATCCTCTCCGCCTCCTTTCTTTAGCCCCGTTTCTTCAAACGCTCGTAACTTCACGCTCGGGACTCCGTTTTCCAAGATTTTTTTTTCAAATCGCTTATCTTTTCGAGATCTACGACGTGGGACCCTCCTCCAAAATCTAAATTGTAGGGACCCGCAAAAAAAAGAGATTCGACGTAAAAAGGGGTGCAACACGAGGACTTCCCAGGAGGTCACCCATCCTAGTACTACTCTCGCCCAAGCACGCTTAACTGCGGAGTTCTGATGGGATCCGGTGCATTAGTGCTGGTATGATCGCACCCATTGATTCATTGTCAAAATTTGGTTTTATTATCTCACCCATCCTCTCCGCCTCCTTTCTTTAGCCCCGTTTCTTCAAACGCTCGTAACTTCACGCTCGGGACTCCGTTTTCCAAGATTTTTTTTTCAAATCGCTTATCTTTTCGAGATCTACGACGTGGGACCCTCCTCCAAAATCTAAATTGTAGGGACCCGCAAAAAAAAGAGATTCGACGTAAAAAGGGGTGCAACACGAGGACTTCCCAGGAGGTCACCCATCCTAGTACTACTCTCGCCCAAGCACGCTTAACTGCGGAGTTCTGATGGGATCCGGTGCATTAGTGCTGGTATGATCGCACCCATTGATTCATTGTCAAAATTTGGTTTTATTATCTCACCCATCCTCTCCGCCTCCTTTCTTTAGCCCCGTTTCTTCAAACGCTCGTAACTTCACGCTCGGGACTCCGTTTTCCAAGATTTTTTTTTTCAAATCGCTTATCTTTTCGAGATCTACGACGTGGGACCCTCCTCCAAAATCTAAATTGTAGGGACCCGCAAAAAAAAGAGATTCGACGTAAAAAGGGGTGCAACACGAGGACTTCCCAGGAGGTCACCCATCCTAGTACTACTCTCGCCCAAGCACGCTTAACTGCGGAGTTCTGATGGGATCCGGTGCATTAGTGCTGGTATGATCGCACCCATTGATTCATTGTCAAAATTTGGTTTTATTATCTCACCCATCCTCTCCGCCTCCTTTCTTTAGCCCCGTTTCTTCAAACGCTCGTAACTTCACGCTCGGGACTCCGTTTTCCAAGATTTTTTTTTTCAAATCGCTTATCTTTTCGAGATCTACGACGTGGGACCCTCCTCCAAAATCTAAATTGTAGGGACCCGCAAAAAAAAGAGATTCGACGTAAAAAGGGGTGCAACACGAGGACTTCCCAGGAGGTCACCCATCCTAGTACTACTCTCGCCCAAGCACGCTTAACTGCGGAGTTCTGATGGGATCCGGTGCATTAGTGCTGGTATGATCGCACCCATTGATTCATTGTCAAAATTTGGTTTTATTATCTCACCCATCCTCTCCGCCTCCTTTCTTTAGCCCCGTTTCTTCAAACGCTCGTAACTTCACGCTCGGGACTCCGTTTTCCAAGATTTTTTTTTTCAAATCGCTGTATCTTTTCGAGATCTACGACGTGGGACCCTCCTCCAAAATCTAAATTGTAGGGACCCGCAAAAAAAAAGAGATTCGACGTAAAAAGGGGTGCAACACGAGGACTTCCCAGGAGGTCACCCATCCTAGTACTACTCTCGCCCAAGCACGCTTAACTGCGGAGTTCTGATGGGATCCGGTGCATTAGTGCTGGTATGATCGCACCCATTGATTCATTGTCAAAATTTGGTTTTATTATCTCACCCATCCTCTCCGCCTCCTTTCTTTAGCCCCGTTTCTTCAAACGCTCGTAACTTCACGCTCGGGACTCCGTTTTCCAAGATTTTTTTTTCAAATCGCTTATCTTTTCGAGATCTACGACGCGGGACCCTCCTCCAAAATCTAAATTGTAGGGACCCGCAAAAAAAAGAGATTCGACGTAAAAAGGGGTGCAACACGAGGACTTCCCAGGAGGTCACCCATCCTAGTACTACTCTCGCCCAAGCACGCTTAACTGCGGAGTTCTGATGGGATCCGGTGCATTAGTGCTGGTATGATCGCACCCATTGATTCATTGTCAAAATTTGGTTTTATTATCTCACCCATCCTCTCCGCCTCCTTTCTTTAGCCCCGTTTCTTCAAACGCTCGTAACTTCACGCTCGGGACTCCGTTTTCCAAGATTTTTTTTTCAAATCGCTTATCTTTTCGAGATCTACGACGTGGGACCCTCCTCCAAAATCTAAATTGTAGGGACCCGCAAAAAAAAAGAGATTCGACGTAAAAAGGGGTGCAACACGAGGACTTCCCAGGAGGTCACCCATCCTAGTACTACTCTCGCCCAAGCACGCTTAACTGCGGAGTTCTGATGGGATCCGGTGCATTAGTGCTGGTATGATCGCACCCATTGATTCATTGTCAAAATTTGGTTTTATTATCTCACCCATCCTCTCCGCCTCCTTTCTTTAGCCCCGTTTCTTCAAACGCTCGTAACTTCACGCTCGGGACTCCGTTTTCCAAGATTTTTTTTCAAATCGCTTATCTTTTCGAGATCTACGACGTGGGACCCTCCTCCAAAATCTAAATTGTAGGGACCCGCAAAAAAAAGAGATTCGACGTAAAAAGGGGTGCAACACGAGGACTTCCCAGGAGGTCACCCATCCTAGTACTACTCTCGCCCAAGCACGCTTAACTGCGGAGTTCTGATGGGATCCGGTGCATTAGTGCTGGTATGATCGCACCCATTGATTCATTGTCAAAATTTGGTTTTATTATCTCACCCATCCTCTCCGCCTCCTTTCTTTAGCCCCGTTTCTTCAAACGCTCGTAACTTCACGCTCGGGACTCCGTTTTCCAAGATTTTTTTTTTCAAATCGCTTATCTTTTCGAGATCTACGACGTGGGACCCTCCTCCAAAATCTAAATTGTAGGGACCCGCAAAAAAAAGAGATTCGACGTAAAAAGGGGTGCAACACGAGGACTTCCCAGGAGGTCACCCATCCTAGTACTACTCTCGCCCAAGCACGCTTAACTGCGGAGTTCTGATGGGATCCGGTGCATTAGTGCTGGTATGATCGCACCCATTGATTCATTGTCAAAATTTGGTTTTATTATCTCACCCATCCTCTCCGCCTCCTTTCTTTAGCCCCGTTTCTTCAAACGCTCGTAACTTCACGCTCGGGACTCCGTTTTCCAAGATTTTTTTTTCAAATCGCTTATCTTTTCGAGATCTACGACGTGGGACCCTCCTCCAAAATCTAAATTGTAGGGACCCGCAAAAAAAAGAGATTCGACGTAAAAAGGGGTGCAACACGAGGACTTCCCAGGAGGTCACCCATCCTAGTACTACTCTCGCCCAAGCACGCTTAACTGCGGAGTTCGATGGGATCCGGTGCATTAGTGCTGGTATGATCGCACCCATTGATTCATTGTCAAAATTTGGTTTTATTATCTCACCCATCCTCTCCGCCTCCTTTCTTTAGCCCCGTTTCTTCAAACGCTCGTAACTTCAAGCTCGGGACTCCGTTTTCCAAGATTTTTTTTTCAAATCGCTTATCTTTTCGAGATCTACGACGTGGGACCCTCCTCCAAAATCTAAATTGTAGGGACCCGCAAAAAAAAGAGATTCGACGTAAAAAGGGGTGCAACACGAGGACTTCCCAGGAGGTCACCCATCCTAGTACTACTCTCGCCCAAGCACGCTTAACTGCGGAGTTCTGATGGGATCCGGTGCATTAGTGCTGGTATGATCGCACCCATTGATTCATTGTCAAAATTTGGTTTTATTATCTCACCCATCCTCTCCGCCTCCTTTCTTTAGCCCCGTTTCTTCAAACGCTCGTAACTTCACGCTCGGGACTCCGTTTTCCAAGATTTTTTTTTCAAATCGCTTATCTTTTCGAGATCTACGACGTGGGACCCTCCTCCAAAATCTAAATTGTAGGGACCCGCAAAAAAAAGAGATTCGACGTAAAAAGGGGTGCAACACGAGGACTTCCCAGGAGGTCACCCATCCTAGTACTACTCTCGCCCAAGCACGCTTAACTGCGGAGTTCTGATGGGATCCGGTGCATTAGTGCTGGTATGATCGCACCCATTGATTCATTGTCAAAATTTGGTTTTATTATCTCACCCATCCTCTCCGCCTCCTTTCTTTAGCCCCGTTTCTTCAAACGCTCGTAACTTCACGCCGGGACTCCGTTTTCCAAGATTTTTTTTTCAAATCGCTTATCTTTTCGAGATCTACGACGTGGGACCCTCCTCCAAAATCTAAATTGTAGGGACCCGCAAAAAAAAGAGATTCGACGTAAAAAGGGGTGCAACACGAGGACTTCCCAGGAGGTCACCCATCCTAGTACTACTCTCGCCCAAGCACGCTTAACTGCGGAGTTCTGATGGGATCCGGTGCATTAGTGCTGGTATGATCGCACCCATTGATTCATTGTCAAAATTTGGTTTTATTATCTCACCCATCCTCTCCGCCTCCTTTCTTTAGCCCCGTTTCTTCAAACGCTCGTAACTTCACGCTCGGGACTCCGTTTTCCAAGATTTTTTTTTCAAATCGCTTATCTTTTCGAGATCTACGACGTGGGACCCTCCTCCAAAATCTAAATTGTAGGGACCCGCAAAAAAAAGAGATTCGACGTAAAAAGGGGTGCAACACGAGGACTTCCCAGGAGGTCACCCATCCTAGTACTACTCTCGCCCAAGCACGCTTAACTGCGGAGTTCTGATGGGATCCGGTGCATTAGTGCTGGTATGATCGCACCCATTGATTCATTGTCAAAATTTGGTTTTATTATCTCACCCATCCTCTCCGCCTCCTTTCTTTAGCCCCGTTTCTTCAAACGCTCGTAACTTCACGCTCGGGACTCCGTTTTCCAAGATTTTTTTTCAAATCGCTTATCTTTTCGAGATCTACGACGTGGGACCCTCCTCCAAAATCTAAATTGTAGGGACCCGCAAAAAAAAGAGATTCGACGTAAAAAGGGGTGCAACACGAGGACTTCCCAGGAGGTCACCCATCCTAGTACTACTCTCGCCCAAGCACGCTTAACTGCGGAGTTCTGATGGGATCCGGTGCATTAGTGCTGGTATGATCGCACCCATTGATTCATTGTCAAAATTTGGTTTTATTATCTCACCCATCCTCTCCGCCTCCTTTCTTTAGCCCCGTTTCTTCAAACGCTCGTAACTTCACGCTCGGGACTCCGTTTTCCAAGATTTTTTTTTCAAATCGCTTATCTTTTCGAGATCTACGACGTGGGACCCTCCTCCAAAATCTAAATTGTAGGGACCCGCAAAAAAAAGAGATTCGACGTAAAAGGGGGTGCAACACGAGGACTTCCCAGGAGGTCACCCATCCTAGTACTACTCTCGCCCAAGCACGCTTAACTGCGGAGTTCTGATGGGATCCGGTGCATTAGTGCTGGTATGATCGCACCCATTGATTCATTGTCAAAATTTGGTTTTATTATCTCACCCATCCTCTCCCGCCTCCTTTCTTTAGCCCCGTTTCTTCAAACGCTCGTAACTTCACGCTCGGGACTCCGTTTTCCAAGATTTTTTTTTTCAAATCGCTTATCTTTTCGAGATCTACGACGTGGGACCCTCCTCCAAAATCTAAATTGTAGGGACCCGCAAAAAAAAGAGATTCGACGTAAAAAGGGGTGCAACACGAGGACTTCCCAGGAGGTCACCCATCCTAGTACTACTCTCGCCCAAGCACGCTTAACTGCGGAGTTCTGATGGGATCCGGTGCATTAGTGCTGGTATGATCGCACCCATTGATTCATTGTCAAAATTTGGTTTTATTATCTCACCCATCCTCTCCGCCTCCTTTCTTTAGCCCCGTTTCTTCAAACGCTCGTAACTTCACGCTCGGGACTCCGTTTTCCAAGATTTTTTTTTTCAAATCGCTTATCTTTTCGAGATCTACGACGTGGGACCCTCCTCCAAAATCTAAATTGTAGGGACCCGCAAAAAAAAGAGATTCGACGTAAAAAGGGGTGCAACACGAGGACTTCCCAGGAGGTCACCCATCCTAGTACTACTCTCGCCCAAGCACGCTTAACTGCGGAGTTCTGATGGGATCCGGTGCATTAGTGCTGGTATGATCGCACCCATTGATTCATTGTCAAAATTTGGTTTTATTATCTCACCCATCCTCTCCGCCTCCTTTCTTTAGCCCCGTTTCTTCAAACGCTCGTAACTTCACGCTCGGGACTCCGTTTTCCAAGATTTTTTTTTCAAATCGCTTATCTTTTCGAGATCTACGACGTGGGACCCTCCTCCAAAATCTAAATTGTAGGGACCCGCAAAAAAAAGAGATTCGACGTAAAAAGGGGTGCAACACGAGGACTTCCCAGGAGGTCACCCATCCTAGTACTACTCTCGCCCAAGCACGCTTAACTGCGGAGTTCTGATGGGATCCGGTGCATTAGTGCTGGTATGATCGCACCCATTGATTCATTGTCAAAATTTGGTTTTATTATCTCACCCATCCTCTCCGCCTCCTTTCTTTAGCCCCGTTTCTTCAAACGCTCGTAACTTCACGCTCGGGACTCCGTTTTCCAAGATTTTTTTTCAAATCGCTTATCTTTTCGAGATCTACGACGTGGGACCCTCCTCCAAAATCTAAATTGTAGGGACCCGCAAAAAAAAGAGATTCGACGTAAAAGGGGTGCAACACGAGGACTTCCCAGGAGGTCACCCATCCTAGTACTACTCTCGCCCAAGCACGCTTAACTGCGGAGTTCTGATGGGATCCGGTGCATTAGTGCTGGTATGATCGCACCCATTGATTCATTGTCAAAATTTGGTTTTATTATCTCACCCATCCTCTCCGCCTCCTTTCTTTAGCCCCGTTTCTTCAAACGCTCGTAACTTCACGCTCGGGACTCCGTTTTCCAAGATTTTTTTTTTCAAATCGCTTATCTTTTCGAGATCTACGACGTGGGACCCTCCTCCAAAATCTAAATTGTAGGGACCCGCAAAAAAAAGAGATTCGACGTAAAAAGGGGTGCAACACGAGGACTTCCCAGGAGGTCACCCATCCTAGTACTACTCTCGCCCAAGCACGCTTAACTGCGGAGTTCTGATGGGATCCGGTGCATTAGTGCTGGTATGATCGCACCCATTGATTCATTGTCAAAATTTGGTTTTATTATCTCACCCATCCTCTCCGCCTCCTTTCTTTAGCCCCGTTTCTTCAAACGCTCGTAACTTCACGCTCGGGACTCCGTTTTCCAAGATTTTTTTTTTCAAATCGCTTATCTTTTCGAGATCTACGACGTGGGACCCTCCTCCAAAATCTAAATTGTAGGGACCCGCAAAAAAAAAGAGATTCGACGTAAAAAGGGGTGCAACACGAGGACTTCCCAGGAGGTCACCCATCCTAGTACTACTCTCGCCCAAGCACGCTTAACTGCGGAGTTCTGATGGGATCCGGTGCATTAGTGCTGGTATGATCGCACCCATTGATTCATTGTCAAAATTTGGTTTTATTATCTCACCCATCCTCTCCGCCTCCTTTCTTTAGCCCCGTTTCTTCAAACGCTCGTAACTTCACGCTCGGGACTCCGTTTTCCAAGATTTTTTTTCAAATCGCTTATCTTTTCGAGATCTACGACGTGGGACCCTCCTCCAAAATCTAAATTGTAGGGACCCGCAAAAAAAAGAGATTCGACGTAAAAAGGGGTGCAACACGAGGACTTCCCAGGAGGTCACCCATCCTAGTACTACTCTCGCCCAAGCACGCTTAACTGCGGAGTTCTGATGGGATCCGGTGCATTAGTGCTGGTATGATCGCACCCATTGATTCATTGTCAAAATTTGGTTTTATTATCTCACCCATCCTCTCCGCCTCCTTTCTTTAGCCCCGTTTCTTCAAACGCTCGTAACTTCAAGCTCGGGACTCCGTTTTCCAAGATTTTTTTTCAAATCGCTTATCTTTTCGAGATCTACGACGTGGGACCCTCCTCCAAAATCTAAATTGTAGGGACCCGCAAAAAAAAGAGATTCGACGTAAAAAGGGGTGCAACACGAGGACTTCCCAGGAGGTCACCCATCCTAGTACTACTCTCGCCCAAGCACGCTTAACTGCGGAGTTCTGATGGGATCCGGTGCATTAGTGCTGGTATGATCGCACCCATTGATTCATTGTCAAAATTTGGTTTTATTATCTCACCCATCCTCTCCGCCTCCTTTCTTTAGCCCCGTTTCTTCAAACGCTCGTAACTTCACGCTCGGGACTCCGTTTTCCAAGATTTTTTTTTTCAAATCGCTTATCTTTTCGAGATCTACGACGTGGGACCCTCCTCCAAAATCTAAATTGTAGGGACCCGCAAAAAAAAGAGATTCGACGTAAAAAGGGGTGCAACACGAGGACTTCCCAGGAGGTCACCCATCCTAGTACTACTCTCGCCCAAGCACGCTTAACTGCGGAGTTCTGATGGGATCCGGTGCATTAGTGCTGGTATGATCGCACCCATTGATTCATTGTCAAAATTTGGTTTTATTATCTCACCCATCCTCTCCGCCTCCTTTCTTTAGCCCCGTTTCTTCAAACGCTCGTAACTTCACGCTCGGGACTCCGTTTTCCAAGATTTTTTTTTCAAATCGCTTATCTTTTCGAGATCTACGACGTGGGACCCCTCCTCCAAAATCTAAATTGTAGGGACCCGCAAAAAAAGAGATTCGACGTAAAAAGGGGTGCAACACGAGGACTTCCCAGGAGGTCACCCATCCTAGTACTACTCTCGCCCAAGCACGCTTAACCGCGGAGTTCTGATGGGATCCGGTGCATTAGTGCTGGTATGATCGCACCCATTGATTCATTGTCAAAATTTGGTTTTATTATCTCACCCATCCTCTCCGCCTCCTTTCTTTAGCCCCGTTTCTTCAAACGCTCGTAACTTCACGCTCGGGACTCCGTTTTCCAAGATTTTTTTTTCAAATCGCTTATCTTTTCGAGATCTACGACGTGGGACCCTCCTCCAAAATCTAAATTGTAGGGACCCGCAAAAAAAAGAGATTCGACGTAAAAAGGGGTGCAACACGAGGACTTCCCAGGAGGTCACCCATCCTAGTACTACTCTCGCCCAAGCACGCTTAACTGCGGAGTTCTGATGGGATCCGGTGCATTAGTGCTGGTATGATCGCACCCATTGATTCATTGTCAAAATTTGGTTTTATTATCTCACCCATCCTCTCCGCCTCCTTTCTTTAGCCCCGTTTCTTCAAACGCTCGTAACTTCACGCCGGGACTCCGTTTTCCAAGATTTTTTTTTCAAATCGCTTATCTTTTCGAGATCTACGACGTGGGACCCTCCTCCAAAATCTAAATTGTAGGGACCCGCAAAAAAAAAGAGATTCGACGTAAAAAGGGGTGCAACACGAGGACTTCCCAGGAGGTCACCCATCCTAGTACTACTCTCGCCCAAGCACGCTTAACTGCGGGAGTTCTGATGGGATCCGGTGCATTAGTGCTGGTATGATCGCACCCATTGATTCATTGTCAAAATTTGGTTTTATTATCTCACCCATCCTCTCCGCCTCCTTTCTTTAGCCCCGTTTCTTCAAACGCTCGTAACTTCAAGCTCGGGACTCCGTTTTCCAAGATTTTTTTTTCAAATCGCTTATCTTTTCGAGATCTACGACGTGGGACCCTCCTCCAAAATCTAAATTGTAGGGACCCGCAAAAAAAAGAGATTCGACGTAAAAAGGGGTGCAACACGAGGACTTCCCAGGAGGTCACCCATCCTAGTACTACTCTCGCCCAAGCACGCTTAACTGCGGAGTTCTGATGGGATCCGGTGCATTAGTGCTGGTATGATCGCACCCATTGATTCATTGTCAAAATTTGGTTTTATTATCTCACCCATCCTCTCCGCCTCCTTTCTTTAGCCCCGTTTCTTCAAACGCTCGTAACTTCACGCTCGGGACTCCGTTTTCCAAGATTTTTTTTCAAATCGCTTATCTTTTCGAGATCTACGACGTGGGACCCTCCTCCAAAATCTAAATTGTAGGGACCCGCAAAAAAAAGAGATTCGACGTAAAAAGGGGTGCAACACGAGGACTTCCCAGGAGGTCACCCATCCTAGTACTACTCTCGCCCAAGCACGCTTAACTGCGGAGTTCTGATGGGATCCGGTGCATTAGTGCTGGTATGATCGCACCCATTGATTCATTGTCAAAATTTGGTTTTATTATCTCACCCATCCTCTCCGCCTCCTTTCTTTAGCCCCGTTTCTTCAAACGCTCGTAACTTCACGCTCGGGACTCCGTTTTCCAAGATTTTTTTTCAAATCGCTTATCTTTTCGAGATCTACGACGTGGGACCCTCCTCCAAAATCTAAATTGTAGGGACCCGCAAAAAAAAGAGATTCGACGTAAAAAGGGGTGCAACACGAGGACTTCCCAGGAGGTCACCCATCCTAGTACTACTCTCGCCCAAGCACGCTTAACTGCGGAGTTCTGATGGGATCCGGTGCATTAGTGCTGGTATGATCGCACCCATTGATTCATTGTCAAAATTTGGTTTTATTATCTCACCCATCCTCTCCGCCTCCTTTCTTTAGCCCCGTTTCTTCAAACGCTCGTAACTTCACGCTCGGGACTCCGTTTTCCAAGATTTTTTTTTCAAATCGCTTATCTTTTCGAGATCTACGACGTGGGACCCTCCTCCAAAATCTAAATTGTAGGGACCCGCAAAAAAAGAGATTCGACGTAAAAAGGGGTGCAACACGAGGACTTCCCAGGAGGTCACCCATCCTAGTACTACCTCGCCCAAGCACGCTTAACTGCGGAGTTCTGATGGGATCCGGTGCATTAGTGCTGGTATGATCGCACCCATTGATTCATTGTCAAAATTTGGTTTTATTATCTCACCCATCCTCTCCGCCTCCTTTCTTTAGCCCCGTTTCTTCAAACGCTCGTAACTTCACGCTCGGGACTCCGTTTTCCAAGATTTTTTTTTCAAATCGCTTATCTTTTCGAGATCTACGACGTGGGACCCTCCTCCAAAATCTAAATTGTAGGGACCCGCAAAAAAAAGAGATTCGACGTAAAAAGGGGTGCAACACGAGGACTTCCCAGGAGGTCACCCATCCTAGTACTACTCTCGCCCAAGCACGCTTAACTGCGGAGTTCTGATGGGATCCGGTGCATTAGTGCTGGTATGATCGCACCCATTGATTCATTGTCAAAATTTGGTTTTATTATCTCACCCATCCTCTCCGCCTCCTTTCTTTAGCCCCGTTTCTTCAAACGCTCGTAACTTCACGCTCGGGACTCCGTTTTCCAAGATTTTTTTTTTCAAATCGCTTATCTTTTCGAGATCTACGACGTGGGACCCTCCTCCAAAATCTAAATTGTAGGGACCCGCAAAAAAAAGAGATTCGACGTAAAAAGGGGTGCAACACGAGGACTTCCCAGGAGGTCACCCATCCTAGTACTACTCTCGCCCAAGCACGCTTAACTGCGGAGTTCTGATGGGATCCGGTGCATTAGTGCTGGTATGATCGCACCCATTGATTCATTGTCAAAATTTGGTTTTATTATCTCACCCATCCTCTCCGCCTCCTTTCTTTAGCCCCGTTTCTTCAAACGCTCGTAACTTCACGCTCGGGACTCCGTTTTCCAAGATTTTTTTTTCAAATCGCTTATCTTTTCGAGATCTACGACGTGGGACCCTCCTCCAAAATCTAAATTGTAGGGACCCGCAAAAAAAAGAGATTCGACGTAAAAAGGGGTGCAACACGAGGACTTCCCAGGAGGTCACCCATCCTAGTACTACTCTCGCCCAAGCACGCTTAACTGCGGAGTTCTGATGGGATCCGGTGCATTAGTGCTGGTATGATCGCACCCATTGATTCATTGTCAAAATTTGGTTTTATTATCTCACCCATCCTCTCCGCCTCCTTTCTTTAGCCCCGTTTCTTCAAACGCTCGTAACTTCACGCTCGGGACTCCGTTTTCCAAGATTTTTTTTTCAAATCGCTTATCTTTTCGAGATCTACGACGTGGGACCCTCCTCCAAAATCTAAATTGTAGGGACCCGCAAAAAAAAAGAGATTCGACGTAAAAGGGGTGCAACACGAGGACTTCCCAGGAGGTCACCCATCCTAGTACTACTCTCGCCCAAGCACGCTTAACTGCGGAGTTCTGATGGGATCCGGTGCATTAGTGCTGGTATGATCGCACCCATTGATTCATTGTCAAAATTTGGTTTTATTATCTCACCCATCCTCTCCGCCTCCTTTCTTTAGCCCCGTTTCTTCAAACGCTCGTAACTTCACGCTCGGGACTCCGTTTTCCAAGATTTTTTTTTCAAATCGCTTATCTTTTCGAGATCTACGACGTGGGACCCTCCTCCAAAATCTAAATTGTAGGGACCCGCAAAAAAAAGAGATTCGACGTAAAAAGGGGTGCAACACGAGGACTTCCCAGGAGGTCACCCATCCTAGTACTACTCTCGCCCAAGCACGCTTAACTGCGGAGTTCTGATGGGATCCGGTGCATTAGTGCTGGTATGATCGCACCCATTGATTCATTGTCAAAATTTGGTTTTATTATCTCACCCATCCTCTCCGCCTCCTTTCTTTAGCCCCGTTTCTTCAAACGCTCGTAACTTCACGCTCGGGACTCCGTTTTCCAAGATTTTTTTTTCAAATCGCTTATCTTTTCGAGATCTACGACGTGGGACCCTCCTCCAAAATCTAAATTGTAGGGACCCGCAAAAAAAAGAGATTCGACGTAAAAAGGGGTGCAACACGAGGACTTCCCAGGAGGTCACCCATCCTAGTACTACTCTCGCCCAAGCACGCTTAACTGCGGAGTTCTGATGGGATCCGGTGCATTAGTGCTGGTATGATCGCACCCATTGATTCATTGTCAAAATTTGGTTTTATTATCTCACCCATCCTCTCCGCCTCCTTTCTTTAGCCCCGTTTCTTCAAACGCTCGTAACTTCACGCTCGGGACTCCGTTTTCCAAGATTTTTTTTTTCAAATCGCTTATCTTTTCGAGATCTACGACGTGGGACCCTCCTCCAAAATCTAAATTGTAGGGACCCGCAAAAAAAAGAGATTCGACGTAAAAAGGGGTGCAACACGAGGACTTCCCAGGAGGTCACCCATCCTAGTACTACTCTCGCCCAAGCACGCTTAACTGCGGAGTTCTGATGGGATCCGGTGCATTAGTGCTGGTATGATCGCACCCATTGATTCATTGTCAAAATTTGGTTTTATTATCTCACCCATCCTCTCCGCCTCCTTTCTTTAGCCCCGTTTCTTCAAACGCTCGTAACTTCACGCTCGGGACTCCGTTTTCCAAGATTTTTTTTTTCAAATCGCTTATCTTTTCGAGATCTACGACGTGGGACCCTCCTCCAAAATCTAAATTGTAGGGACCCGCAAAAAAAAGAGATTCGACGTAAAAAGGGGTGCAACACGAGGACTTCCCAGGAGGTCACCCATCCTAGTACTACTCTCGCCCAAGCACGCTTAACTGCGGAGTTCTGATGGGATCCGGTGCATTAGTGCTGGTATGATCGCACCCATTGATTCATTGTCAAAATTTGGTTTTATTATCTCACCCATCCTCTCCGCCTCCTTTCTTTAGCCCCGTTTCTTCAAACGCTCGTAACTTCAAGCTCGGGACTCCGTTTTCCAAGATTTTTTTTTCAAATCGCTTATCTTTTCGAGATCTACGACGTGGGACCCTCCTCCAAAATCTAAATTGTAGGGACCCGCAAAAAAAAGAGATTCGACGTAAAAAGGGGTGCAACACGAGGACTTCCCAGGAGGTCACCCATCCTAGTACTACTCTCGCCCAAGCACGCTTAACTGCGGAGTTCTGATGGGATCCGGTGCATTAGTGCTGGTATGATCGCACCCATTGATTCATTGTCAAAATTTGGTTTTATTATCTCACCCATCCTCTCCGCCTCCTTTCTTTAGCCCCGTTTCTTCAAACGCTCGTAACTTCACGCTCGGGACTCCGTTTTCCAAGATTTTTTTTTTCAAATCGCTTATCTTTTCGAGATCTACGACGTGGGACCCTCCTCCAAAATCTAAATTGTAGGGACCCGCAAAAAAAAAGAGATTCGACGTAAAAAGGGGTGCAACACGAGGACTTCCCAGGAGGTCACCCATCCTAGTACTACTCTCGCCCAAGCACGCTTAACTGCGGAGTTCTGATGGGATCCGGTGCATTAGTGCTGGTATGATCGCACCCATTGATTCATTGTCAAAATTTGGTTTTATTATCTCACCCATCCTCTCCGCCTCCTTTCTTTAGCCCCGTTTCTTCAAACGCTCGTAACTTCACGCTCGGGACTCCGTTTTCCAAGATTTTTTTTTCAAATCGCTTATCTTTTCGAGATCTACGACGTGGGACCCTCCTCCAAAATCTAAATTGTAGGGACCCGCAAAAAAAAAGAGATTCGACGTAAAAAGGGGTGCAACACGAGGACTTCCCAGGAGGTCACCCATCCTAGTACTACTCTCGCCCAAGCACGCTTAACTGCGGAGTTCTGATGGGATCCGGTGCATTAGTGCTGGTATGATCGCACCCATTGATTCATTGTCAAAATTTGGTTTTATTATCTCACCCATCCTCTCCGCCTCCTTTCTTTAGCCCCGTTTCTTCAAACGCTCGTAACTTCACGCTCGGGACTCCGTTTTCCAAGATTTTTTTTTCAAATCGCTTATCTTTTCGAGATCTACGACGTGGGACCCTCCTCCAAAATCTAAATTGTAGGGACCCGCAAAAAAAAGAGATTCGACGTAAAAAGGGGTGCAACACGAGGACTTCCCAGGAGGTCACCCATCCTAGTACTACTCTCGCCCAAGCACGCTTAACTGCGGAGTTCTGATGGGATCCGGTGCATTAGTGCTGGTATGATCGCACCCATTGATTCATTGTCAAAATTTGGTTTTATTATCTCACCCATCCTCTCCGCCTCCTTTCTTTAGCCCCGTTTCTTCAAACGCTCGTAACTTCACGCTCGGGACTCCGTTTTCCAAGATTTTTTTTCAAATCGCTTATCTTTTCGAGATCTACGACGTGGGACCCTCCTCCAAAATCTAAATTGTAGGGACCCGCAAAAAAAAGAGATTCGACGTAAAAAGGGGTGCAACACGAGGACTTCCCAGGAGGTCACCCATCCTAGTACTACTCTCGCCCAAGCACGCTTAACTGCGGAGTTCTGATGGGATCCGGTGCATTAGTGCTGGTATGATCGCACCCATTGATTCATTGTCAAAATTTGGTTTTATTATCTCACCCATCCTCTCCGCCTCCTTTCTTTAGCCCCGTTTCTTCAAACGCTCGTAACTTCACGCTCGGGACTCCGTTTTCCAAGATTTTTTTTTCAAATCGCTTATCTTTTCGAGATCTACGACGTGGGACCCTCCTCCAAAATCTAAATTGTAGGGACCCGCAAAAAAAAGAGATTCGACGTAAAAAGGGGTGCAACACGAGGACTTCCCAGGAGGTCACCCATCCTAGTACTACTCTCGCCCAAGCACGCTTAACTGCGGAGTTCTGATGGGATCCGGTGCATTAGTGCTGGTATGATCGCACCCATTGATTCATTGTCAAAATTTGGTTTTATTATCTCACCCATCCTCTCCGCCTCCTTTCTTTAGCCCCGTTTCTTCAAACGCTCGTAACTTCACGCTCGGGACTCCGTTTTCCAAGATTTTTTTTTTCAAATCGCTTATCTTTTCGAGATCTACGACGTGGGACCCTCCTCCAAAATCTAAATTGTAGGGACCCGCAAAAAAAAGAGATTCGACGTAAAAAGGGGTGCAACACGAGGACTTCCCAGGAGGTCACCCATCCTAGTACTACTCTCGCCCAAGCACGCTTAACTGCGGAGTTCTGATGGGATCCGGTGCATTAGTGCTGGTATGATCGCACCCATTGATTCATTGTCAAAATTTGGTTTTATTATCTCACCCATCCTCTCCGCCTCCTTTCTTTAGCCCCGTTTCTTCAAACGCTCGTAACTTCACGCTCGGGACTCCGTTTTCCAAGATTTTTTTTTCAAATCGCTTATCTTTTCGAGATCTACGACGTGGGACCCTCCTCCAAAATCTAAATTGTAGGGACCCGCAAAAAAAAGAGATTCGACGTAAAAAGGGGTGCAACACGAGGACTTCCCAGGAGGTCACCCATCCTAGTACTACTCTCGCCCAAGCACGCTTAACTGCGGAGTTCTGATGGGATCCGGTGCATTAGTGCTGGTATGATCGCACCCATTGATTCATTGTCAAAATTTGGTTTTATTATCTCACCCATCCTCTCCGCCTCCTTTCTTTAGCCCCGTTTCTTCAAACGCTCGTAACTTCACGCTCGGGACTCCGTTTTCCAAGATTTTTTTTCAAATCGCTTATCTTTTCGAGATCTACGACGTGGGACCCTCCTCCAAAATCTAAATTGTAGGGACCCGCAAAAAAAAGAGATTCGACGTAAAAAGGGGTGCAACACGAGGACTTCCCAGGAGGTCACCCATCCTAGTACTACTCTCGCCCAAGCACGCTTAACTGCGGAGTTCTGATGGGATCCGGTGCATTAGTGCTGGTATGATCGCACCCATTGATTCATTGTCAAAATTTGGTTTTATTATCTCACCCATCCTCTCCGCCTCCTTTCTTTAGCCCCGTTTCTTCAAACGCTCGTAACTTCACGCTCGGGACTCCGTTTTCCAAGATTTTTTTTTCAAATCGCTTATCTTTTCGAGATCTACGACGTGGGACCCTCCTCCAAAATCTAAATTGTAGGGACCCGCAAAAAAAAGAGATTCGACGTAAAAAGGGGTGCAACACGAGGACTTCCCAGGAGGTCACCCATCCTAGTACTACTCTCGCCCAAGCACGCTTAACTGCGGAGTTCTGATGGGATCCGGTGCATTAGTGCTGGTATGATCGCACCCATTGATTCATTGTCAAAATTTGGTTTTATTATCTCACCCATCCTCTCCGCCTCCTTTCTTTAGCCCCGTTTCTTCAAACGCTCGTAACTTCACGCTCGGGACTCCGTTTTCCAAGATTTTTTTTCAAATCGCTTATCTTTTCGAGATCTACGACGTGGGACCCTCCTCCAAAATCTAAATTGTAGGGACCCGCAAAAAAAAGAGATTCGACGTAAAAAGGGGTGCAACACGAGGACTTCCCAGGAGGTCACCCATCCTAGTACTACTCTCGCCCAAGCACGCTTAACTGCGGAGTTCTGATGGGATCCGGTGCATTAGTGCTGGTATGATCGCACCCATTGATTCATTGTCAAAATTTGGTTTTATTATCTCACCCATCCTCTCCGCCTCCTTTCTTTAGCCCCGTTTCTTCAAACGCTCGTAACTTCAAGCTCGGGACTCCGTTTTCCAAGATTTTTTTTTCAAATCGCTTATCTTTTCGAGATCTACGACGTGGGACCCTCCTCCAAAATCTAAATTGTAGGGACCCGCAAAAAAAAGAGATTCGACGTAAAAAGGGGTGCAACACGAGGACTTCCCAGGAGGTCACCCATCCTAGTACTACTCTCGCCCAAGCACGCTTAACTGCGGAGTTCTGATGGGATCCGGTGCATTAGTGCTGGTATGATCGCACCCATTGATTCATTGTCAAAATTTGGTTTTATTATCTCACCCATCCTCTCCGCCTCCTTTCTTTAGCCCCGTTTCTTCAAACGCTCGTAACTTCACGCTCGGGACTCCGTTTTCCAAGATTTTTTTTTTCAAATCGCTTATCTTTTCGAGATCTACGACGTGGGACCCTCCTCCAAAATCTAAATTGTAGGGACCCGCAAAAAAAAGAGATTCGACGTAAAAAGGGGTGCAACACGAGGACTTCCCAGGAGGTCACCCATCCTAGTACTACTCTCGCCCAAGCACGCTTAACTGCGGAGTTCTGATGGGATCCGGTGCATTAGTGCTGGTATGATCGCACCCATTGATTCATTGTCAAAATTTGGTTTTATTATCTCACCCATCCTCTCCGCCTCCTTTCTTTAGCCCCGTTTCTTCAAACGCTCGTAACTTCAAGCTCGGGACTCCGTTTTCCAAGATTTTTTTTTCAAATCGCTTATCTTTTCGAGATCTACGACGTGGGACCCTCCTCCAAAATCTAAATTGTAGGGACCCGCAAAAAAAAGAGATTCGACGTAAAAAGGGGTGCAACACGAGGACTTCCCAGGAGGTCACCCATCCTAGTACTACTCTCGCCCAAGCACGCTTAACTGCGGAGTTCTGATGGGATCCGGTGCATTAGTGCTGGTATGATCGCACCCATTGATTCATTGTCAAAATTTGGTTTTATTATCTCACCCATCCTCTCCGCCTCCTTTCTTTAGCCCCGTTTCTTCAAACGCTCGTAACTTCACGCTCGGGACTCCGTTTTCCAAGATTTTTTTTTTCAAATCGCTTATCTTTTCGAGATCTACGACGTGGGACCCTCCTCCAAAATCTAAATTGTAGGGACCCGCAAAAAAAAGAGATTCGACGTAAAAAGGGGTGCAACACGAGGACTTCCCAGGAGGTCACCCATCCTAGTACTACTCTCGCCCAAGCACGCTTAACTGCGGAGTTCTGATGGGATCCGGTGCATTAGTGCTGGTATGATCGCACCCATTGATTCATTGTCAAAATTTGGTTTTATTATCTCACCCATCCTCTCCGCCTCCTTTCTTTAGCCCCGTTTCTTCAAACGCTCGTAACTTCAAGCTCGGGACTCCGTTTTCCAAGATTTTTTTTTCAAATCGCTTATCTTTTCGAGATCTACGACGTGGGACCCTCCTCCAAAATCTAAATTGTAGGGACCCGCAAAAAAAAAGAGATTCGACGTAAAAAGGGGTGCAACACGAGGACTTCCCAGGAGGTCACCCATCCTAGTACTACTCTCGCCCAAGCACGCTTAACTGCGGAGTTCTGATGGGATCCGGTGCATTAGTGCTGGTATGATCGCACCCATTGATTCATTGTCAAAATTTGGTTTTATTATCTCACCCATCCTCTCCGCCTCCTTTCTTTAGCCCCGTTTCTTCAAACGCTCGTAACTTCAAGCTCGGGACTCCGTTTTCCAAGATTTTTTTTTCAAATCGCTTATCTTTTCGAGATCTACGACGTGGGACCCTCCTCCAAAATCTAAATTGTAGGGACCCGCAAAAAAAAGAGATTCGACGTAAAAAGGGGTGCAACACGAGGACTTCCCAGGAGGTCACCCATCCTAGTACTACTCTCGCCCAAGCACGCTTAACTGCGGAGTTCTGATGGGATCCGGTGCATTAGTGCTGGTATGATCGCACCCATTGATTCATTGTCAAAATTTGGTTTTATTATCTCACCCATCCTCTCCGCCTCCTTTCTTTAGCCCCGTTTCTTCAAACGCTCGTAACTTCACGCTCGGGACTCCGTTTTCCAAGATTTTTTTTTCAAATCGCTTATCTTTTCGAGATCTACGACGTGGGACCCTCCTCCAAAATCTAAATTGTAGGGACCCGCAAAAAAAAGAGATTCGACGTAAAAAGGGGTGCAACACGAGGACTTCCCAGGAGGTCACCCATCCTAGTACTACTCTCGCCCAAGCACGCTTAACTGCGGAGTTCTGATGGGATCCGGTGCATTAGTGCTGGTATGATCGCACCCATTGATTCATTGTCAAAATTTGGTTTTATTATCTCACCCATCCTCTCCGCCTCCTTTCTTTAGCCCCGTTTCTTCAAACGCTCGTAACTTCACGCTCGGGACTCCGTTTTCCAAGATTTTTTTTTCAAATCGCTTATCTTTTCGAGATCTACGACGTGGGACCCTCCTCCAAAATCTAAATTGTAGGGACCCGCAAAAAAAAGAGATTCGACGTAAAAAGGGGTGCAACACGAGGACTTCCCAGGAGGTCACCCATCCTAGTACTACTCTCGCCCAAGCACGCTTAACTGCGGAGTTCTGATGGGATCCGGTGCATTAGTGCTGGTATGATCGCACCCATTGATTCATTGTCAAAATTTGGTTTTATTATCTCACCCATCCTCTCCGCCTCCTTTCTTTAGCCCCGTTTCTTCAAACGCTCGTAACTTCACGCTCGGGACTCCGTTTTCCAAGATTTTTTTTTCAAATCGCTTATCTTTTCGAGATCTACGACGTGGGACCCTCCTCCAAAATCTAAATTGTAGGGACCCGCAAAAAAAAGAGATTCGACGTAAAAAGGGGTGCAACACGAGGACTTCCCAGGAGGTCACCCATCCTAGTACTACTCTCGCCCAAGCACGCTTAACTGCGGAGTTCTGATGGGATCCGGTGCATTAGTGCTGGTATGATCGCACCCATTGATTCATTGTCAAAATTTGGTTTTATTATCTCACCCATCCTCTCCGCCTCCTTTCTTTAGCCCCGTTTCTTCAAACGCTCGTAACTTCACGCTCGGGACTCCGTTTTCCAAGATTTTTTTTCAAATCGCTTATCTTTTCGAGATCTACGACGTGGGACCCTCCTCCAAAATCTAAATTGTAGGGACCCGCAAAAAAAAGAGATTCGACGTAAAAAGGGGTGCAACACGAGGACTTCCCAGGAGGTCACCCATCCTAGTACTACTCTCGCCCAAGCACGCTTAACTGCGGAGTTCTGATGGGATCCGGTGCATTAGTGCTGGTATGATCGCACCCATTGATTCATTGTCAAAATTTGGTTTTATTATCTCACCCATCCTCTCCGCCTCCTTTCTTTAGCCCCGTTTCTTCAAACGCTCGTAACTTCAAGCTCGGGACTCCGTTTTCCAAGATTTTTTTTCAAATCGCTTATCTTTTCGAGATCTACGACGTGGGACCCTCCTCCAAAATCTAAATTGTAGGGACCCGCAAAAAAAAGAGATTCGACGTAAAAAGGGGTGCAACACGAGGACTTCCCAGGAGGTCACCCATCCTAGTACTACTCTCGCCCAAGCACGCTTAACTGCGGAGTTCTGATGGGATCCGGTGCATTAGTGCTGGTATGATCGCACCCATTGATTCATTGTCAAAATTTGGTTTTATTATCTCACCCATCCTCTCCGCCTCCTTTCTTTAGCCCCGTTTCTTCAAACGCTCGTAACTTCACGCTCGGGACTCCGTTTTCCAAGATTTTTTTTTTCAAATCGCTTATCTTTTCGAGATCTACGACGTGGGACCCTCCTCCAAAATCTAAATTGTAGGGACCCGCAAAAAAAAGAGATTCGACGTAAAAAGGGGTGCAACACGAGGACTTCCCAGGAGGTCACCCATCCTAGTACTACTCTCGCCCAAGCACGCTTAACTGCGGAGTTCTGATGGGATCCGGTGCATTAGTGCTGGTATGATCGCACCCATTGATTCATTGTCAAAATTTGGTTTTATTATCTCACCCATCCTCTCCGCCTCCTTTCTTTAGCCCCGTTTCTTCAAACGCTCGTAACTTCAAGCTCGGGACTCCGTTTTCCAAGATTTTTTTTTCAAATCGCTTATCTTTTCGAGATCTACGACGTGGGACCCTCCTCCAAAATCTAAATTGTAGGGACCCGCAAAAAAAAGAGATTCGACGTAAAAAGGGGTGCAACACGAGGACTTCCCAGGAGGTCACCCATCCTAGTACTACTCTCGCCCAAGCACGCTTAACTGCGGAGTTCTGATGGGATCCGGTGCATTAGTGCTGGTATGATCGCACCCATTGATTCATTGTCAAAATTTGGTTTTATTATCTCACCCATCCTCTCCGCCTCCTTTCTTTAGCCCCGTTTCTTCAAACGCTCGTAACTTCACGCTCGGGACTCCGTTTTCCAAGATTTTTTTTTCAAATCGCTTATCTTTTCGAGATCTACGACGTGGGACCCTCCTCCAAAATCTAAATTGTAGGGACCCGCAAAAAAAAAGAGATTCGACGTAAAAAGGGGTGCAACACGAGGACTTCCCAGGAGGTCACCCATCCTAGTACTACTCTCGCCCAAGCACGCTTAACTGCGGAGTTCTGATGGGATCCGGTGCATTAGTGCTGGTATGATCGCACCCATTGATTCATTGTCAAAATTTGGTTTTATTATCTCACCCATCCTCTCCGCCTCCTTTCTTTAGCCCCGTTTCTTCAAACGCTCGTAACTTCAAGCTCGGGACTCCGTTTTCCAAGATTTTTTTTCAAATCGCTTATCTTTTCGAGATCTACGACGTGGGACCCTCCTCCAAAATCTAAATTGTAGGGACCCGCAAAAAAAAGAGATTCGACGTAAAAAGGGGTGCAACACGAGGACTTCCCAGGAGGTCACCCATCCTAGTACTACTCTCGCCCAAG
The DNA here is from genome assembly GCA_947645195.1 of Patellifolia procumbens. Classification (NCBI taxonomy): domain Eukaryota; kingdom Viridiplantae; phylum Streptophyta; class Magnoliopsida; order Caryophyllales; family Amaranthaceae; genus Patellifolia; species Patellifolia procumbens. The sequence goes on from CANSGD010001152.1 coordinate 685,178, forward strand.
CACGCTTAACTGCGGAGTTCTGATGGGATCCGGTGCATTAGTGCTGGTATGATCGCACCCATTGATTCATTGTCAAAATTTGGTTTTATTATCTCACCCATCCTCTCCGCCTCCTTTCTTTAGCCCCGTTTCTTCAAACGCTCGTAACTTCACGCTCGGGACTCCGTTTTCCAAGATTTTTTTTTCAAATCGCTTATCTTTTCGAGATCTACGACGTGGGACCCTCCTCCAAAATCTAAATTGTAGGGACCCGCAAAAAAAAAGAGATTCGACGTAAAAAGGGGTGCAACACGAGGACTTCCCAGGAGGTCACCCATCCTAGTACTACTCTCGCCCAAGCACGCTTAACTGCGGAGTTCTGATGGGATCCGGTGCATTAGTGCTGGTATGATCGCACCCATTGATTCATTGTCAAAATTTGGTTTTATTATCTCACCCATCCTCTCCGCCTCCTTTCTTTAGCCCCGTTTCTTCAAACGCTCGTAACTTCAAGCTCGGGACTCCGTTTTCCAAGATTTTTTTTTCAAATCGCTTATCTTTTCGAGATCTACGACGTGGGACCCTCCTCCAAAATCTAAATTGTAGGGACCCGCAAAAAAAAGAGATTCGACGTAAAAAGGGGTGCAACACGAGGACTTCCCAGGAGGTCACCCATCCTAGTACTACTCTCGCCCAAGCACGCTTAACTGCGGAGTTCTGATGGGATCCGGTGCATTAGTGCTGGTATGATCGCACCCATTGATTCATTGTCAAAATTTGGTTTTATTATCTCACCCATCCTCTCCGCCTCCTTTCTTTAGCCCCGTTTCTTCAAACGCTCGTAACTTCACGCTCGGGACTCCGTTTTCCAAGATTTTTTTTTCAAATCGCTTATCTTTTCGAGATCTACGACGTGGGACCCTCCTCCAAAATCTAAATTGTAGGGACCCGCAAAAAAAAAGAGATTCGACGTAAAAAGGGGTGCAACACGAGGACTTCCCAGGAGGTCACCCATCCTAGTACTACTCTCGCCCAAGCACGCTTAACTGCGGAGTTCTGATGGGATCCGGTGCATTAGTGCTGGTATGATCGCACCCATTGATTCATTGTCAAAATTTGGTTTTATTATCTCACCCATCCTCTCCGCCTCCTTTCTTTAGCCCCGTTTCTTCAAACGCTCGTAACTTCAAGCTCGGGACTCCGTTTTCCAAGATTTTTTTTTCAAATCGCTTATCTTTTCGAGATCTACGACGTGGGACCCTCCTCCAAAATCTAAATTGTAGGGACCCGCAAAAAAAAGAGATTCGACGTAAAAAGGGGTGCAACACGAGGACTTCCCAGGAGGTCACCCATCCTAGTACTACTCTCGCCCAAGCACGCTTAACTGCGGAGTTCTGATGGGATCCGGTGCATTAGTGCTGGTATGATCGCACCCATTGATTCATTGTCAAAATTTGGTTTTATTATCTCACCCATCCTCTCCGCCTCCTTTCTTTAGCCCCGTTTCTTCAAACGCTCGTAACTTCACGCTCGGGACTCCGTTTTCCAAGATTTTTTTTTCAAATCGCTTATCTTTTCGAGATCTACGACGTGGGACCCTCCTCCAAAATCTAAATTGTAGGGACCCGCAAAAAAAAGAGATTCGACGTAAAAAGGGGTGCAACACGAGGACTTCCCCAGGAGGTCACCCATCCTAGTACTACTCTCGCCCAAGCACGCTTAACTGCGGAGTTCTGATGGGATCCGGTGCATTAGTGCTGGTATGATCGCACCCATTGATTCATTGTCAAAATTTGGTTTTATTATCTCACCCATCCTCTCCGCCTCCTTTCTTTAGCCCCGTTTCTTCAAACGCTCGTAACTTCAAGCTCGGGACTCCGTTTTCCAAGATTTTTTTTTCAAATCGCTTATCTTTTCGAGATCTACGACGTGGGACCCTCCTCCAAAATCTAAATTGTAGGGACCCGCAAAAAAAAGAGATTCGACGTAAAAAGGGGTGCAACACGAGGACTTCCCAGGAGGTCACCCATCCTAGTACTACTCTCGCCCAAGCACGCTTAACTGCGGAGTTCTGATGGGATCCGGTGCATTAGTGCTGGTATGATCGCACCCATTGATTCATTGTCAAAATTTGGTTTTATTATCTCACCCATCCTCTCCGCCTCCTTTCTTTAGCCCCGTTTCTTCAAACGCTCGTAACTTCACGCTCGGGACTCCGTTTTCCAAGATTTTTTTTCAAATCGCTTATCTTTTCGAGATCTACGACGTGGGACCCTCCTCCAAAATCTAAATTGTAGGGACCCGCAAAAAAAAGAGATTCGACGTAAAAAGGGGTGCAACACGAGGACTTCCCAGGAGGTCACCCATCCTAGTACTACTCTCGCCCAAGCACGCTTAACTGCGGAGTTCTGATGGGATCCGGTGCATTAGTGCTGGTATGATCGCACCCATTGATTCATTGTCAAAATTTGGTTTTATTATCTCACCCATCCTCTCCGCCTCCTTTCTTTAGCCCCGTTTCTTCAAACGCTCGTAACTTCACGCTCGGGACTCCGTTTTCCAAGATTTTTTTTCAAATCGCTTATCTTTTCGAGATCTACGACGTGGGACCCTCCTCCAAAATCTAAATTGTAGGGACCCGCAAAAAAAAGAGATTCGACGTAAAAAGGGGTGCAACACGAGGACTTCCCAGGAGGTCACCCATCCTAGTACTACTCTCGCCCAAGCACGCTTAACTGCGGAGTTCTGATGGGATCCGGTGCATTAGTGCTGGTATGATCGCACCCATTGATTCATTGTCAAAATTTGGTTTTATTATCTCACCCATCCTCTCCGCCTCCTTTCTTTAGCCCCGTTTCTTCAAACGCTCGTAACTTCACGCTCGGGACTCCGTTTTCCAAGATTTTTTTTTCAAATCGCTTATCTTTTCGAGATCTACGACGTGGGACCCTCCTCCAAAATCTAAATTGTAGGGACCCGCAAAAAAAAGAGATTCGACGTAAAAAGGGGTGCAACACGAGGACTTCCCAGGAGGTCACCCATCCTAGTACTACTCTCGCCCAAGCACGCTTAACTGCGGAGTTCTGATGGGATCCGGTGCATTAGTGCTGGTATGATCGCACCCATTGATTCATTGTCAAAATTTGGTTTTATTATCTCACCCATCCTCTCCGCCTCCTTTCTTTAGCCCCGTTTCTTCAAACGCTCGTAACTTCAAGCTCGGGACTCCGTTTTCCAAGATTTTTTTTTCAAATCGCTTATCTTTTCGAGATCTACGACGTGGGACCCTCCTCCAAAATCTAAATTGTAGGGACCCGCAAAAAAAAGAGATTCGACGTAAAAAGGGGTGCAACACGAGGACTTCCCAGGAGGTCACCCATCCTAGTACTACTCTCGCCCAAGCACGCTTAACTGCGGAGTTCTGATGGGATCCGGTGCATTAGTGCTGGTATGATCGCACCCATTGATTCATTGTCAAAATTTGGTTTTATTATCTCACCCATCCTCTCCGCCTCCTTTCTTTAGCCCCGTTTCTTCAAACGCTCGTAACTTCAAGCTCGGGACTCCGTTTTCCAAGATTTTTTTTTCAAATCGCTTATCTTTTCGAGATCTACGACGTGGGACCCTCCTCCAAAATCTAAATTGTAGGGACCCGCAAAAAAAAAGAGATTCGACGTAAAAAGGGGTGCAACACGAGGACTTCCCAGGAGGTCACCCATCCTAGTACTACTCTCGCCCAAGCACGCTTAACTGCGGAGTTCTGATGGGATCCGGTGCATTAGTGCTGGTATGATCGCACCCATTGATTCATTGTCAAAATTTGGTTTTATTATCTCACCCATCCTCTCCGCCTCCTTTCTTTAGCCCCGTTTCTTCAAACGCTCGTAACTTCACGCTCGGGACTCCGTTTTCCAAGATTTTTTTTTCAAATCGCTTATCTTTTCGAGATCTACGACGTGGGACCCTCCTCCAAAATCTAAATTGTAGGGACCCGCAAAAAAAAGAGATTCGACGTAAAAAGGGGTGCAACACGAGGACTTCCCAGGAGGTCACCCATCCTAGTACTACTCTCGCCCAAGCACGCTTAACTGCGGAGTTCTGATGGGATCCGGTGCATTAGTGCTGGTATGATCGCACCCATTGATTCATTGTCAAAATTTGGTTTTATTATCTCACCCATCCTCTCCGCCTCCTTTCTTTAGCCCCGTTTCTTCAAACGCTCGTAACTTCAAGCTCGGGACTCCGTTTTCCAAGATTTTTTTTTCAAATCGCTTATCTTTTCGAGATCTACGACGTGGGACCCTCCTCCAAAATCTAAATTGTAGGGACCCGCAAAAAAAAGAGATTCGACGTAAAAAGGGGTGCAACACGAGGACTTCCCAGGAGGTCACCCATCCTAGTACTACTCTCGCCCAAGCACGCTTAACTGCGGAGTTCTGATGGGATCCGGTGCATTAGTGCTGGTATGATCGCACCCATTGATTCATTGTCAAAATTTGGTTTTATTATCTCACCCATCCTCTCCGCCTCCTTTCTTTAGCCCCGTTTCTTCAAACGCTCGTAACTTCACGCTCGGGACTCCGTTTTCCAAGATTTTTTTTTTCAAATCGCTTATCTTTTCGAGATCTACGACGTGGGACCCTCCTCCAAAATCTAAATTGTAGGGACCCGCAAAAAAAAGAGATTCGACGTAAAAAGGGGTGCAACACGAGGACTTCCCAGGAGGTCACCCATCCTAGTACTACTCTCGCCCAAGCACGCTTAACTGCGGAGTTCTGATGGGATCCGGTGCATTAGTGCTGGTATGATCGCACCCATTGATTCATTGTCAAAATTTGGTTTTATTATCTCACCCATCCTCTCCGCCTCCTTTCTTTAGCCCCGTTTCTTCAAACGCTCGTAACTTCAAGCTCGGGACTCCGTTTTCCAAGATTTTTTTTCAAATCGCTTATCTTTTCGAGATCTACGACGTGGGACCCTCCTCCAAAATCTAAATTGTAGGGACCCGCAAAAAAAAGAGATTCGACGTAAAAAGGGGTGCAACACGAGGACTTCCCAGGAGGTCACCCATCCTAGTACTACTCTCGCCCAAGCACGCTTAACTGCGGAGTTCTGATGGGATCCGGTGCATTAGTGCTGGTATGATCGCACCCATTGATTCATTGTCAAAATTTGGTTTTATTATCTCACCCATCCTCTCCGCCTCCTTTCTTTAGCCCCGTTTCTTCAAACGCTCGTAACTTCACGCTCGGGACTCCGTTTTCCAAGATTTTTTTTTCAAATCGCTTATCTTTTCGAGATCTACGACGTGGGACCCTCCTCCAAAATCTAAATTGTAGGGACCCGCAAAAAAAAGAGATTCGACGTAAAAAGGGGTGCAACACGAGGACTTCCCAGGAGGTCACCCATCCTAGTACTACTCTCGCCCAAGCACGCTTAACTGCGGAGTTCTGATGGGATCCGGTGCATTAGTGCTGGTATGATCGCACCCATTGATTCATTGTCAAAATTTGGTTTTATTATCTCACCCATCCTCTCCGCCTCCTTTCTTTAGCCCCGTTTCTTCAAACGCTCGTAACTTCAAGCTCGGGACTCCGTTTTCCAAGATTTTTTTTTCAAATCGCTTATCTTTTCGAGATCTACGACGTGGGACCCTCCTCCAAAATCTAAATTGTAGGGACCCGCAAAAAAAAAGAGATTCGACGTAAAAAGGGGTGCAACACGAGGACTTCCCAGGAGGTCACCCATCCTAGTACTACTCTCGCCCAAGCACGCTTAACTGCGGAGTTCTGATGGGATCCGGTGCATTAGTGCTGGTATGATCGCACCCATTGATTCATTGTCAAAATTTGGTTTTATTATCTCACCCATCCTCTCCGCCTCCTTTCTTTAGCCCCGTTTCTTCAAACGCTCGTAACTTCAAGCTCGGGACTCCGTTTTCCAAGATTTTTTTTTCAAATCGCTTATCTTTTCGAGATCTACGACGTGGGACCCTCCTCCAAAATCTAAATTGTAGGGACCCGCAAAAAAAAGAGATTCGACGTAAAAAGGGGTGCAACACGAGGACTTCCCAGGAGGTCACCCATCCTAGTACTACTCTCGCCCAAGCACGCTTAACTGCGGAGTTCTGATGGGATCCGGTGCATTAGTGCTGGTATGATCGCACCCATTGATTCATTGTCAAAATTTGGTTTTATTATCTCACCCATCCTCTCCGCCTCCTTTCTTTAGCCCCGTTTCTTCAAACGCTCGTAACTTCACGCTCGGGACTCCGTTTTCCAAGATTTTTTTTTCAAATCGCTTATCTTTTCGAGATCTACGACGTGGGACCCTCCTCCAAAATCTAAATTGTAGGGACCCGCAAAAAAAAAGAGATTCGACGTAAAAAGGGGTGCAACACGAGGACTTCCCAGGAGGTCACCCATCCTAGTACTACTCTCGCCCAAGCACGCTTAACTGCGGAGTTCTGATGGGATCCGGTGCATTAGTGCTGGTATGATCGCACCCATTGATTCATTGTCAAAATTTGGTTTTATTATCTCACCCATCCTCTCCGCCTCCTTTCTTTAGCCCCGTTTCTTCAAACGCTCGTAACTTCAAGCTCGGGACTCCGTTTTCCAAGATTTTTTTTTCAAATCGCTTATCTTTTCGAGATCTACGACGTGGGACCCTCCTCCAAAATCTAAATTGTAGGGACCCGCAAAAAAAAGAGATTCGACGTAAAAAGGGGTGCAACACGAGGACTTCCCAGGAGGTCACCCATCCTAGTACTACTCTCGCCCAAGCACGCTTAACTGCGGAGTTCTGATGGGATCCGGTGCATTAGTGCTGGTATGATCGCACCCATTGATTCATTGTCAAAATTTGGTTTTATTATCTCACCCATCCTCTCCGCCTCCTTTCTTTAGCCCCGTTTCTTCAAACGCTCGTAACTTCACGCTCGGGACTCCGTTTTCCAAGATTTTTTTTTTCAAATCGCTTATCTTTTCGAGATCTACGACGTGGGACCCTCCTCCAAAATCTAAATTGTAGGGACCCGCAAAAAAAAGAGATTCGACGTAAAAAGGGGTGCAACACGAGGACTTCCCAGGAGGTCACCCATCCTAGTACTACTCTCGCCCAAGCACGCTTAACTGCGGAGTTCTGATGGGATCCGGTGCATTAGTGCTGGTATGATCGCACCCATTGATTCATTGTCAAAATTTGGTTTTATTATCTCACCCATCCTCTCCGCCTCCTTTCTTTAGCCCCGTTTCTTCAAACGCTCGTAACTTCACGCTCGGGACTCCGTTTTCCAAGATTTTTTTTTCAAATCGCTTATCTTTTCGAGATCTACGACGTGGGACCCTCCTCCAAAATCTAAATTGTAGGGACCCGCAAAAAAAAGAGATTCGACGTAAAAAGGGGTGCAACACGAGGACTTCCCAGGAGGTCACCCATCCTAGTACTACTCTCGCCCAAGCACGCTTAACTGCGGAGTTCTGATGGGATCCGGTGCATTAGTGCTGGTATGATCGCACCCATTGATTCATTGTCAAAATTTGGTTTTATTATCTCACCCATCCTCTCCGCCTCCTTTCTTTAGCCCCGTTTCTTCAAACGCTCGTAACTTCACGCTCGGGACTCCGTTTTCCAAGATTTTTTTTTCAAATCGCTTATCTTTTCGAGATCTACGACGTGGGACCCTCCTCCAAAATCTAAATTGTAGGGACCCGCAAAAAAAAAGAGATTCGACGTAAAAAGGGGTGCAACACGAGGACTTCCCAGGAGGTCACCCATCCTAGTACTACTCTCGCCCAAGCACGCTTAACTGCGGAGTTCTGATGGGATCCGGTGCATTAGTGCTGGTATGATCGCACCCATTGATTCATTGTCAAAATTTGGTTTTATTATCTCACCCATCCTCTCCGCCTCCTTTCTTTAGCCCCGTTTCTTCAAACGCTCGTAACTTCAAGCTCGGGACTCCGTTTTCCAAGATTTTTTTTTCAAATCGCTTATCTTTTCGAGATCTACGACGTGGGACCCTCCTCCAAAATCTAAATTGTAGGGACCCGCAAAAAAAAGAGATTCGACGTAAAAAGGGGTGCAACACGAGGACTTCCCAGGAGGTCACCCATCCTAGTACTACTCTCGCCCAAGCACGCTTAACTGCGGAGTTCTGATGGGATCCGGTGCATTAGTGCTGGTATGATCGCACCCATTGATTCATTGTCAAAATTTGGTTTTATTATCTCACCCATCCTCTCCGCCTCCTTTCTTTAGCCCCGTTTCTTCAAACGCTCGTAACTTCACGCTCGGGACTCCGTTTTCCAAGATTTTTTTTTCAAATCGCTTATCTTTTCGAGATCTACGACGTGGGACCCTCCTCCAAAATCTAAATTGTAGGGACCCGCAAAAAAAAGAGATTCGACGTAAAAAGGGGTGCAACACGAGGACTTCCCAGGAGGTCACCCATCCTAGTACTACTCTCGCCCAAGCACGCTTAACTGCGGAGTTCTGATGGGATCCGGTGCATTAGTGCTGGTATGATCGCACCCATTGATTCATTGTCAAAATTTGGTTTTATTATCTCACCCATCCTCTCCGCCTCCTTTCTTTAGCCCCGTTTCTTCAAACGCTCGTAACTTCACGCTCGGGACTCCGTTTTCCAAGATTTTTTTTTCAAATCGCTTATCTTTTCGAGATCTACGACGTGGGACCCTCCTCCAAAATCTAAATTGTAGGGACCCGCAAAAAAAAGAGATTCGACGTAAAAAGGGGTGCAACACGAGGACTTCCCAGGAGGTCACCCATCCTAGTACTACTCTCGCCCAAGCACGCTTAACTGCGGAGTTCTGATGGGATCCGGTGCATTAGTGCTGGTATGATCGCACCCATTGATTCATTGTCAAAATTTGGTTTTATTATCTCACCCATCCTCTCCGCCTCCTTTCTTTAGCCCCGTTTCTTCAAACGCTCGTAACTTCAAGCTCGGGACTCCGTTTTCCAAGATTTTTTTTTCAAATCGCTTATCTTTTCGAGATCTACGACGTGGGACCCTCCTCCAAAATCTAAATTGTAGGGACCCGCAAAAAAAAAGAGATTCGACGTAAAAAGGGGTGCAACACGAGGACTTCCCAGGAGGTCACCCATCCTAGTACTACTCTCGCCCAAGCACGCTTAACTGCGGAGTTCTGATGGGATCCGGTGCATTAGTGCTGGTATGATCGCACCCATTGATTCATTGTCAAAATTTGGTTTTATTATCTCACCCATCCTCTCCGCCTCCTTTCTTTAGCCCCGTTTCTTCAAACGCTCGTAACTTCACGCTCGGGACTCCGTTTTCCAAGATTTTTTTTTCAAATCGCTTATCTTTTCGAGATCTACGACGTGGGACCCTCCTCCAAAATCTAAATTGTAGGGACCCGCAAAAAAAAGAGATTCGACGTAAAAAGGGGTGCAACACGAGGACTTCCCAGGAGGTCACCCATCCTAGTACTACTCTCGCCCAAGCACGCTTAACTGCGGAGTTCTGATGGGATCCGGTGCATTAGTGCTGGTATGATCGCACCCATTGATTCATTGTCAAAATTTGGTTTTATTATCTCACCCATCCTCTCCGCCTCCTTTCTTTAGCCCCGTTTCTTCAAACGCTCGTAACTTCACGCTCGGGACTCCGTTTTCCAAGATTTTTTTTTCAAATCGCTTATCTTTTCGAGATCTACGACGTGGGACCCTCCTCCAAAATCTAAATTGTAGGGACCCGCAAAAAAAAGAGATTCGACGTAAAAAGGGGTGCAACACGAGGACTTCCCAGGAGGTCACCCATCCTAGTACTACTCTCGCCCAAGCACGCTTAACTGCGGAGTTCTGATGGGATCCGGTGCATTAGTGCTGGTATGATCGCACCCATTGATTCATTGTCAAAATTTGGTTTTATTATCTCACCCATCCTCTCCGCCTCCTTTCTTTAGCCCCGTTTCTTCAAACGCTCGTAACTTCAAGCTCGGGACTCCGTTTTCCAAGATTTTTTTTTCAAATCGCTTATCTTTTCGAGATCTACGACGTGGGACCCTCCTCCAAAATCTAAATTGTAGGGACCCGCAAAAAAAAAGAGATTCGACGTAAAAAGGGGTGCAACACGAGGACTTCCCAGGAGGTCACCCATCCTAGTACTACTCTCGCCCAAGCACGCTTAACTGCGGAGTTCTGATGGGATCCGGTGCATTAGTGCTGGTATGATCGCACCCATTGATTCATTGTCAAAATTTGGTTTTATTATCTCACCCATCCTCTCCGCCTCCTTTCTTTAGCCCCGTTTCTTCAAACGCTCGTAACTTCAAGCTCGGGACTCCGTTTTCCAAGATTTTTTTTTCAAATCGCTTATCTTTTCGAGATCTACGACGTGGGACCCTCCTCCAAAATCTAAATTGTAGGGACCCGCAAAAAAAAAGAGATTCGACGTAAAAAGGGGTGCAACACGAGGACTTCCCAGGAGGTCACCCATCCTAGTACTACTCTCGCCCAAGCACGCTTAACTGCGGAGTTCTGATGGGATCCGGTGCATTAGTGCTGGTATGATCGCACCCATTGATTCATTGTCAAAATTTGGTTTTATTATCTCACCCATCCTCTCCGCCTCCTTTCTTTAGCCCCGTTTCTTCAAACGCTCGTAACTTCAAGCTCGGGACTCCGTTTTCCAAGATTTTTTTTTCAAATCGCTTATCTTTTCGAGATCTACGACGTGGGACCCTCCTCCAAAATCTAAATTGTAGGGACCCGCAAAAAAAAGAGATTCGACGTAAAAAGGGGTGCAACACGAGGACTTCCCAGGAGGTCACCCATCCTAGTACTACTCTCGCCCAAGCACGCTTAACTGCGGAGTTCTGATGGGATCCGGTGCATTAGTGCTGGTATGATCGCACCCATTGATTCATTGTCAAAATTTGGTTTTATTATCTCACCCATCCTCTCCGCCTCCTTTCTTTAGCCCCGTTTCTTCAAACGCTCGTAACTTCAAGCTCGGGACTCCGTTTTCCAAGATTTTTTTTCAAATCGCTTATCTTTTCGAGATCTACGACGTGGGACCCTCCTCCAAAATCTAAATTGTAGGGACCCGCAAAAAAAAGAGATTCGACGTAAAAAGGGGTGCAACACGAGGACTTCCCAGGAGGTCACCCATCCTAGTACTACTCTCGCCCAAGCACGCTTAACTGCGGAGTTCTGATGGGATCCGGTGCATTAGTGCTGGTATGATCGCACCCATTGATTCATTGTCAAAATTTGGTTTTATTATCTCACCCATCCTCTCCGCCTCCTTTCTTTAGCCCCGTTTCTTCAAACGCTCGTAACTTCAAGCTCGGGACTCCGTTTTCCAAGATTTTTTTTTCAAATCGCTTATCTTTTCGAGATCTACGACGTGGGACCCTCCTCCAAAATCTAAATTGTAGGGACCCGCAAAAAAAAAGAGATTCGACGTAAAAAGGGGTGCAACACGAGGACTTCCCAGGAGGTCACCCATCCTAGTACTACTCTCGCCCAAGCACGCTTAACTGCGGAGTTCTGATGGGATCCGGTGCATTAGTGCTGGTATGATCGCACCCATTGATTCATTGTCAAAATTTGGTTTTATTATCTCACCCATCCTCTCCGCCTCCTTTCTTTAGCCCCGTTTCTTCAAACGCTCGTAACTTCAAGCTCGGGACTCCGTTTTCCAAGATTTTTTTTTCAAATCGCTTATCTTTTCGAGATCTACGACGTGGGACCCTCCTCCAAAATCTAAATTGTAGGGACCCGCAAAAAAAAGAGATTCGACGTAAAAAGGGGTGCAACACGAGGACTTCCCAGGAGGTCACCCATCCTAGTACTACTCTCGCCCAAGCACGCTTAACTGCGGAGTTCTGATGGGATCCGGTGCATTAGTGCTGGTATGATCGCACCCATTGATTCATTGTCAAAATTTGGTTTTATTATCTCACCCATCCTCTCCGCCTCCTTTCTTTAGCCCCGTTTCTTCAAACGCTCGTAACTTCAAGCTCGGGACTCCGTTTTCCAAGATTTTTTTTTCAAATCGCTTATCTTTTCGAGATCTACGACGTGGGACCCTCCTCCAAAATCTAAATTGTAGGGACCCGCAAAAAAAAGAGATTCGACGTAAAAAGGGGTGCAACACGAGGACTTCCCAGGAGGTCACCCATCCTAGTACTACTCTCGCCCAAGCACGCTTAACTGCGGAGTTCTGATGGGATCCGGTGCATTAGTGCTGGTATGATCGCACCCATTGATTCATTGTCAAAATTTGGTTTTATTATCTCACCCATCCTCTCCGCCTCCTTTCTTTAGCCCCGTTTCTTCAAACGCTCGTAACTTCACGCTCGGGACTCCGTTTTCCAAGATTTTTTTTTCAAATCGCTTATCTTTTCGAGATCTACGACGTGGGACCCTCCTCCAAAATCTAAATTGTAGGGACCCGCAAAAAAAAGAGATTCGACGTAAAAAGGGGTGCAACACGAGGACTTCCCAGGAGGTCACCCATCCTAGTACTACTCTCGCCCAAGCACGCTTAACTGCGGAGTTCTGATGGGATCCGGTGCATTAGTGCTGGTATGATCGCACCCATTGATTCATTGTCAAAATTTGGTTTTATTATCTCACCCATCCTCTCCGCCTCCTTTCTTTAGCCCCGTTTCTTCAAACGCTCGTAACTTCACGCTCGGGACTCCGTTTTCCAAGATTTTTTTTTCAAATCGCTTATCTTTTCGAGATCTACGACGTGGGACCCTCCTCCAAAATCTAAATTGTAGGGACCCGCAAAAAAAAGAGATTCGACGTAAAAAGGGGTGCAACACGAGGACTTCCCAGGAGGTCACCCATCCTAGTACTACTCTCGCCCAAGCACGCTTAACTGCGGAGTTCTGATGGGATCCGGTGCATTAGTGCTGGTATGATCGCACCCATTGATTCATTGTCAAAATTTGGTTTTATTATCTCACCCATCCTCTCCGCCTCCTTTCTTTAGCCCCGTTTCTTCAAACGCTCGTAACTTCAAGCTCGGGACTCCGTTTTCCAAGATTTTTTTTTCAAATCGCTTATCTTTTCGAGATCTACGACGTGGGACCCTCCTCCAAAATCTAAATTGTAGGGACCCGCAAAAAAAAAGAGATTCGACGTAAAAAGGGGTGCAACACGAGGACTTCCCAGGAGGTCACCCATCCTAGTACTACTCTCGCCCAAGCACGCTTAACTGCGGAGTTCTGATGGGATCCGGTGCATTAGTGCTGGTATGATCGCACCCATTGATTCATTGTCAAAATTTGGTTTTATTATCTCACCCATCCTCTCCGCCTCCTTTCTTTAGCCCCGTTTCTTCAAACGCTCGTAACTTCACGCTCGGGACTCCGTTTTCCAAGATTTTTTTTTCAAATCGCTTATCTTTTCGAGATCTACGACGTGGGACCCTCCTCCAAAATCTAAATTGTAGGGACCCGCAAAAAAAAGAGATTCGACGTAAAAAGGGGTGCAACACGAGGACTTCCCAGGAGGTCACCCATCCTAGTACTACTCTCGCCCAAGCACGCTTAACTGCGGAGTTCTGATGGGATCCGGTGCATTAGTGCTGGTATGATCGCACCCATTGATTCATTGTCAAAATTTGGTTTTATTATCTCACCCATCCTCTCCGCCTCCTTTCTTTAGCCCCGTTTCTTCAAACGCTCGTAACTTCAAGCTCGGGACTCCGTTTTCCAAGATTTTTTTTCAAATCGCTTATCTTTTCGAGATCTACGACGTGGGACCCTCCTCCAAAATCTAAATTGTAGGGACCCGCAAAAAAAAGAGATTCGACGTAAAAAGGGGTGCAACACGAGGACTTCCCAGGAGGTCACCCATCCTAGTACTACTCTCGCCCAAGCACGCTTAACTGCGGAGTTCTGATGGGATCCGGTGCATTAGTGCTGGTATGATCGCACCCATTGATTCATTGTCAAAATTTGGTTTTATTATCTCACCCATCCTCTCCGCCTCCTTTCTTTAGCCCCGTTTCTTCAAACGCTCGTAACTTCAAGCTCGGGACTCCGTTTTCCAAGATTTTTTTTTCAAATCGCTTATCTTTTCGAGATCTACGACGTGGGACCCTCCTCCAAAATCTAAATTGTAGGGACCCGCAAAAAAAAGAGATTCGACGTAAAAAGGGGTGCAACACGAGGACTTCCCAGGAGGTCACCCATCCTAGTACTACTCTCGCCCAAGCACGCTTAACTGCGGAGTTCTGATGGGATCCGGTGCATTAGTGCTGGTATGATCGCACCCATTGATTCATTGTCAAAATTTGGTTTTATTATCTCACCCATCCTCTCCGCCTCCTTTCTTTAGCCCCGTTTCTTCAAACGCTCGTAACTTCAAGCTCGGGACTCCGTTTTCCAAGATTTTTTTTCAAATCGCTTATCTTTTCGAGATCTACGACGTGGGACCCTCCTCCAAAATCTAAATTGTAGGGACCCGCAAAAAAAAGAGATTCGACGTAAAAAGGGGTGCAACACGAGGACTTCCCAGGAGGTCACCCATCCTAGTACTACTCTCGCCCAAGCACGCTTAACTGCGGAGTTCTGATGGGATCCGGTGCATTAGTGCTGGTATGATCGCACCCATTGATTCATTGTCAAAATTTGGTTTTATTATCTCACCCATCCTCTCCGCCTCCTTTCTTTAGCCCCGTTTCTTCAAACGCTCGTAACTTCAAGCTCGGGACTCCGTTTTCCAAGATTTTTTTTTCAAATCGCTTATCTTTTCGAGATCTACGACGTGGGACCCTCCTCCAAAATCTAAATTGTAGGGACCCGCAAAAAAAAGAGATTCGACGTAAAAAGGGGTGCAACACGAGGACTTCCCAGGAGGTCACCCATCCTAGTACTACTCTCGCCCAAGCACGCTTAACTGCGGAGTTCTGATGGGATCCGGTGCATTAGTGCTGGTATGATCGCACCCATTGATTCATTGTCAAAATTTGGTTTTATTATCTCACCCATCCTCTCCGCCTCCTTTCTTTAGCCCCGTTTCTTCAAACGCTCGTAACTTCAAGCTCGGGACTCCGTTTTCCAAGATTTTTTTTTCAAATCGCTTATCTTTTCGAGATCTACGACGTGGGACCCTCCTCCAAAATCTAAATTGTAGGGACCCGCAAAAAAAAAGAGATTCGACGTAAAAAGGGGTGCAACACGAGGACTTCCCAGGAGGTCACCCATCCTAGTACTACTCTCGCCCAAGCACGCTTAACTGCGGAGTTCTGATGGGATCCGGTGCATTAGTGCTGGTATGATCGCACCCATTGATTCATTGTCAAAATTTGGTTTTATTATCTCACCCATCCTCTCCGCCTCCTTTCTTTAGCCCCGTTTCTTCAAACGCTCGTAACTTCAAGCTCGGGACTCCGTTTTCCAAGATTTTTTTTTCAAATCGCTTATCTTTTCGAGATCTACGACGTGGGACCCTCCTCCAAAATCTAAATTGTAGGGACCCGCAAAAAAAAGAGATTCGACGTAAAAAGGGGTGCAACACGAGGACTTCCCAGGAGGTCACCCATCCTAGTACTACTCTCGCCCAAGCACGCTTAACTGCGGAGTTCTGATGGGATCCGGTGCATTAGTGCTGGTATGATCGCACCCATTGATTCATTGTCAAAATTTGGTTTTATTATCTCACCCATCCTCTCCGCCTCCTTTCTTTAGCCCCGTTTCTTCAAACGCTCGTAACTTCAAGCTCGGGACTCCGTTTTCCAAGATTTTTTTTTTCAAATCGCTTATCTTTTCGAGATCTACGACGTGGGACCCTCCTCCAAAATCTAAATTGTAGGGACCCGCAAAAAAAAAGAGATTCGACGTAAAAAGGGGTGCAACACGAGGACTTCCCAGGAGGTCACCCATCCTAGTACTACTCTCGCCCAAGCACGCTTAACTGCGGAGTTCTGATGGGATCCGGTGCATTAGTGCTGGTATGATCGCACCCATTGATTCATTGTCAAAATTTGGTTTTATTATCTCACCCATCCTCTCCGCCTCCTTTCTTTAGCCCCGTTTCTTCAAACGCTCGTAACTTCAAGCTCGGGACTCCGTTTTCCAAGATTTTTTTTTCAAATCGCTTATCTTTTCGAGATCTACGACGTGGGACCCTCCTCCAAAATCTAAATTGTAGGGACCCGCAAAAAAAAAGAGATTCGACGTAAAAAGGGGTGCAACACGAGGACTTCCCAGGAGGTCACCCATCCTAGTACTACTCTCGCCCAAGCACGCTTAACTGCGGAGTTCTGATGGGATCCGGTGCATTAGTGCTGGTATGATCGCACCCATTGATTCATTGTCAAAATTTGGTTTTATTATCTCACCCATCCTCTCCGCCTCCTTTCTTTAGCCCCGTTTCTTCAAACGCTCGTAACTTCAAGCTCGGGACTCCGTTTTCCAAGATTTTTTTTTCAAATCGCTTATCTTTTCGAGATCTACGACGTGGGACCCTCCTCCAAAATCTAAATTGTAGGGACCCGCAAAAAAAAGAGATTCGACGTAAAAAGGGGTGCAACACGAGGACTTCCCAGGAGGTCACCCATCCTAGTACTACTCTCGCCCAAGCACGCTTAACTGCGGAGTTCTGATGGGATCCGGTGCATTAGTGCTGGTATGATCGCACCCATTGATTCATTGTCAAAATTTGGTTTTATTATCTCACCCATCCTCTCCGCCTCCTTTCTTTAGCCCCGTTTCTTCAAACGCTCGTAACTTCACGCTCGGGACTCCGTTTTCCAAGATTTTTTTTTCAAATCGCTTATCTTTTCGAGATCTACGACGTGGGACCCTCCTCCAAAATCTAAATTGTAGGGACCCGCAAAAAAAAAGAGATTCGACGTAAAAAGGGGTGCAACACGAGGACTTCCCAGGAGGTCACCCATCCTAGTACTACTCTCGCCCAAGCACGCTTAACTGCGGAGTTCTGATGGGATCCGGTGCATTAGTGCTGGTATGATCGCACCCATTGATTCATTGTCAAAATTTGG
Source organism: Patellifolia procumbens (assembly GCA_947645195.1). Classification (NCBI taxonomy): domain Eukaryota; kingdom Viridiplantae; phylum Streptophyta; class Magnoliopsida; order Caryophyllales; family Amaranthaceae; genus Patellifolia; species Patellifolia procumbens. The sequence continues at coordinate 702,174 of CANSGD010001152.1, forward strand.
TTTTATTATCTCACCCATCCTCTCCGCCTCCTTTCTTTAGCCCCGTTTCTTCAAACGCTCGTAACTTCAAGCTCGGGACTCCGTTTTCCAAGATTTTTTTTTCAAATCGCTTATCTTTTCGAGATCTACGACGTGGGACCCTCCTCCAAAATCTAAATTGTAGGGACCCGCAAAAAAAAGAGATTCGACGTAAAAAGGGGTGCAACACGAGGACTTCCCAGGAGGTCACCCATCCTAGTACTACTCTCGCCCAAGCACGCTTAACTGCGGAGTTCTGATGGGATCCGGTGCATTAGTGCTGGTATGATCGCACCCATTGATTCATTGTCAAAATTTGGTTTTATTATCTCACCCATCCTCTCCGCCTCCTTTCTTTAGCCCCGTTTCTTCAAACGCTCGTAACTTCAAGCTCGGGACTCCGTTTTCCAAGATTTTTTTTTCAAATCGCTTATCTTTTCGAGATCTACGACGTGGGACCCTCCTCCAAAATCTAAATTGTAGGGACCCGCAAAAAAAAAGAGATTCGACGTAAAAAGGGGTGCAACACGAGGACTTCCCAGGAGGTCACCCATCCTAGTACTACTCTCGCCCAAGCACGCTTAACTGCGGAGTTCTGATGGGATCCGGTGCATTAGTGCTGGTATGATCGCACCCATTGATTCATTGTCAAAATTTGGTTTTATTATCTCACCCATCCTCTCCGCCTCCTTTCTTTAGCCCCGTTTCTTCAAACGCTCGTAACTTCAAGCTCGGGACTCCGTTTTCCAAGATTTTTTTTTCAAATCGCTTATCTTTTCGAGATCTACGACGTGGGACCCTCCTCCAAAATCTAAATTGTAGGGACCCGCAAAAAAAAGAGATTCGACGTAAAAAGGGGTGCAACACGAGGACTTCCCAGGAGGTCACCCATCCTAGTACTACTCTCGCCCAAGCACGCTTAACTGCGGAGTTCTGATGGGATCCGGTGCATTAGTGCTGGTATGATCGCACCCATTGATTCATTGTCAAAATTTGGTTTTATTATCTCACCCATCCTCTCCGCCTCCTTTCTTTAGCCCCGTTTCTTCAAACGCTCGTAACTTCAAGCTCGGGACTCCGTTTTCCAAGATTTTTTTTTCAAATCGCTTATCTTTTCGAGATCTACGACGTGGGACCCTCCTCCAAAATCTAAATTGTAGGGACCCGCAAAAAAAAGAGATTCGACGTAAAAAGGGGTGCAACACGAGGACTTCCCAGGAGGTCACCCATCCTAGTACTACTCTCGCCCAAGCACGCTTAACTGCGGAGTTCTGATGGGATCCGGTGCATTAGTGCTGGTATGATCGCACCCATTGATTCATTGTCAAAATTTGGTTTTATTATCTCACCCATCCTCTCCGCCTCCTTTCTTTAGCCCCGTTTCTTCAAACGCTCGTAACTTCACGCTCGGGACTCCGTTTTCCAAGATTTTTTTTTCAAATCGCTTATCTTTTCGAGATCTACGACGTGGGACCCTCCTCCAAAATCTAAATTGTAGGGACCCGCAAAAAAAAGAGATTCGACGTAAAAAGGGGTGCAACACGAGGACTTCCCAGGAGGTCACCCATCCTAGTACTACTCTCGCCCAAGCACGCTTAACTGCGGAGTTCTGATGGGATCCGGTGCATTAGTGCTGGTATGATCGCACCCATTGATTCATTGTCAAAATTTGGTTTTATTATCTCACCCATCCTCTCCGCCTCCTTTCTTTAGCCCCGTTTCTTCAAACGCTCGTAACTTCAAGCTCGGGACTCCGTTTTCCAAGATTTTTTTTTCAAATCGCTTATCTTTTCGAGATCTACGACGTGGGACCCTCCTCCAAAATCTAAATTGTAGGGACCCGCAAAAAAAAAGAGATTCGACGTAAAAAGGGGTGCAACACGAGGACTTCCCAGGAGGTCACCCATCCTAGTACTACTCTCGCCCAAGCACGCTTAACTGCGGAGTTCTGATGGGATCCGGTGCATTAGTGCTGGTATGATCGCACCCATTGATTCATTGTCAAAATTTGGTTTTATTATCTCACCCATCCTCTCCGCCTCCTTTCTTTAGCCCCGTTTCTTCAAACGCTCGTAACTTCAAGCTCGGGACTCCGTTTTCCAAGATTTTTTTTTCAAATCGCTTATCTTTTCGAGATCTACGACGTGGGACCCTCCTCCAAAATCTAAATTGTAGGGACCCGCAAAAAAAAGAGATTCGACGTAAAAAGGGGTGCAACACGAGGACTTCCCAGGAGGTCACCCATCCTAGTACTACTCTCGCCCAAGCACGCTTAACTGCGGAGTTCTGATGGGATCCGGTGCATTAGTGCTGGTATGATCGCACCCATTGATTCATTGTCAAAATTTGGTTTTATTATCTCACCCATCCTCTCCGCCTCCTTTCTTTAGCCCCGTTTCTTCAAACGCTCGTAACTTCAAGCTCGGGACTCCGTTTTCCAAGATTTTTTTTTCAAATCGCTTATCTTTTCGAGATCTACGACGTGGGACCCTCCTCCAAAATCTAAATTGTAGGGACCCGCAAAAAAAAGAGATTCGACGTAAAAAGGGGTGCAACACGAGGACTTCCCAGGAGGTCACCCATCCTAGTACTACTCTCGCCCAAGCACGCTTAACTGCGGAGTTCTGATGGGATCCGGTGCATTAGTGCTGGTATGATCGCACCCATTGATTCATTGTCAAAATTTGGTTTTATTATCTCACCCATCCTCTCCGCCTCCTTTCTTTAGCCCCGTTTCTTCAAACGCTCGTAACTTCAAGCTCGGGACTCCGTTTTCCAAGATTTTTTTTTCAAATCGCTTATCTTTTCGAGATCTACGACGTGGGACCCTCCTCCAAAATCTAAATTGTAGGGACCCGCAAAAAAAAAGAGATTCGACGTAAAAAGGGGTGCAACACGAGGACTTCCCAGGAGGTCACCCATCCTAGTACTACTCTCGCCCAAGCACGCTTAACTGCGGAGTTCTGATGGGATCCGGTGCATTAGTGCTGGTATGATCGCACCCATTGATTCATTGTCAAAATTTGGTTTTATTATCTCACCCATCCTCTCCGCCTCCTTTCTTTAGCCCCGTTTCTTCAAACGCTCGTAACTTCAAGCTCGGGACTCCGTTTTCCAAGATTTTTTTTTCAAATCGCTTATCTTTTCGAGATCTACGACGTGGGACCCTCCTCCAAAATCTAAATTGTAGGGACCCGCAAAAAAAAGAGATTCGACGTAAAAAGGGGTGCAACACGAGGACTTCCCAGGAGGTCACCCATCCTAGTACTACTCTCGCCCAAGCACGCTTAACTGCGGAGTTCTGATGGGATCCGGTGCATTAGTGCTGGTATGATCGCACCCATTGATTCATTGTCAAAATTTGGTTTTATTATCTCACCCATCCTCTCCGCCTCCTTTCTTTAGCCCCGTTTCTTCAAACGCTCGTAACTTCAAGCTCGGGACTCCGTTTTCCAAGATTTTTTTTTCAAATCGCTTATCTTTTCGAGATCTACGACGTGGGACCCTCCTCCAAAATCTAAATTGTAGGGACCCGCAAAAAAAAAGAGATTCGACGTAAAAAGGGGTGCAACACGAGGACTTCCCAGGAGGTCACCCATCCTAGTACTACTCTCGCCCAAGCACGCTTAACTGCGGAGTTCTGATGGGATCCGGTGCATTAGTGCTGGTATGATCGCACCCATTGATTCATTGTCAAAATTTGGTTTTATTATCTCACCCATCCTCTCCGCCTCCTTTCTTTAGCCCCGTTTCTTCAAACGCTCGTAACTTCAAGCTCGGGACTCCGTTTTCCAAGATTTTTTTTCAAATCGCTTATCTTTTCGAGATCTACGACGTGGGACCCTCCTCCAAAATCTAAATTGTAGGGACCCGCAAAAAAAAGAGATTCGACGTAAAAAGGGGTGCAACACGAGGACTTCCCAGGAGGTCACCCATCCTAGTACTACTCTCGCCCAAGCACGCTTAACTGCGGAGTTCTGATGGGATCCGGTGCATTAGTGCTGGTATGATCGCACCCATTGATTCATTGTCAAAATTTGGTTTTATTATCTCACCCATCCTCTCCGCCTCCTTTCTTTAGCCCCGTTTCTTCAAACGCTCGTAACTTCAAGCTCGGGACTCCGTTTTCCAAGATTTTTTTTTCAAATCGCTTATCTTTTCGAGATCTACGACGTGGGACCCTCCTCCAAAATCTAAATTGTAGGGACCCGCAAAAAAAAGAGATTCGACGTAAAAAGGGGTGCAACACGAGGACTTCCCAGGAGGTCACCCATCCTAGTACTACTCTCGCCCAAGCACGCTTAACTGCGGAGTTCTGATGGGATCCGGTGCATTAGTGCTGGTATGATCGCACCCATTGATTCATTGTCAAAATTTGGTTTTATTATCTCACCCATCCTCTCCGCCTCCTTTCTTTAGCCCCGTTTCTTCAAACGCTCGTAACTTCAAGCTCGGGACTCCGTTTTCCAAGATTTTTTTTTCAAATCGCTTATCTTTTCGAGATCTACGACGTGGGACCCTCCTCCAAAATCTAAATTGTAGGGACCCGCAAAAAAAAAGAGATTCGACGTAAAAAGGGGTGCAACACGAGGACTTCCCAGGAGGTCACCCATCCTAGTACTACTCTCGCCCAAGCACGCTTAACTGCGGAGTTCTGATGGGATCCGGTGCATTAGTGCTGGTATGATCGCACCCATTGATTCATTGTCAAAATTTGGTTTTATTATCTCACCCATCCTCTCCGCCTCCTTTCTTTAGCCCCGTTTCTTCAAACGCTCGTAACTTCAAGCTCGGGACTCCGTTTTCCAAGATTTTTTTTTCAAATCGCTTATCTTTTCGAGATCTACGACGTGGGACCCTCCTCCAAAATCTAAATTGTAGGGACCCGCAAAAAAAAAGAGATTCGACGTAAAAAGGGGTGCAACACGAGGACTTCCCAGGAGGTCACCCATCCTAGTACTACTCTCGCCCAAGCACGCTTAACTGCGGAGTTCTGATGGGATCCGGTGCATTAGTGCTGGTATGATCGCACCCATTGATTCATTGTCAAAATTTGGTTTTATTATCTCACCCATCCTCTCCGCCTCCTTTCTTTAGCCCCGTTTCTTCAAACGCTCGTAACTTCAAGCTCGGGACTCCGTTTTCCAAGATTTTTTTTTCAAATCGCTTATCTTTTCGAGATCTACGACGTGGGACCCTCCTCCAAAATCTAAATTGTAGGGACCCGCAAAAAAAAAGAGATTCGACGTAAAAAGGGGTGCAACACGAGGACTTCCCAGGAGGTCACCCATCCTAGTACTACTCTCGCCCAAGCACGCTTAACTGCGGAGTTCTGATGGGATCCGGTGCATTAGTGCTGGTATGATCGCACCCATTGATTCATTGTCAAAATTTGGTTTTATTATCTCACCCATCCTCTCCGCCTCCTTTCTTTAGCCCCGTTTCTTCAAACGCTCGTAACTTCAAGCTCGGGACTCCGTTTTCCAAGATTTTTTTTCAAATCGCTTATCTTTTCGAGATCTACGACGTGGGACCCTCCTCCAAAATCTAAATTGTAGGGACCCGCAAAAAAAAGAGATTCGACGTAAAAAGGGGTGCAACACGAGGACTTCCCAGGAGGTCACCCATCCTAGTACTACTCTCGCCCAAGCACGCTTAACTGCGGAGTTCTGATGGGATCCGGTGCATTAGTGCTGGTATGATCGCACCCATTGATTCATTGTCAAAATTTGGTTTTATTATCTCACCCATCCTCTCCGCCTCCTTTCTTTAGCCCCGTTTCTTCAAACGCTCGTAACTTCAAGCTCGGGACTCCGTTTTCCAAGATTTTTTTTTCAAATCGCTTATCTTTTCGAGATCTACGACGTGGGACCCTCCTCCAAAATCTAAATTGTAGGGACCCGCAAAAAAAAGAGATTCGACGTAAAAAGGGGTGCAACACGAGGACTTCCCAGGAGGTCACCCATCCTAGTACTACTCTCGCCCAAGCACGCTTAACTGCGGAGTTCTGATGGGATCCGGTGCATTAGTGCTGGTATGATCGCACCCATTGATTCATTGTCAAAATTTGGTTTTATTATCTCACCCATCCTCTCCGCCTCCTTTCTTTAGCCCCGTTTCTTCAAACGCTCGTAACTTCAAGCTCGGGACTCCGTTTTCCAAGATTTTTTTTTCAAATCGCTTATCTTTTCGAGATCTACGACGTGGGACCCTCCTCCAAAATCTAAATTGTAGGGACCCGCAAAAAAAAGAGATTCGACGTAAAAAGGGGTGCAACACGAGGACTTCCCAGGAGGTCACCCATCCTAGTACTACTCTCGCCCAAGCACGCTTAACTGCGGAGTTCTGATGGGATCCGGTGCATTAGTGCTGGTATGATCGCACCCATTGATTCATTGTCAAAATTTGGTTTTATTATCTCACCCATCCTCTCCGCCTCCTTTCTTTAGCCCCGTTTCTTCAAACGCTCGTAACTTCAAGCTCGGGACTCCGTTTTCCAAGATTTTTTTTTCAAATCGCTTATCTTTTCGAGATCTACGACGTGGGACCCTCCTCCAAAATCTAAATTGTAGGGACCCGCAAAAAAAAGAGATTCGACGTAAAAAGGGGTGCAACACGAGGACTTCCCAGGAGGTCACCCATCCTAGTACTACTCTCGCCCAAGCACGCTTAACTGCGGAGTTCTGATGGGATCCGGTGCATTAGTGCTGGTATGATCGCACCCATTGATTCATTGTCAAAATTTGGTTTTATTATCTCACCCATCCTCTCCGCCTCCTTTCTTTAGCCCCGTTTCTTCAAACGCTCGTAACTTCAAGCTCGGGACTCCGTTTTCCAAGATTTTTTTTTCAAATCGCTTATCTTTTCGAGATCTACGACGTGGGACCCTCCTCCAAAATCTAAATTGTAGGGACCCGCAAAAAAAAAGAGATTCGACGTAAAAAGGGGTGCAACACGAGGACTTCCCAGGAGGTCACCCATCCTAGTACTACTCTCGCCCAAGCACGCTTAACTGCGGAGTTCTGATGGGATCCGGTGCATTAGTGCTGGTATGATCGCACCCATTGATTCATTGTCAAAATTTGGTTTTATTATCTCACCCATCCTCTCCGCCTCCTTTCTTTAGCCCCGTTTCTTCAAACGCTCGTAACTTCAAGCTCGGGACTCCGTTTTCCAAGATTTTTTTTTCAAATCGCTTATCTTTTCGAGATCTACGACGTGGGACCCTCCTCCAAAATCTAAATTGTAGGGACCCGCAAAAAAAAGAGATTCGACGTAAAAAGGGGTGCAACACGAGGACTTCCCAGGAGGTCACCCATCCTAGTACTACTCTCGCCCAAGCACGCTTAACTGCGGAGTTCTGATGGGATCCGGTGCATTAGTGCTGGTATGATCGCACCCATTGATTCATTGTCAAAATTTGGTTTTATTATCTCACCCATCCTCTCCGCCTCCTTTCTTTAGCCCCGTTTCTTCAAACGCTCGTAACTTCAAGCTCGGGACTCCGTTTTCCAAGATTTTTTTTTCAAATCGCTTATCTTTTCGAGATCTACGACGTGGGACCCTCCTCCAAAATCTAAATTGTAGGGACCCGCAAAAAAAAGAGATTCGACGTAAAAAGGGGTGCAACACGAGGACTTCCCAGGAGGTCACCCATCCTAGTACTACTCTCGCCCAAGCACGCTTAACTGCGGAGTTCTGATGGGATCCGGTGCATTAGTGCTGGTATGATCGCACCCATTGATTCATTGTCAAAATTTGGTTTTATTATCTCACCCATCCTCTCCGCCTCCTTTCTTTAGCCCCGTTTCTTCAAACGCTCGTAACTTCAAGCTCGGGACTCCGTTTTCCAAGATTTTTTTTTCAAATCGCTTATCTTTTCGAGATCTACGACGTGGGACCCTCCTCCAAAATCTAAATTGTAGGGACCCGCAAAAAAAAGAGATTCGACGTAAAAAGGGGTGCAACACGAGGACTTCCCAGGAGGTCACCCATCCTAGTACTACTCTCGCCCAAGCACGCTTAACTGCGGAGTTCTGATGGGATCCGGTGCATTAGTGCTGGTATGATCGCACCCATTGATTCATTGTCAAAATTTGGTTTTATTATCTCACCCATCCTCTCCGCCTCCTTTCTTTAGCCCCGTTTCTTCAAACGCTCGTAACTTCAAGCTCGGGACTCCGTTTTCCAAGATTTTTTTTTCAAATCGCTTATCTTTTCGAGATCTACGACGTGGGACCCTCCTCCAAAATCTAAATTGTAGGGACCCGCAAAAAAAAGAGATTCGACGTAAAAAGGGGTGCAACACGAGGACTTCCCAGGAGGTCACCCATCCTAGTACTACTCTCGCCCAAGCACGCTTAACTGCGGAGTTCTGATGGGATCCGGTGCATTAGTGCTGGTATGATCGCACCCATTGATTCATTGTCAAAATTTGGTTTTATTATCTCACCCATCCTCTCCGCCTCCTTTCTTTAGCCCCGTTTCTTCAAACGCTCGTAACTTCAAGCTCGGGACTCCGTTTTCCAAGATTTTTTTTTCAAATCGCTTATCTTTTCGAGATCTACGACGTGGGACCCTCCTCCAAAATCTAAATTGTAGGGACCCGCAAAAAAAAAGAGATTCGACGTAAAAAGGGGTGCAACACGAGGACTTCCCAGGAGGTCACCCATCCTAGTACTACTCTCGCCCAAGCACGCTTAACTGCGGAGTTCTGATGGGATCCGGTGCATTAGTGCTGGTATGATCGCACCCATTGATTCATTGTCAAAATTTGGTTTTATTATCTCACCCATCCTCTCCGCCTCCTTTCTTTAGCCCCGTTTCTTCAAACGCTCGTAACTTCAAGCTCGGGACTCCGTTTTCCAAGATTTTTTTTTCAAATCGCTTATCTTTTCGAGATCTACGACGTGGGACCCTCCTCCAAAATCTAAATTGTAGGGACCCGCAAAAAAAAGAGATTCGACGTAAAAAGGGGTGCAACACGAGGACTTCCCAGGAGGTCACCCATCCTAGTACTACTCTCGCCCAAGCACGCTTAACTGCGGAGTTCTGATGGGATCCGGTGCATTAGTGCTGGTATGATCGCACCCATTGATTCATTGTCAAAATTTGGTTTTATTATCTCACCCATCCTCTCCGCCTCCTTTCTTTAGCCCCGTTTCTTCAAACGCTCGTAACTTCAAGCTCGGGACTCCGTTTTCCAAGATTTTTTTTTCAAATCGCTTATCTTTTCGAGATCTACGACGTGGGACCCTCCTCCAAAATCTAAATTGTAGGGACCCGCAAAAAAAAAGAGATTCGACGTAAAAAGGGGTGCAACACGAGGACTTCCCAGGAGGTCACCCATCCTAGTACTACTCTCGCCCAAGCACGCTTAACTGCGGAGTTCTGATGGGATCCGGTGCATTAGTGCTGGTATGATCGCACCCATTGATTCATTGTCAAAATTTGGTTTTATTATCTCACCCATCCTCTCCGCCTCCTTTCTTTAGCCCCGTTTCTTCAAACGCTCGTAACTTCAAGCTCGGGACTCCGTTTTCCAAGATTTTTTTTTCAAATCGCTTATCTTTTCGAGATCTACGACGTGGGACCCTCCTCCAAAATCTAAATTGTAGGGACCCGCAAAAAAAAGAGATTCGACGTAAAAAGGGGTGCAACACGAGGACTTCCCAGGAGGTCACCCATCCTAGTACTACTCTCGCCCAAGCACGCTTAACTGCGGAGTTCTGATGGGATCCGGTGCATTAGTGCTGGTATGATCGCACCCATTGATTCATTGTCAAAATTTGGTTTTATTATCTCACCCATCCTCTCCGCCTCCTTTCTTTAGCCCCGTTTCTTCAAACGCTCGTAACTTCAAGCTCGGGACTCCGTTTTCCAAGATTTTTTTTTCAAATCGCTTATCTTTTCGAGATCTACGACGTGGGACCCTCCTCCAAAATCTAAATTGTAGGGACCCGCAAAAAAAAGAGATTCGACGTAAAAAGGGGTGCAACACGAGGACTTCCCAGGAGGTCACCCATCCTAGTACTACTCTCGCCCAAGCACGCTTAACTGCGGAGTTCTGATGGGATCCGGTGCATTAGTGCTGGTATGATCGCACCCATTGATTCATTGTCAAAATTTGGTTTTATTATCTCACCCATCCTCTCCGCCTCCTTTCTTTAGCCCCGTTTCTTCAAACGCTCGTAACTTCAAGCTCGGGACTCCGTTTTCCAAGATTTTTTTTTCAAATCGCTTATCTTTTCGAGATCTACGACGTGGGACCCTCCTCCAAAATCTAAATTGTAGGGACCCGCAAAAAAAAAGAGATTCGACGTAAAAAGGGGTGCAACACGAGGACTTCCCAGGAGGTCACCCATCCTAGTACTACTCTCGCCCAAGCACGCTTAACTGCGGAGTTCTGATGGGATCCGGTGCATTAGTGCTGGTATGATCGCACCCATTGATTCATTGTCAAAATTTGGTTTTATTATCTCACCCATCCTCTCCGCCTCCTTTCTTTAGCCCCGTTTCTTCAAACGCTCGTAACTTCAAGCTCGGGACTCCGTTTTCCAAGATTTTTTTTTCAAATCGCTTATCTTTTCGAGATCTACGACGTGGGACCCTCCTCCAAAATCTAAATTGTAGGGACCCGCAAAAAAAAGAGATTCGACGTAAAAAGGGGTGCAACACGAGGACTTCCCAGGAGGTCACCCATCCTAGTACTACTCTCGCCCAAGCACGCTTAACTGCGGAGTTCTGATGGGATCCGGTGCATTAGTGCTGGTATGATCGCACCCATTGATTCATTGTCAAAATTTGGTTTTATTATCTCACCCATCCTCTCCGCCTCCTTTCTTTAGCCCCGTTTCTTCAAACGCTCGTAACTTCAAGCTCGGGACTCCGTTTTCCAAGATTTTTTTTTCAAATCGCTTATCTTTTCGAGATCTACGACGTGGGACCCTCCTCCAAAATCTAAATTGTAGGGACCCGCAAAAAAAAAGAGATTCGACGTAAAAAGGGGTGCAACACGAGGACTTCCCAGGAGGTCACCCATCCTAGTACTACTCTCGCCCAAGCACGCTTAACTGCGGAGTTCTGATGGGATCCGGTGCATTAGTGCTGGTATGATCGCACCCATTGATTCATTGTCAAAATTTGGTTTTATTATCTCACCCATCCTCTCCGCCTCCTTTCTTTAGCCCCGTTTCTTCAAACGCTCGTAACTTCAAGCTCGGGACTCCGTTTTCCAAGATTTTTTTTTCAAATCGCTTATCTTTTCGAGATCTACGACGTGGGACCCTCCTCCAAAATCTAAATTGTAGGGACCCGCAAAAAAAAAGAGATTCGACGTAAAAAGGGGTGCAACACGAGGACTTCCCAGGAGGTCACCCATCCTAGTACTACTCTCGCCCAAGCACGCTTAACTGCGGAGTTCTGATGGGATCCGGTGCATTAGTGCTGGTATGATCGCACCCATTGATTCATTGTCAAAATTTGGTTTTATTATCTCACCCATCCTCTCCGCCTCCTTTCTTTAGCCCCGTTTCTTCAAACGCTCGTAACTTCAAGCTCGGGACTCCGTTTTCCAAGATTTTTTTTTCAAATCGCTTATCTTTTCGAGATCTACGACGTGGGACCCTCCTCCAAAATCTAAATTGTAGGGACCCGCAAAAAAAAGAGATTCGACGTAAAAAGGGGTGCAACACGAGGACTTCCCAGGAGGTCACCCATCCTAGTACTACTCTCGCCCAAGCACGCTTAACTGCGGAGTTCTGATGGGATCCGGTGCATTAGTGCTGGTATGATCGCACCCATTGATTCATTGTCAAAATTTGGTTTTATTATCTCACCCATCCTCTCCGCCTCCTTTCTTTAGCCCCGTTTCTTCAAACGCTCGTAACTTCAAGCTCGGGACTCCGTTTTCCAAGATTTTTTTTTCAAATCGCTTATCTTTTCGAGATCTACGACGTGGGACCCTCCTCCAAAATCTAAATTGTAGGGACCCGCAAAAAAAAAGAGATTCGACGTAAAAAGGGGTGCAACACGAGGACTTCCCAGGAGGTCACCCATCCTAGTACTACTCTCGCCCAAGCACGCTTAACTGCGGAGTTCTGATGGGATCCGGTGCATTAGTGCTGGTATGATCGCACCCATTGATTCATTGTCAAAATTTGGTTTTATTATCTCACCCATCCTCTCCGCCTCCTTTCTTTAGCCCCGTTTCTTCAAACGCTCGTAACTTCAAGCTCGGGACTCCGTTTTCCAAGATTTTTTTTTCAAATCGCTTATCTTTTCGAGATCTACGACGTGGGACCCTCCTCCAAAATCTAAATTGTAGGGACCCGCAAAAAAAAGAGATTCGACGTAAAAAGGGGTGCAACACGAGGACTTCCCAGGAGGTCACCCATCCTAGTACTACTCTCGCCCAAGCACGCTTAACTGCGGAGTTCTGATGGGATCCGGTGCATTAGTGCTGGTATGATCGCACCCATTGATTCATTGTCAAAATTTGGTTTTATTATCTCACCCATCCTCTCCGCCTCCTTTCTTTAGCCCCGTTTCTTCAAACGCTCGTAACTTCAAGCTCGGGACTCCGTTTTCCAAGATTTTTTTTTCAAATCGCTTATCTTTTCGAGATCTACGACGTGGGACCCTCCTCCAAAATCTAAATTGTAGGGACCCGCAAAAAAAAGAGATTCGACGTAAAAAGGGGTGCAACACGAGGACTTCCCAGGAGGTCACCCATCCTAGTACTACTCTCGCCCAAGCACGCTTAACTGCGGAGTTCTGATGGGATCCGGTGCATTAGTGCTGGTATGATCGCACCCATTGATTCATTGTCAAAATTTGGTTTTATTATCTCACCCATCCTCTCCGCCTCCTTTCTTTAGCCCCGTTTCTTCAAACGCTCGTAACTTCAAGCTCGGGACTCCGTTTTCCAAGATTTTTTTTTCAAATCGCTTATCTTTTCGAGATCTACGACGTGGGACCCTCCTCCAAAATCTAAATTGTAGGGACCCGCAAAAAAAAGAGATTCGACGTAAAAAGGGGTGCAACACGAGGACTTCCCAGGAGGTCACCCATCCTAGTACTACTCTCGCCCAAGCACGCTTAACTGCGGAGTTCTGATGGGATCCGGTGCATTAGTGCTGGTATGATCGCACCCATTGATTCATTGTCAAAATTTGGTTTTATTATCTCACCCATCCTCTCCGCCTCCTTTCTTTAGCCCCGTTTCTTCAAACGCTCGTAACTTCAAGCTCGGGACTCCGTTTTCCAAGATTTTTTTTTCAAATCGCTTATCTTTTCGAGATCTACGACGTGGGACCCTCCTCCAAAATCTAAATTGTAGGGACCCGCAAAAAAAAGAGATTCGACGTAAAAAGGGGTGCAACACGAGGACTTCCCAGGAGGTCACCCATCCTAGTACTACTCTCGCCCAAGCACGCTTAACTGCGGAGTTCTGATGGGATCCGGTGCATTAGTGCTGGTATGATCGCACCCATTGATTCATTGTCAAAATTTGGTTTTATTATCTCACCCATCCTCTCCGCCTCCTTTCTTTAGCCCCGTTTCTTCAAACGCTCGTAACTTCAAGCTCGGGACTCCGTTTTCCAAGATTTTTTTTTCAAATCGCTTATCTTTTCGAGATCTACGACGTGGGACCCTCCTCCAAAATCTAAATTGTAGGGACCCGCAAAAAAAAGAGATTCGACGTAAAAAGGGGTGCAACACGAGGACTTCCCAGGAGGTCACCCATCCTAGTACTACTCTCGCCCAAGCACGCTTAACTGCGGAGTTCTGATGGGATCCGGTGCATTAGTGCTGGTATGATCGCACCCATTGATTCATTGTCAAAATTTGGTTTTATTATCTCACCCATCCTCTCCGCCTCCTTTCTTTAGCCCCGTTTCTTCAAACGCTCGTAACTTCAAGCTCGGGACTCCGTTTTCCAAGATTTTTTTTTCAAATCGCTTATCTTTTCGAGATCTACGACGTGGGACCCTCCTCCAAAATCTAAATTGTAGGGACCCGCAAAAAAAAGAGATTCGACGTAAAAAGGGGTGCAACACGAGGACTTCCCAGGAGGTCACCCATCCTAGTACTACTCTCGCCCAAGCACGCTTAACTGCGGAGTTCTGATGGGATCCGGTGCATTAGTGCTGGTATGATCGCACCCATTGATTCATTGTCAAAATTTGGTTTTATTATCTCACCCATCCTCTCCGCCTCCTTTCTTTAGCCCCGTTTCTTCAAACGCTCGTAACTTCAAGCTCGGGACTCCGTTTTCCAAGATTTTTTTTTCAAATCGCTTATCTTTTCGAGATCTACGACGTGGGACCCTCCTCCAAAATCTAAATTGTAGGGACCCGCAAAAAAAAGAGATTCGACGTAAAAAGGGGTGCAACACGAGGACTTCCCAGGAGGTCACCCATCCTAGTACTACTCTCGCCCAAGCACGCTTAACTGCGGAGTTCTGATGGGATCCGGTGCATTAGTGCTGGTATGATCGCACCCATTGATTCATTGTCAAAATTTGGTTTTATTATCTCACCCATCCTCTCCGCCTCCTTTCTTTAGCCCCGTTTCTTCAAACGCTCGTAACTTCAAGCTCGGGACTCCGTTTTCCAAGATTTTTTTTTCAAATCGCTTATCTTTTCGAGATCTACGACGTGGGACCCTCCTCCAAAATCTAAATTGTAGGGACCCGCAAAAAAAAGAGATTCGACGTAAAAAGGGGTGCAACACGAGGACTTCCCAGGAGGTCACCCATCCTAGTACTACTCTCGCCCAAGCACGCTTAACTGCGGAGTTCTGATGGGATCCGGTGCATTAGTGCTGGTATGATCGCACCCATTGATTCATTGTCAAAATTTGGTTTTATTATCTCACCCATCCTCTCCGCCTCCTTTCTTTAGCCCCGTTTCTTCAAACGCTCGTAACTTCAAGCTCGGGACTCCGTTTTCCAAGATTTTTTTTTCAAATCGCTTATCTTTTCGAGATCTACGACGTGGGACCCTCCTCCAAAATCTAAATTGTAGGGACCCGCAAAAAAAAGAGATTCGACGTAAAAAGGGGTGCAACACGAGGACTTCCCAGGAGGTCACCCATCCTAGTACTACTCTCGCCCAAGCACGCTTAACTGCGGAGTTCTGATGGGATCCGGTGCATTAGTGCTGGTATGATCGCACCCATTGATTCATTGTCAAAATTTGGTTTTATTATCTCACCCATCCTCTCCGCCTCCTTTCTTTAGCCCCGTTTCTTCAAACGCTCGTAACTTCAAGCTCGGGACTCCGTTTTCCAAGATTTTTTTTTCAAATCGCTTATCTTTTCGAGATCTACGACGTGGGACCCTCCTCCAAAATCTAAATTGTAGGGACCCGCAAAAAAAAAGAGATTCGACGTAAAAAGGGGTGCAACACGAGGACTTCCCAGGAGGTCACCCATCCTAGTACTACTCTCGCCCAAGCACGCTTAACTGCGGAGTTCTGATGGGATCCGGTGCATTAGTGCTGGTATGATCGCACCCATTGATTCATTGTCAAAATTTGGTTTTATTATCTCACCCATCCTCTCCGCCTCCTTTCTTTAGCCCCGTTTCTTCAAACGCTCGTAACTTCAAGCTCGGGACTCCGTTTTCCAAGATTTTTTTTTCAAATCGCTTATCTTTTCGAGATCTACGACGTGGGACCCTCCTCCAAAATCTAAATTGTAGGGACCCGCAAAAAAAAAGAGATTCGACGTAAAAAGGGGTGCAACACGAGGACTTCCCAGGAGGTCACCCATCCTAGTACTACTCTCGCCCAAGCACGCTTAACTGCGGAGTTCTGATGGGATCCGGTGCATTAGTGCTGGTATGATCGCACCCATTGATTCATTGTCAAAATTTGGTTTTATTATCTCACCCATCCTCTCCGCCTCCTTTCTTTAGCCCCGTTTCTTCAAACGCTCGTAACTTCAAGCTCGGGACTCCGTTTTCCAAGATTTTTTTTTCAAATCGCTTATCTTTTCGAGATCTACGACGTGGGACCCTCCTCCAAAATCTAAATTGTAGGGACCCGCAAAAAAAAGAGATTCGACGTAAAAAGGGGTGCAACACGAGGACTTCCCAGGAGGTCACCCATCCTAGTACTACTCTCGCCCAAGCACGCTTAACTGCGGAGTTCTGATGGGATCCGGTGCATTAGTGCTGGTATGATCGCACCCATTGATTCATTGTCAAAATTTGGTTTTATTATCTCACCCATCCTCTCCGCCTCCTTTCTTTAGCCCCGTTTCTTCAAACGCTCGTAACTTCAAGCTCGGGACTCCGTTTTCCAAGATTTTTTTTTCAAATCGCTTATCTTTTCGAGATCTACGACGTGGGACCCTCCTCCAAAATCTAAATTGTAGGGACCCGCAAAAAAAAAGAGATTCGACGTAAAAAGGGGTGCAACACGAGGACTTCCCAGGAGGTCACCCATCCTAGTACTACTCTCGCCCAAGCACGCTTAACTGCGGAGTTCTGATGGGATCCGGTGCATTAGTGCTGGTATGATCGCACCCATTGATTCATTGTCAAAATTTGGTTTTATTATCTCACCCATCCTCTCCGCCTCCTTTCTTTAGCCCCGTTTCTTCAAACGCTCGTAACTTCAAGCTCGGGACTCCGTTTTCCAAGATTTTTTTTTCAAATCGCTTATCTTTTCGAGATCTACGACGTGGGACCCTCCTCCAAAATCTAAATCGTAGGGACCCGCAAAAAAAAGAGATTCGACGTAAAAAGGGGTGCAACACGAGGACTTCCCAGGAGGTCACCCATCCTAGTACTACTCTCGCCCAAGCACGCTTAACTGCGGAGTTCTGATGGGATCCGGTGCATTAGTGCTGGTATGATCGCACCCATTGATTCATTGTCAAAATTTGGTTTTATTATCTCACCCATCCTCTCCGCCTCCTTTCTTTAGCCCCGTTTCTTCAAACGCTCGTAACTTCAAGCTCGGGACTCCGTTTTCCAAGATTTTTTTTTCAAATCGCTTATCTTTTCGAGATCTACGACGTGGGACCCTCCTCCAAAATCTAAATTGTAGGGACCCGCAAAAAAAAAGAGATTCGACGTAAAAAGGGGTGCAACACGAGGACTTCCCAGGAGGTCACCCATCCTAGTACTACTCTCGCCCAAGCACGCTTAACTGCGGAGTTCTGATGGGATCCGGTGCATTAGTGCTGGTATGATCGCACCCATTGATTCATTGTCAAAATTTGGTTTTATTATCTCACCCATCCTCTCCGCCTCCTTTCTTTAGCCCCGTTTCTTCAAACGCTCGTAACTTCAAGCTCGGGACTCCGTTTTCCAAGATTTTTTTTCAAATCGCTTATCTTTTCGAGATCTACGACGTGGGACCCTCCTCCAAAATCTAAATTGTAGGGACCCGCAAAAAAAAGAGATTCGACGTAAAAAGGGGTGCAACACGAGGACTTCCCAGGAGGTCACCCATCCTAGTACTACTCTCGCCCAAGCACGCTTAACTGCGGAGTTCTGATGGGATCCGGTGCATTAGTGCTGGTATGATCGCACCCATTGATTCATTGTCAAAATTTGGTTTTATTATCTCACCCATCCTCTCCGCCTCCTTTCTTTAGCCCCGTTTCTTCAAACGCTCGTAACTTCAAGCTCGGGACTCCGTTTTCCAAGATTTTTTTTTCAAATCGCTTATCTTTTCGAGATCTACGACGTGGGACCCTCCTCCAAAATCTAAATCGTAGGGACCCGCAAAAAAAAAGAGATTCGACGTAAAAAGGGGTGCAACACGAGGACTTCCCAGGAGGTCACCCATCCTAGTACTACTCTCGCCCAAGCACGCTTAACTGCGGAGTTCTGATGGGATCCGGTGCATTAGTGCTGGTATGATCGCACCCATTGATTCATTGTCAAAATTTGGTTTTATTATCTCACCCATCCTCTCCGCCTCCTTTCTTTAGCCCCGTTTCTTCAAACGCTCGTAACTTCAAGCTCGGGACTCCGTTTTCCAAGATTTTTTTTCAAATCGCTTATCTTTTCGAGATCTACGACGTGGGACCCTCCTCCAAAATCTAAATCGTAGGGACCCGCAAAAAAAAGAGATTCGACGTAAAAAGGGGTGCAACACGAGGACTTCCCAGGAGGTCACCCATCCTAGTACTACTCTCGCCCAAGCACGCTTAACTGCGGAGTTCTGATGGGATCCGGTGCATTAGTGCTGGTATGATCGCACCCATTGATTCATTGTCAAAATTTGGTTTTATTATCTCACCCATCCTCTCCGCCTCCTTTCTTTAGCCCCGTTTCTTCAAACGCTCGTAACTTCAAGCTCGGGACTCCGTTTTCCAAGATTTTTTTTTCAAATCGCTTATCTTTTCGAGATCTACGACGTGGGACCCTCCTCCAAAATCTAAATCGTAGGGACCCGCAAAAAAAAGAGATTCGACGTAAAAAGGGGTGCAACACGAGGACTTCCCAGGAGGTCACCCATCCTAGTACTACTCTCGCCCAAGCACGCTTAACTGCGGAGTTCTGATGGGATCCGGTGCATTAGTGCTGGTATGATCGCACCCATTGATTCATTGTCAAAATTTGGTTTTATTATCTCACCCATCCTCTCCGCCTCCTTTCTTTAGCCCCGTTTCTTCAAACGCTCGTAACTTCAAGCTCGGGACTCCGTTTTCCAAGATTTTTTTTTCAAATCGCTTATCTTTTCGAGATCTACGACGTGGGACCCTCCTCCAAAAT
Source organism: Patellifolia procumbens (assembly GCA_947645195.1). Taxonomy (NCBI): domain Eukaryota; kingdom Viridiplantae; phylum Streptophyta; class Magnoliopsida; order Caryophyllales; family Amaranthaceae; genus Patellifolia; species Patellifolia procumbens. Next base: position 720,931 of record CANSGD010001152.1, read on the forward strand.
CTAAATCGTAGGGACCCGCAAAAAAAAGAGATTCGACGTAAAAAGGGGTGCAACACGAGGACTTCCCAGGAGGTCACCCATCCTAGTACTACTCTCGCCCAAGCACGCTTAACTGCGGAGTTCTGATGGGATCCGGTGCATTAGTGCTGGTATGATCGCACCCATTGATTCATTGTCAAAATTTGGTTTTATTATCTCACCCATCCTCTCCGCCTCCTTTCTTTAGCCCCGTTTCTTCAAACGCTCGTAACTTCAAGCTCGGGACTCCGTTTTCCAAGATTTTTTTTTCAAATCGCTTATCTTTTCGAGATCTACGACGTGGGACCCTCCTCCAAAATCTAAATTGTAGGGACCCGCAAAAAAAAAGAGATTCGACGTAAAAAGGGGTGCAACACGAGGACTTCCCAGGAGGTCACCCATCCTAGTACTACTCTCGCCCAAGCACGCTTAACTGCGGAGTTCTGATGGGATCCGGTGCATTAGTGCTGGTATGATCGCACCCATTGATTCATTGTCAAAATTTGGTTTTATTATCTCACCCATCCTCTCCGCCTCCTTTCTTTAGCCCCGTTTCTTCAAACGCTCGTAACTTCAAGCTCGGGACTCCGTTTTCCAAGATTTTTTTTTCAAATCGCTTATCTTTTCGAGATCTACGACGTGGGACCCTCCTCCAAAATCTAAATCGTAGGGACCCGCAAAAAAAAGAGATTCGACGTAAAAAGGGGTGCAACACGAGGACTTCCCAGGAGGTCACCCATCCTAGTACTACTCTCGCCCAAGCACGCTTAACTGCGGAGTTCTGATGGGATCCGGTGCATTAGTGCTGGTATGATCGCACCCATTGATTCATTGTCAAAATTTGGTTTTATTATCTCACCCATCCTCTCCGCCTCCTTTCTTTAGCCCCGTTTCTTCAAACGCTCGTAACTTCAAGCTCGGGACTCCGTTTTCCAAGATTTTTTTTTCAAATCGCTTATCTTTTCGAGATCTACGACGTGGGACCCTCCTCCAAAATCTAAATCGTAGGGACCCGCAAAAAAAAGAGATTCGACGTAAAAAGGGGTGCAACACGAGGACTTCCCAGGAGGTCACCCATCCTAGTACTACTCTCGCCCAAGCACGCTTAACTGCGGAGTTCTGATGGGATCCGGTGCATTAGTGCTGGTATGATCGCACCCATTGATTCATTGTCAAAATTTGGTTTTATTATCTCACCCATCCTCTCCGCCTCCTTTCTTTAGCCCCGTTTCTTCAAACGCTCGTAACTTCAAGCTCGGGACTCCGTTTTCCAAGATTTTTTTTTCAAATCGCTTATCTTTTCGAGATCTACGACGTGGGACCCTCCTCCAAAATCTAAATCGTAGGGACCCGCAAAAAAAAGAGATTCGACGTAAAAAGGGGTGCAACACGAGGACTTCCCAGGAGGTCACCCATCCTAGTACTACTCTCGCCCAAGCACGCTTAACTGCGGAGTTCTGATGGGATCCGGTGCATTAGTGCTGGTATGATCGCACCCATTGATTCATTGTCAAAATTTGGTTTTATTATCTCACCCATCCTCTCCGCCTCCTTTCTTTAGCCCCGTTTCTTCAAACGCTCGTAACTTCAAGCTCGGGACTCCGTTTTCCAAGATTTTTTTTTCAAATCGCTTATCTTTTCGAGATCTACGACGTGGGACCCTCCTCCAAAATCTAAATCGTAGGGACCCGCAAAAAAAAGAGATTCGACGTAAAAAGGGGTGCAACACGAGGACTTCCCAGGAGGTCACCCATCCTAGTACTACTCTCGCCCAAGCACGCTTAACTGCGGAGTTCTGATGGGATCCGGTGCATTAGTGCTGGTATGATCGCACCCATTGATTCATTGTCAAAATTTGGTTTTATTATCTCACCCATCCTCTCCGCCTCCTTTCTTTAGCCCCGTTTCTTCAAACGCTCGTAACTTCAAGCTCGGGACTCCGTTTTCCAAGATTTTTTTTTTCAAATCGCTTATCTTTTCGAGATCTACGACGTGGGACCCTCCTCCAAAATCTAAATCGTAGGGACCCGCAAAAAAAAAGAGATTCGACGTAAAAAGGGGTGCAACACGAGGACTTCCCAGGAGGTCACCCATCCTAGTACTACTCTCGCCCAAGCACGCTTAACTGCGGAGTTCTGATGGGATCCGGTGCATTAGTGCTGGTATGATCGCACCCATTGATTCATTGTCAAAATTTGGTTTTATTATCTCACCCATCCTCTCCGCCTCCTTTCTTTAGCCCCGTTTCTTCAAACGCTCGTAACTTCAAGCTCGGGACTCCGTTTTCCAAGATTTTTTTTTCAAATCGCTTATCTTTTCGAGATCTACGACGTGGGACCCTCCTCCAAAATCTAAATCGTAGGGACCCGCAAAAAAAAAGAGATTCGACGTAAAAAGGGGTGCAACACGAGGACTTCCCAGGAGGTCACCCATCCTAGTACTACTCTCGCCCAAGCACGCTTAACTGCGGAGTTCTGATGGGATCCGGTGCATTAGTGCTGGTATGATCGCACCCATTGATTCATTGTCAAAATTTGGTTTTATTATCTCACCCATCCTCTCCGCCTCCTTTCTTTAGCCCCGTTTCTTCAAACGCTCGTAACTTCAAGCTCGGGACTCCGTTTTCCAAGATTTTTTTTTCAAATCGCTTATCTTTTCGAGATCTACGACGTGGGACCCTCCTCCAAAATCTAAATCGTAGGGACCCGCAAAAAAAAAGAGATTCGACGTAAAAAGGGGTGCAACACGAGGACTTCCCAGGAGGTCACCCATCCTAGTACTACTCTCGCCCAAGCACGCTTAACTGCGGAGTTCTGATGGGATCCGGTGCATTAGTGCTGGTATGATCGCACCCATTGATTCATTGTCAAAATTTGGTTTTATTATCTCACCCATCCTCTCCGCCTCCTTTCTTTAGCCCCGTTTCTTCAAACGCTCGTAACTTCAAGCTCGGGACTCCGTTTTCCAAGATTTTTTTTTCAAATCGCTTATCTTTTCGAGATCTACGACGTGGGACCCTCCTCCAAAATCTAAATCGTAGGGACCCGCAAAAAAAAGAGATTCGACGTAAAAAGGGGTGCAACACGAGGACTTCCCAGGAGGTCACCCATCCTAGTACTACTCTCGCCCAAGCACGCTTAACTGCGGAGTTCTGATGGGATCCGGTGCATTAGTGCTGGTATGATCGCACCCATTGATTCATTGTCAAAATTTGGTTTTATTATCTCACCCATCCTCTCCGCCTCCTTTCTTTAGCCCCGTTTCTTCAAACGCTCGTAACTTCAAGCTCGGGACTCCGTTTTCCAAGATTTTTTTTTCAAATCGCTTATCTTTTCGAGATCTACGACGTGGGACCCTCCTCCAAAATCTAAATCGTAGGGACCCGCAAAAAAAAGAGATTCGACGTAAAAAGGGGTGCAACACGAGGACTTCCCAGGAGGTCACCCATCCTAGTACTACTCTCGCCCAAGCACGCTTAACTGCGGAGTTCTGATGGGATCCGGTGCATTAGTGCTGGTATGATCGCACCCATTGATTCATTGTCAAAATTTGGTTTTATTATCTCACCCATCCTCTCCGCCTCCTTTCTTTAGCCCCGTTTCTTCAAACGCTCGTAACTTCAAGCTCGGGACTCCGTTTTCCAAGATTTTTTTTTCAAATCGCTTATCTTTTCGAGATCTACGACGTGGGACCCTCCTCCAAAATCTAAATCGTAGGGACCCGCAAAAAAAAGAGATTCGACGTAAAAAGGGGTGCAACACGAGGACTTCCCAGGAGGTCACCCATCCTAGTACTACTCTCGCCCAAGCACGCTTAACTGCGGAGTTCTGATGGGATCCGGTGCATTAGTGCTGGTATGATCGCACCCATTGATTCATTGTCAAAATTTGGTTTTATTATCTCACCCATCCTCTCCGCCTCCTTTCTTTAGCCCCGTTTCTTCAAACGCTCGTAACTTCAAGCTCGGGACTCCGTTTTCCAAGATTTTTTTTTCAAATCGCTTATCTTTTCGAGATCTACGACGTGGGACCCTCCTCCAAAATCTAAATCGTAGGGACCCGCAAAAAAAAGAGATTCGACGTAAAAAGGGGTGCAACACGAGGACTTCCCAGGAGGTCACCCATCCTAGTACTACTCTCGCCCAAGCACGCTTAACTGCGGAGTTCTGATGGGATCCGGTGCATTAGTGCTGGTATGATCGCACCCATTGATTCATTGTCAAAATTTGGTTTTATTATCTCACCCATCCTCTCCGCCTCCTTTCTTTAGCCCCGTTTCTTCAAACGCTCGTAACTTCAAGCTCGGGACTCCGTTTTCCAAGATTTTTTTTTCAAATCGCTTATCTTTTCGAGATCTACGACGTGGGACCCTCCTCCAAAATCTAAATCGTAGGGACCCGCAAAAAAAAGAGATTCGACGTAAAAAGGGGTGCAACACGAGGACTTCCCAGGAGGTCACCCATCCTAGTACTACTCTCGCCCAAGCACGCTTAACTGCGGAGTTCTGATGGGATCCGGTGCATTAGTGCTGGTATGATCGCACCCATTGATTCATTGTCAAAATTTGGTTTTATTATCTCACCCATCCTCTCCGCCTCCTTTCTTTAGCCCCGTTTCTTCAAACGCTCGTAACTTCAAGCTCGGGACTCCGTTTTCCAAGATTTTTTTTTTCAAATCGCTTATCTTTTCGAGATCTACGACGTGGGACCCTCCTCCAAAATCTAAATCGTAGGGACCCGCAAAAAAAAAGAGATTCGACGTAAAAAGGGGTGCAACACGAGGACTTCCCAGGAGGTCACCCATCCTAGTACTACTCTCGCCCAAGCACGCTTAACTGCGGAGTTCTGATGGGATCCGGTGCATTAGTGCTGGTATGATCGCACCCATTGATTCATTGTCAAAATTTGGTTTTATTATCTCACCCATCCTCTCCGCCTCCTTTCTTTAGCCCCGTTTCTTCAAACGCTCGTAACTTCAAGCTCGGGACTCCGTTTTCCAAGATTTTTTTTTCAAATCGCTTATCTTTTCGAGATCTACGACGTGGGACCCTCCTCCAAAATCTAAATCGTAGGGACCCGCAAAAAAAAAGAGATTCGACGTAAAAAGGGGTGCAACACGAGGACTTCCCAGGAGGTCACCCATCCTAGTACTACTCTCGCCCAAGCACGCTTAACTGCGGAGTTCTGATGGGATCCGGTGCATTAGTGCTGGTATGATCGCACCCATTGATTCATTGTCAAAATTTGGTTTTATTATCTCACCCATCCTCTCCGCCTCCTTTCTTTAGCCCCGTTTCTTCAAACGCTCGTAACTTCAAGCTCGGGACTCCGTTTTCCAAGATTTTTTTTTCAAATCGCTTATCTTTTCGAGATCTACGACGTGGGACCCTCCTCCAAAATCTAAATCGTAGGGACCCGCAAAAAAAAGAGATTCGACGTAAAAAGGGGTGCAACACGAGGACTTCCCAGGAGGTCACCCATCCTAGTACTACTCTCGCCCAAGCACGCTTAACTGCGGAGTTCTGATGGGATCCGGTGCATTAGTGCTGGTATGATCGCACCCATTGATTCATTGTCAAAATTTGGTTTTATTATCTCACCCATCCTCTCCGCCTCCTTTCTTTAGCCCCGTTTCTTCAAACGCTCGTAACTTCAAGCTCGGGACTCCGTTTTCCAAGATTTTTTTTTCAAATCGCTTATCTTTTCGAGATCTACGACGTGGGACCCTCCTCCAAAATCTAAATCGTAGGGACCCGCAAAAAAAAGAGATTCGACGTAAAAAGGGGTGCAACACGAGGACTTCCCAGGAGGTCACCCATCCTAGTACTACTCTCGCCCAAGCACGCTTAACTGCGGAGTTCTGATGGGATCCGGTGCATTAGTGCTGGTATGATCGCACCCATTGATTCATTGTCAAAATTTGGTTTTATTATCTCACCCATCCTCTCCGCCTCCTTTCTTTAGCCCCGTTTCTTCAAACGCTCGTAACTTCAAGCTCGGGACTCCGTTTTCCAAGTTTTTTTTTCAAATCGCTTATCTTTTCGAGATCTACGACGTGGGACCCTCCTCCAAAATCTAAATCGTAGGGACCCGCAAAAAAAAAGAGATTCGACGTAAAAAGGGGTGCAACACGAGGACTTCCCAGGAGGTCACCCATCCTAGTACTACTCTCGCCCAAGCACGCTTAACTGCGGAGTTCTGATGGGATCCGGTGCATTAGTGCTGGTATGATCGCACCCATTGATTCATTGTCAAAATTTGGTTTTATTATCTCACCCATCCTCTCCGCCTCCTTTCTTTAGCCCCGTTTCTTCAAACGCTCGTAACTTCAAGCTCGGGACTCCGTTTTCCAAGATTTTTTTTTCAAATCGCTTATCTTTTCGAGATCTACGACGTGGGACCCTCCTCCAAAATCTAAATCGTAGGGACCCGCAAAAAAAAGAGATTCGACGTAAAAAGGGGTGCAACACGAGGACTTCCCAGGAGGTCACCCATCCTAGTACTACTCTCGCCCAAGCACGCTTAACTGCGGAGTTCTGATGGGATCCGGTGCATTAGTGCTGGTATGATCGCACCCATTGATTCATTGTCAAAATTTGGTTTTATTATCTCACCCATCCTCTCCGCCTCCTTTCTTTAGCCCCGTTTCTTCAAACGCTCGTAACTTCAAGCTCGGGACTCCGTTTTCCAAGATTTTTTTTTCAAATCGCTTATCTTTTCGAGATCTACGACGTGGGACCCTCCTCCAAAATCTAAATCGTAGGGACCCGCAAAAAAAAAGAGATTCGACGTAAAAAGGGGTGCAACACGAGGACTTCCCAGGAGGTCACCCATCCTAGTACTACTCTCGCCCAAGCACGCTTAACTGCGGAGTTCTGATGGGATCCGGTGCATTAGTGCTGGTATGATCGCACCCATTGATTCATTGTCAAAATTTGGTTTTATTATCTCACCCATCCTCTCCGCCTCCTTTCTTTAGCCCCGTTTCTTCAAACGCTCGTAACTTCAAGCTCGGGACTCCGTTTTCCAAGATTTTTTTTTCAAATCGCTTATCTTTTCGAGATCTACGACGTGGGACCCTCCTCCAAAATCTAAATCGTAGGGACCCGCAAAAAAAAGAGATTCGACGTAAAAAGGGGTGCAACACGAGGACTTCCCAGGAGGTCACCCATCCTAGTACTACTCTCGCCCAAGCACGCTTAACTGCGGAGTTCTGATGGGATCCGGTGCATTAGTGCTGGTATGATCGCACCCATTGATTCATTGTCAAAATTTGGTTTTATTATCTCACCCATCCTCTCCGCCTCCTTTCTTTAGCCCCGTTTCTTCAAACGCTCGTAACTTCAAGCTCGGGACTCCGTTTTCCAAGATTTTTTTTTCAAATCGCTTATCTTTTCGAGATCTACGACGTGGGACCCTCCTCCAAAATCTAAATCGTAGGGACCCGCAAAAAAAAGAGATTCGACGTAAAAAGGGGTGCAACACGAGGACTTCCCAGGAGGTCACCCATCCTAGTACTACTCTCGCCCAAGCACGCTTAACTGCGGAGTTCTGATGGGATCCGGTGCATTAGTGCTGGTATGATCGCACCCATTGATTCATTGTCAAAATTTGGTTTTATTATCTCACCCATCCTCTCCGCCTCCTTTCTTTAGCCCCGTTTCTTCAAACGCTCGTAACTTCAAGCTCGGGACTCCGTTTTCCAAGATTTTTTTTTCAAATCGCTTATCTTTTCGAGATCTACGACGTGGGACCCTCCTCCAAAATCTAAATCGTAGGGACCCGCAAAAAAAAGAGATTCGACGTAAAAAGGGGTGCAACACGAGGACTTCCCAGGAGGTCACCCATCCTAGTACTACTCTCGCCCAAGCACGCTTAACTGCGGAGTTCTGATGGGATCCGGTGCATTAGTGCTGGTATGATCGCACCCATTGATTCATTGTCAAAATTTGGTTTTATTATCTCACCCATCCTCTCCGCCTCCTTTCTTTAGCCCCGTTTCTTCAAACGCTCGTAACTTCAAGCTCGGGACTCCGTTTTCCAAGATTTTTTTTTCAAATCGCTTATCTTTTCGAGATCTACGACGTGGGACCCTCCTCCAAAATCTAAATCGTAGGGACCCGCAAAAAAAAGAGATTCGACGTAAAAAGGGGTGCAACACGAGGACTTCCCAGGAGGTCACCCATCCTAGTACTACTCTCGCCCAAGCACGCTTAACTGCGGAGTTCTGATGGGATCCGGTGCATTAGTGCTGGTATGATCGCACCCATTGATTCATTGTCAAAATTTGGTTTTATTATCTCACCCATCCTCTCCGCCTCCTTTCTTTAGCCCCGTTTCTTCAAACGCTCGTAACTTCAAGCTCGGGACTCCGTTTTCCAAGATTTTTTTTTCAAATCGCTTATCTTTTCGAGATCTACGACGTGGGACCCTCCTCCAAAATCTAAATCGTAGGGACCCGCAAAAAAAAGAGATTCGACGTAAAAAGGGGTGCAACACGAGGACTTCCCAGGAGGTCACCCATCCTAGTACTACTCTCGCCCAAGCACGCTTAACTGCGGAGTTCTGATGGGATCCGGTGCATTAGTGCTGGTATGATCGCACCCATTGATTCATTGTCAAAATTTGGTTTTATTATCTCACCCATCCTCTCCGCCTCCTTTCTTTAGCCCCGTTTCTTCAAACGCTCGTAACTTCAAGCTCGGGACTCCGTTTTCCAAGATTTTTTTTTCAAATCGCTTATCTTTTCGAGATCTACGACGTGGGACCCTCCTCCAAAATCTAAATTGTAGGGACCCGCAAAAAAAAGAGATTCGACGTAAAAAGGGGTGCAACACGAGGACTTCCCAGGAGGTCACCCATCCTAGTACTACTCTCGCCCAAGCACGCTTAACTGCGGAGTTCTGATGGGATCCGGTGCATTAGTGCTGGTATGATCGCACCCATTGATTCATTGTCAAAATTTGGTTTTATTATCTCACCCATCCTCTCCGCCTCCTTTCTTTAGCCCCGTTTCTTCAAACGCTCGTAACTTCAAGCTCGGGACTCCGTTTTCCAAGATTTTTTTTTCAAATCGCTTATCTTTTCGAGATCTACGACGTGGGACCCTCCTCCAAAATCTAAATCGTAGGGACCCGCAAAAAAAAAGAGATTCGACGTAAAAAGGGGTGCAACACGAGGACTTCCCAGGAGGTCACCCATCCTAGTACTACTCTCGCCCAAGCACGCTTAACTGCGGAGTTCTGATGGGATCCGGTGCATTAGTGCTGGTATGATCGCACCCATTGATTCATTGTCAAAATTTGGTTTTATTATCTCACCCATCCTCTCCGCCTCCTTTCTTTAGCCCCGTTTCTTCAAACGCTCGTAACTTCAAGCTCGGGACTCCGTTTTCCAAGATTTTTTTTTCAAATCGCTTATCTTTTCGAGATCTACGACGTGGGACCCTCCTCCAAAATCTAAATTGTAGGGACCCGCAAAAAAAAGAGATTCGACGTAAAAAGGGGTGCAACACGAGGACTTCCCAGGAGGTCACCCATCCTAGTACTACTCTCGCCCAAGCACGCTTAACTGCGGAGTTCTGATGGGATCCGGTGCATTAGTGCTGGTATGATCGCACCCATTGATTCATTGTCAAAATTTGGTTTTATTATCTCACCCATCCTCTCCGCCTCCTTTCTTTAGCCCCGTTTCTTCAAACGCTCGTAACTTCAAGCTCGGGACTCCGTTTTCCAAGATTTTTTTTTCAAATCGCTTATCTTTTCGAGATCTACGACGTGGGACCCTCCTCCAAAATCTAAATCGTAGGGACCCGCAAAAAAAAGAGATTCGACGTAAAAAGGGGTGCAACACGAGGACTTCCCAGGAGGTCACCCATCCTAGTACTACTCTCGCCCAAGCACGCTTAACTGCGGAGTTCTGATGGGATCCGGTGCATTAGTGCTGGTATGATCGCACCCATTGATTCATTGTCAAAATTTGGTTTTATTATCTCACCCATCCTCTCCGCCTCCTTTCTTTAGCCCCGTTTCTTCAAACGCTCGTAACTTCAAGCTCGGGACTCCGTTTTCCAAGATTTTTTTTTCAAATCGCTTATCTTTTCGAGATCTACGACGTGGGACCCTCCTCCAAAATCTAAATCGTAGGGACCCGCAAAAAAAAAGAGATTCGACGTAAAAAGGGGTGCAACACGAGGACTTCCCAGGAGGTCACCCATCCTAGTACTACTCTCGCCCAAGCACGCTTAACTGCGGAGTTCTGATGGGATCCGGTGCATTAGTGCTGGTATGATCGCACCCATTGATTCATTGTCAAAATTTGGTTTTATTATCTCACCCATCCTCTCCGCCTCCTTTCTTTAGCCCCGTTTCTTCAAACGCTCGTAACTTCAAGCTCGGGACTCCGTTTTCCAAGATTTTTTTTTCAAATCGCTTATCTTTTCGAGATCTACGACGTGGGACCCTCCTCCAAAATCTAAATCGTAGGGACCCGCAAAAAAAAGAGATTCGACGTAAAAAGGGGTGCAACACGAGGACTTCCCAGGAGGTCACCCATCCTAGTACTACTCTCGCCCAAGCACGCTTAACTGCGGAGTTCTGATGGGATCCGGTGCATTAGTGCTGGTATGATCGCACCCATTGATTCATTGTCAAAATTTGGTTTTATTATCTCACCCATCCTCTCCGCCTCCTTTCTTTAGCCCCGTTTCTTCAAACGCTCGTAACTTCAAGCTCGGGACTCCGTTTTCCAAGATTTTTTTTTCAAATCGCTTATCTTTTCGAGATCTACGACGTGGGACCCTCCTCCAAAATCTAAATCGTAGGGACCCGCAAAAAAAAGAGATTCGACGTAAAAAGGGGTGCAACACGAGGACTTCCCAGGAGGTCACCCATCCTAGTACTACTCTCGCCCAAGCACGCTTAACTGCGGAGTTCTGATGGGATCCGGTGCATTAGTGCTGGTATGATCGCACCCATTGATTCATTGTCAAAATTTGGTTTTATTATCTCACCCATCCTCTCCGCCTCCTTTCTTTAGCCCCGTTTCTTCAAACGCTCGTAACTTCAAGCTCGGGACTCCGTTTTCCAAGATTTTTTTTTCAAATCGCTTATCTTTTCGAGATCTACGACGTGGGACCCTCCTCCAAAATCTAAATCGTAGGGACCCGCAAAAAAAAGAGATTCGACGTAAAAAGGGGTGCAACACGAGGACTTCCCAGGAGGTCACCCATCCTAGTACTACTCTCGCCCAAGCACGCTTAACTGCGGAGTTCTGATGGGATCCGGTGCATTAGTGCTGGTATGATCGCACCCATTGATTCATTGTCAAAATTTGGTTTTATTATCTCACCCATCCTCTCCGCCTCCTTTCTTTAGCCCCGTTTCTTCAAACGCTCGTAACTTCAAGCTCGGGACTCCGTTTTCCAAGATTTTTTTTTCAAATCGCTTATCTTTTCGAGATCTACGACGTGGGACCCTCCTCCAAAATCTAAATCGTAGGGACCCGCAAAAAAAAGAGATTCGACGTAAAAAGGGGTGCAACACGAGGACTTCCCAGGAGGTCACCCATCCTAGTACTACTCTCGCCCAAGCACGCTTAACTGCGGAGTTCTGATGGGATCCGGTGCATTAGTGCTGGTATGATCGCACCCATTGATTCATTGTCAAAATTTGGTTTTATTATCTCACCCATCCTCTCCGCCTCCTTTCTTTAGCCCCGTTTCTTCAAACGCTCGTAACTTCAAGCTCGGGACTCCGTTTTCCAAGATTTTTTTTTCAAATCGCTTATCTTTTCGAGATCTACGACGTGGGACCCTCCTCCAAAATCTAAATCGTAGGGACCCGCAAAAAAAAAGAGATTCGACGTAAAAAGGGGTGCAACACGAGGACTTCCCAGGAGGTCACCCATCCTAGTACTACTCTCGCCCAAGCACGCTTAACTGCGGAGTTCTGATGGGATCCGGTGCATTAGTGCTGGTATGATCGCACCCATTGATTCATTGTCAAAATTTGGTTTTATTATCTCACCCATCCTCTCCGCCTCCTTTCTTTAGCCCCGTTTCTTCAAACGCTCGTAACTTCAAGCTCGGGACTCCGTTTTCCAAGATTTTTTTTTCAAATCGCTTATCTTTTCGAGATCTACGACGTGGGACCCTCCTCCAAAATCTAAATCGTAGGGACCCGCAAAAAAAAGAGATTCGACGTAAAAAGGGGTGCAACACGAGGACTTCCCAGGAGGTCACCCATCCTAGTACTACTCTCGCCCAAGCACGCTTAACTGCGGAGTTCTGATGGGATCCGGTGCATTAGTGCTGGTATGATCGCACCCATTGATTCATTGTCAAAATTTGGTTTTATTATCTCACCCATCCTCTCCGCCTCCTTTCTTTAGCCCCGTTTCTTCAAACGCTCGTAACTTCAAGCTCGGGACTCCGTTTTCCAAGATTTTTTTTTCAAATCGCTTATCTTTTCGAGATCTACGACGTGGGACCCTCCTCCAAAATCTAAATTGTAGGGACCCGCAAAAAAAAGAGATTCGACGTAAAAAGGGGTGCAACACGAGGACTTCCCAGGAGGTCACCCATCCTAGTACTACTCTCGCCCAAGCACGCTTAACTGCGGAGTTCTGATGGGATCCGGTGCATTAGTGCTGGTATGATCGCACCCATTGATTCATTGTCAAAATTTGGTTTTATTATCTCACCCATCCTCTCCGCCTCCTTTCTTTAGCCCCGTTTCTTCAAACGCTCGTAACTTCAAGCTCGGGACTCCGTTTTCCAAGATTTTTTTTTCAAATCGCTTATCTTTTCGAGATCTACGACGTGGGACCCTCCTCCAAAATCTAAATCGTAGGGACCCGCAAAAAAAAGAGATTCGACGTAAAAAGGGGTGCAACACGAGGACTTCCCAGGAGGTCACCCATCCTAGTACTACTCTCGCCCAAGCACGCTTAACTGCGGAGTTCTGATGGGATCCGGTGCATTAGTGCTGGTATGATCGCACCCATTGATTCATTGTCAAAATTTGGTTTTATTATCTCACCCATCCTCTCCGCCTCCTTTCTTTAGCCCCGTTTCTTCAAACGCTCGTAACTTCAAGCTCGGGACTCCGTTTTCCAAGATTTTTTTTTCAAATCGCTTATCTTTTCGAGATCTACGACGTGGGACCCTCCTCCAAAATCTAAATTGTAGGGACCCGCAAAAAAAAGAGATTCGACGTAAAAAGGGGTGCAACACGAGGACTTCCCAGGAGGTCACCCATCCTAGTACTACTCTCGCCCAAGCACGCTTAACTGCGGAGTTCTGATGGGATCCGGTGCATTAGTGCTGGTATGATCGCACCCATTGATTCATTGTCAAAATTTGGTTTTATTATCTCACCCATCCTCTCCGCCTCCTTTCTTTAGCCCCGTTTCTTCAAACGCTCGTAACTTCAAGCTCGGGACTCCGTTTTCCAAGATTTTTTTTTCAAATCGCTTATCTTTTCGAGATCTACGACGTGGGACCCTCCTCCAAAATCTAAATCGTAGGGACCCGCAAAAAAAAGAGATTCGACGTAAAAAGGGGTGCAACACGAGGACTTCCCAGGAGGTCACCCATCCTAGTACTACTCTCGCCCAAGCACGCTTAACTGCGGAGTTCTGATGGGATCCGGTGCATTAGTGCTGGTATGATCGCACCCATTGATTCATTGTCAAAATTTGGTTTTATTATCTCACCCATCCTCTCCGCCTCCTTTCTTTAGCCCCGTTTCTTCAAACGCTCGTAACTTCAAGCTCGGGACTCCGTTTTCCAAGATTTTTTTTTCAAATCGCTTATCTTTTCGAGATCTACGACGTGGGACCCTCCTCCAAAATCTAAATTGTAGGGACCCGCAAAAAAAAGAGATTCGACGTAAAAAGGGGTGCAACACGAGGACTTCCCAGGAGGTCACCCATCCTAGTACTACTCTCGCCCAAGCACGCTTAACTGCGGAGTTCTGATGGGATCCGGTGCATTAGTGCTGGTATGATCGCACCCATTGATTCATTGTCAAAATTTGGTTTTATTATCTCACCCATCCTCTCCGCCTCCTTTCTTTAGCCCCGTTTCTTCAAACGCTCGTAACTTCAAGCTCGGGACTCCGTTTTCCAAGATTTTTTTTTCAAATCGCTTATCTTTTCGAGATCTACGACGTGGGACCCTCCTCCAAAATCTAAATCGTAGGGACCCGCAAAAAAAAGAGATTCGACGTAAAAAGGGGTGCAACACGAGGACTTCCCAGGAGGTCACCCATCCTAGTACTACTCTCGCCCAAGCACGCTTAACTGCGGAGTTCTGATGGGATCCGGTGCATTAGTGCTGGTATGATCGCACCCATTGATTCATTGTCAAAATTTGGTTTTATTATCTCACCCATCCTCTCCGCCTCCTTTCTTTAGCCCCGTTTCTTCAAACGCTCGTAACTTCAAGCTCGGGACTCCGTTTTCCAAGATTTTTTTTTCAAATCGCTTATCTTTTCGAGATCTACGACGTGGGACCCTCCTCCAAAATCTAAATTGTAGGGACCCGCAAAAAAAAGAGATTCGACGTAAAAAGGGGTGCAACACGAGGACTTCCCAGGAGGTCACCCATCCTAGTACTACTCTCGCCCAAGCACGCTTAACTGCGGAGTTCTGATGGGATCCGGTGCATTAGTGCTGGTATGATCGCACCCATTGATTCATTGTCAAAATTTGGTTTTATTATCTCACCCATCCTCTCCGCCTCCTTTCTTTAGCCCCGTTTCTTCAAACGCTCGTAACTTCAAGCTCGGGACTCCGTTTTCCAAGATTTTTTTTTCAAATCGCTTATCTTTTCGAGATCTACGACGTGGGACCCTCCTCCAAAATCTAAATCGTAGGGACCCGCAAAAAAAAGAGATTCGACGTAAAAAGGGGTGCAACACGAGGACTTCCCAGGAGGTCACCCATCCTAGTACTACTCTCGCCCAAGCACGCTTAACTGCGGAGTTCTGATGGGATCCGGTGCATTAGTGCTGGTATGATCGCACCCATTGATTCATTGTCAAAATTTGGTTTTATTATCTCACCCATCCTCTCCGCCTCCTTTCTTTAGCCCCGTTTCTTCAAACGCTCGTAACTTCAAGCTCGGGACTCCGTTTTCCAAGATTTTTTTTTCAAATCGCTTATCTTTTCGAGATCTACGACGTGGGACCCTCCTCCAAAATCTAAATTGTAGGGACCCGCAAAAAAAAGAGATTCGACGTAAAAAGGGGTGCAACACGAGGACTTCCCAGGAGGTCACCCATCCTAGTACTACTCTCGCCCAAGCACGCTTAACTGCGGAGTTCTGATGGGATCCGGTGCATTAGTGCTGGTATGATCGCACCCATTGATTCATTGTCAAAATTTGGTTTTATTATCTCACCCATCCTCTCCGCCTCCTTTCTTTAGCCCCGTTTCTTCAAACGCTCGTAACTTCAAGCTCGGGACTCCGTTTTCCAAGATTTTTTTTTTCAAATCGCTTATCTTTTCGAGATCTACGACGTGGGACCCTCCTCCAAAATCTAAATCGTAGGGACCCGCAAAAAAAAAGAGATTCGACGTAAAAAGGGGTGCAACACGAGGACTTCCCAGGAGGTCACCCATCCTAGTACTACTCTCGCCCAAGCACGCTTAACTGCGGAGTTCTGATGGGATCCGGTGCATTAGTGCTGGTATGATCGCACCCATTGATTCATTGTCAAAATTTGGTTTTATTATCTCACCCATCCTCTCCGCCTCCTTTCTTTAGCCCCGTTTCTTCAAACGCTCGTAACTTCAAGCTCGGGACTCCGTTTTCCAAGATTTTTTTTTCAAATCGCTTATCTTTTCGAGATCTACGACGTGGGACCCTCCTCCAAAATCTAAATCGTAGGGACCCGCAAAAAAAAAGAGATTCGACGTAAAAAGGGGTGCAACACGAGGACTTCCCAGGAGGTCACCCATCCTAGTACTACTCTCGCCCAAGCACGCTTAACTGCGGAGTTCTGATGGGATCCGGTGCATTAGTGCTGGTATGATCGCACCCATTGATTCATTGTCAAAATTTGGTTTTATTATCTCACCCATCCTCTCCGCCTCCTTTCTTTAGCCCCGTTTCTTCAAACGCTCGTAACTTCAAGCTCGGGACTCCGTTTTCCAAGATTTTTTTTTCAAATCGCTTATCTTTTCGAGATCTACGACGTGGGACCCTCCTCCAAAATCTAAATCGTAGGGACCCGCAAAAAAAAGAGATTCGACGTAAAAAGGGGTGCAACACGAGGACTTCCCAGGAGGTCACCCATCCTAGTACTACTCTCGCCCAAGCACGCTTAACTGCGGAGTTCTGATGGGATCCGGTGCATTAGTGCTGGTATGATCGCACCCATTGATTCATTGTCAAAATTTGGTTTTATTATCTCACCCATCCTCTCCGCCTCCTTTCTTTAGCCCCGTTTCTTCAAACGCTCGTAACTTCAAGCTCGGGACTCCGTTTTCCAAGATTTTTTTTTCAAATCGCTTATCTTTTCGAGATCTACGACGTGGGACCCTCCTCCAAAATCTAAATCGTAGGGACCCGCAAAAAAAAGAGATTCGACGTAAAAAGGGGTGCAACACGAGGACTTCCCAGGAGGTCACCCATCCTAGTACTACTCTCGCCCAAGCACGCTTAACTGCGGAGTTCTGATGGGATCCGGTGCATTAGTGCTGGTATGATCGCACCCATTGATTCATTGTCAAAATTTGGTTTTATTATCTCACCCATCCTCTCCGCCTCCTTTCTTTAGCCCCGTTTCTTCAAACGCTCGTAACTTCAAGCTCGGGACTCCGTTTTCCAAGATTTTTTTTTCAAATCGCTTATCTTTTCGAGATCTACGACGTGGGACCCTCCTCCAAAATCTAAATCGTAGGGACCCGCAAAAAAAAGAGATTCGACGTAAAAAGGGGTGCAACACGAGGACTTCCCAGGAGGTCACCCATCCTAGTACTACTCTCGCCCAAGCACGCTTAACTGCGGAGTTCTGATGGGATCCGGTGCATTAGTGCTGGTATGATCGCACCCATTGATTCATTGTCAAAATTTGGTTTTATTATCTCACCCATCCTCTCCGCCTCCTTTCTTTAGCCCCGTTTCTTCAAACGCTCGTAACTTCAAGCTCGGGACTCCGTTTTCCAAGATTTTTTTTTCAAATCGCTTATCTTTTCGAGATCTACGACGTGGGACCCTCCTCCAAAATCTAAATCGTAGGGACCCGCAAAAAAAAGAGATTCGACGTAAAAAGGGGTGCAACACGAGGACTTCCCAGGAGGTCACCCATCCTAGTACTACTCTCGCCCAAGCACGCTTAACTGCGGAGTTCTGATGGGATCCGGTGCATTAGTGCTGGTATGATCGCACCCATTGATTCATTGTCAAAATTTGGTTTTATTATCTCACCCATCCTCTCCGCCTCCTTTCTTTAGCCCCGTTTCTTCAAACGCTCGTAACTTCAAGCTCGGGACTCCGTTTTCCAAGATTTTTTTTTCAAATCGCTTATCTTTTCGAGATCTACGACGTGGGACCCTCCTCCAAAATCTAAATCGTAGGGACCCGCAAAAAAAAAGAGATTCGACGTAAAAAGGGGTGCAACACGAGGACTTCCCAGGAGGTCACCCATCCTAGTACTACTCTCGCCCAAGCACGCTTAACTGCGGAGTTCTGATGGGATCCGGTGCATTAGTGCTGGTATGATCGCACCCATTGATTCATTGTCAAAATTTGGTTTTATTATCTCACCCATCCTCTCCGCCTCCTTTCTTTAGCCCCGTTTCTTCAAACGCTCGTAACTTCAAGCTCGGGACTCCGTTTTCCAAGATTTTTTTTTCAAATCGCTTATCTTTTCGAGATCTACGACGTGGGACCCTCCTCCAAAATCTAAATTGTAGGGACCCGCAAAAAAAAAGAGATTCGACGTAAAAAGGGGTGCAACACGAGGACTTCCCAGGAGGTCACCCATCCTAGTACTACTCTCGCCCAAGCACGCTTAACTGCGGAGTTCTGATGGGATCCGGTGCATTAGTGCTGGTATGATCGCACCCATTGATTCATTGTCAAAATTTGGTTTTATTATCTCACCCATCCTCTCCGCCTCCTTTCTTTAGCCCCGTTTCTTCAAACGCTCGTAACTTCAAGCTCGGGACTCCGTTTTCCAAGATTTTTTTTTCAAATCGCTTATCTTTTCGAGATCTACGACGTGGGACCCTCCTCCAAAATCTAAATCGTAGGGACCCGCAAAAAAAAGAGATTCGACGTAAAAAGGGGTGCAACACGAGGACTTCCCAGGAGGTCACCCATCCTAGTACTACTCTCGCCCAAGCACGCTTAACTGCGGAGTTCTGATGGGATCCGGTGCATTAGTGCTGGTATGATCGCACCCATTGATTCATTGTCAAAATTTGGTTTTATTATCTCACCCATCCTCTCCGCCTCCTTTCTTTAGCCCCGTTTCTTCAAACGCTCGTAACTTCAAGCTCGGGACTCCGTTTTCCAAGATTTTTTTTTCAAATCGCTTATCTTTTCGAGATCTACGACGTGGGACCCTCCTCCAAAATCTAAATCGTAGGGACCCGCAAAAAAAAAGAGATTCGACGTAAAAAGGGGTGCAACACGAGGACTTCCCAGGAGGTCACCCATCCTAGTACTACTCTCGCCCAAGCACGCTTAACTGCGGAGTTCTGATGGGATCCGGTGCATTAGTGCTGGTATGATCGCACCCATTGATTCATTGTCAAAATTTGGTTTTATTATCTCACCCATCCTCTCCGCCTCCTTTCTTTAGCCCCGTTTCTTCAAACGCTCGTAACTTCAAGCTCGGGACTCCGTTTTCCAAGATTTTTTTTTCAAATCGCTTATCTTTTCGAGATCTACGACGTGGGACCCTCCTCCAAAATCTAAATTGTAGGGACCCGCAAAAAAAAGAGATTCGACGTAAAAAGGGGTGCAACACGAGGACTTCCCAGGAGGTCACCCATCCTAGTACTACTCTCGCCCAAGCACGCTTAACTGCGGAGTTCTGATGGGATCCGGTGCATTAGTGCTGGTATGATCGCACCCATTGATTCATTGTCAAAATTTGGTTTTATTATCTCACCCATCCTCTCCGCCTCCTTTCTTTAGCCCCGTTTCTTCAAACGCTCGTAACTTCAAGCTCGGGACTCCGTTTTCCAAGATTTTTTTTTCAAATCGCTTATCTTTTCGAGATCTACGACGTGGGACCCTCCTCCAAAATCTAAATTGTAGGGACCCGCAAAAAAAAGAGATTCGACGTAAAAAGGGGTGCAACACGAGGACTTCCCAGGAGGTCACCCATCCTAGTACTACTCTCGCCCAAGCACGCTTAACTGCGGAGTTCTGATGGGATCCGGTGCATTAGTGCTGGTATGATCGCACCCATTGATTCATTGTCAAAATTTGGTTTTATTATCTCACCCATCCTCTCCGCCTCCTTTCTTTAGCCCCGTTTCTTCAAACGCTCGTAACTTCAAGCTCGGGACTCCGTTTTCCAAGATTTTTTTTTCAAATCGCTTATCTTTTCGAGATCTACGACGTGGGACCCTCCTCCAAAATCTAAATTGTAGGGACCCGCAAAAAAAAGAGATTCGACGTAAAAAGGGGTGCAACACGAGGACTTCCCAGGAGGTCACCCATCCTAGTACTACTCTCGCCCAAGCACGCTTAACTGCGGAGTTCTGATGGGATCCGGTGCATTAGTGCTGGTATGATCGCACCCATTGATTCATTGTCAAAATTTGGTTTTATTATCTCACCCATCCTCTCCGCCTCCTTTCTTTAGCCCCGTTTCTTCAAACGCTCGTAACTTCAAGCTCGGGACTCCGTTTTCCAAGATTTTTTTTTCAAATCGCTTATCTTTTCGAGATCTACGACGTGGGACCCTCCTCCAAAATCTAAATCGTAGGGACCCGCAAAAAAAAGAGATTCGACGTAAAAAGGGGTGCAACACGAGGACTTCCCAGGAGGTCACCCATCCTAGTACTACTCTCGCCCAAGCACGCTTAACTGCGGAGTTCTGATGGGATCCGGTGCATTAGTGCTGGTATGATCGCACCCATTGATTCATTGTCAAAATTTGGTTTTATTATCTCACCCATCCTCTCCGCCTCCTTTCTTTAGCCCCGTTTCTTCAAACGCTCGTAACTTCAAGCTCGGGACTCCGTTTTCCAAGATTTTTTTTTCAAATCGCTTATCTTTTCGAGATCTACGACGTGGGACCCTCCTCCAAAATCTAAATTGTAGGGACCCGCAAAAAAAAAGAGATTCGACGTAAAAAGGGGTGCAACACGAGGACTTCCCAGGAGGTCACCCATCCTAGTACTACTCTCGCCCAAGCACGCTTAACTGCGGAGTTCTGATGGGATCCGGTGCATTAGTGCTGGTATGATCGCACCCATTGATTCATTGTCAAAATTTGGTTTTATTATCTCACCCATCCTCTCCGCCTCCTTTCTTTAGCCCCGTTTCTTCAAACGCTCGTAACTTCAAGCTCGGGACTCCGTTTTCCAAGATTTTTTTTTCAAATCGCTTATCTTTTCGAGATCTACGACGTGGGACCCTCCTCCAAAATCTAAATTGTAGGGACCCGCAAAAAAAAGAGATTCGACGTAAAAAGGGGTGCAACACGAGGACTTCCCAGGAGGTCACCCATCCTAGTACTACTCTCGCCCAAGCACGCTTAACTGCGGAGTTCTGATGGGATCCGGTGCATTAGTGCTGGTATGATCGCACCCATTGATTCATTGTCAAAATTTGGTTTTATTATCTCACCCATCCTCTCCGCCTCCTTTCTTTAGCCCCGTTTCTTCAAACGCTCGTAACTTCAAGCTCGGGACTCCGTTTTCCAAGATTTTTTTTTCAAATCGCTTATCTTTTCGAGATCTACGACGTGGGACCCTCCTCCAAAATCTAAATTGTAGGGACCCGCAAAAAAAAGAGATTCGACGTAAAAAGGGGTGCAACACGAGGACTTCCCAGGAGGTCACCCATCCTAGTACTACTCTCGCCCAAGCACGCTTAACTGCGGAGTTCTGATGGGATCCGGTGCATTAGTGCTGGTATGATCGCACCCATTGATTCATTGTCAAAATTTGGTTTTATTATCTCACCCATCCTCTCCGCCTCCTTTCTTTAGCCCCGTTTCTTCAAACGCTCGTAACTTCAAGCTCGGGACTCCGTTTTCCAAGATTTTTTTTTCAAATCGCTTATCTTTTCGAGATCTACGACGTGGGACCCTCCTCCAAAATCTAAATCGTAGGGACCCGCAAAAAAAAAGAGATTCGACGTAAAAAGGGGTGCAACACGAGGACTTCCCAGGAGGTCACCCATCCTAGTACTACTCTCGCCCAAGCACGCTTAACTGCGGAGTTCTGATGGGATCCGGTGCATTAGTGCTGGTATGATCGCACCCATTGATTCATTGTCAAAATTTGGTTTTATTATCTCACCCATCCTCTCCGCCTCCTTTCTTTAGCCCCGTTTCTTCAAACGCTCGTAACTTCAAGCTCGGGACTCCGTTTTCCAAGATTTTTTTTTCAAATCGCTTATCTTTTCGAGATCTACGACGTGGGACCCTCCTCCAAAATCTAAATCGTAGGGACCCGCAAAAAAAAGAGATTCGACGTAAAAAGGGGTGCAACACGAGGACTTCCCAGGAGGTCACCCATCCTAGTACTACTCTCGCCCAAGCACGCTTAACTGCGGAGTTCTGATGGGATCCGGTGCATTAGTGCTGGTATGATCGCACCCATTGATTCATTGTCAAAATTTGGTTTTATTATCTCACCCATCCTCTCCGCCTCCTTTCTTTAGCCCCGTTTCTTCAAACGCTCGTAACTTCAAGCTCGGGACTCCGTTTTCCAAGATTTTTTTTTCAAATCGCTTATCTTTTCGAGATCTACGACGTGGGACCCTCCTCCAAAATCTAAATTGTAGGGACCCGCAAAAAAAAGAGATTCGACGTAAAAAGGGGTGCAACACGAGGACTTCCCAGGAGGTCACCCATCCTAGTACTACTCTCGCCCAAGCACGCTTAACTGCGGAGTTCTGATGGGATCCGGTGCATTAGTGCTGGTATGATCGCACCCATTGATTCATTGTCAAAATTTGGTTTTATTATCTCACCCATCCTCTCCGCCTCCTTTCTTTAGCCCCGTTTCTTCAAACGCTCGTAACTTCAAGCTCGGGACTCCGTTTTCCAAGATTTTTTTTTCAAATCGCTTATCTTTTCGAGATCTACGACGTGGGACCCTCCTCCAAAATCTAAATTGTAGGGACCCGCAAAAAAAAAGAGATTCGACGTAAAAAGGGGTGCAACACGAGGACTTCCCAGGAGGTCACCCATCCTAGTACTACTCTCGCCCAAGCACGCTTAACTGCGGAGTTCTGATGGGATCCGGTGCATTAGTGCTGGTATGATCGCACCCATTGATTCATTGTCAAAATTTGGTTTTATTATCTCACCCATCCTCTCCGCCTCCTTTCTTTAGCCCCGTTTCTTCAAACGCTCGTAACTTCAAGCTCGGGACTCCGTTTTCCAAGATTTTTTTTTCAAATCGCTTATCTTTTCGAGATCTACGACGTGGGACCCTCCTCCAAAATCTAAATTGTAGGGACCCGCAAAAAAAAGAGATTCGACGTAAAAAGGGGTGCAACACGAGGACTTCCCAGGAGGTCACCCATCCTAGTACTACTCTCGCCCAAGCACGCTTAACTGCGGAGTTCTGATGGGATCCGGTGCATTAGTGCTGGTATGATCGCACCCATTGATTCATTGTCAAAATTTGGTTTTATTATCTCACCCATCCTCTCCGCCTCCTTTCTTTAGCCCCGTTTCTTCAAACGCTCGTAACTTCAAGCTCGGGACTCCGTTTTCCAAGATTTTTTTTTCAAATCGCTTATCTTTTCGAGATCTACGACGTGGGACCCTCCTCCAAAATCTAAATTGTAGGGACCCGCAAAAAAAAGAGATTCGACGTAAAAAGGGGTGCAACACGAGGACTTCCCAGGAGGTCACCCATCCTAGTACTACTCTCGCCCAAGCACGCTTAACTGCGGAGTTCTGATGGGATCCGGTGCATTAGTGCTGGTATGATCGCACCCATTGATTCATTGTCAAAATTTGGTTTTATTATCTCACCCATCCTCTCCGCCTCCTTTCTTTAGCCCCGTTTCTTCAAACGCTCGTAACTTCAAGCTCGGGACTCCGTTTTCCAAGATTTTTTTTTCAAATCGCTTATCTTTTCGAGATCTACGACGTGGGACCCTCCTCCAAAATCTAAATTGTAGGGACCCGCAAAAAAAAGAGATTCGACGTAAAAAGGGGTGCAACACGAGGACTTCCCAGGAGGTCACCCATCCTAGTACTACTCTCGCCCAAGCACGCTTAACTGCGGAGTTCTGATGGGATCCGGTGCATTAGTGCTGGTATGATCGCACCCATTGATTCATTGTCAAAATTTGGTTTTATTATCTCACCCATCCTCTCCGCCTCCTTTCTTTAGCCCCGTTTCTTCAAACGCTCGTAACTTCAAGCTCGGGACTCCGTTTTCCAAGATTTTTTTTTCAAATCGCTTATCTTTTCGAGATCTACGACGTGGGACCCTCCTCCAAAATCTAAATTGTAGGGACCCGCAAAAAAAAAGAGATTCGACGTAAAAAGGGGTGCAACACGAGGACTTCCCAGGAGGTCACCCATCCTAGTACTACTCTCGCCCAAGCACGCTTAACTGCGGAGTTCTGATGGGATCCGGTGCATTAGTGCTGGTATGATCGCACCCATTGATTCATTGTCAAAATTTGGTTTTATTATCTCACCCATCCTCTCCGCCTCCTTTCTTTAGCCCCGTTTCTTCAAACGCTCGTAACTTCAAGCTCGGGACTCCGTTTTCCAAGATTTTTTTTTCAAATCGCTTATCTTTTCGAGATCTACGACGTGGGACCCTCCTCCAAAATCTAAATTGTAGGGACCCGCAAAAAAAAAGAGATTCGACGTAAAAAGGGGTGCAACACGAGGACTTCCCAGGAGGTCACCCATCCTAGTACTACTCTCGCCCAAGCACGCTTAACTGCGGAGTTCTGATGGGATCCGGTGCATTAGTGCTGGTATGATCGCACCCATTGATTCATTGTCAAAATTTGGTTTTATTATCTCACCCATCCTCTCCGCCTCCTTTCTTTAGCCCCGTTTCTTCAAACGCTCGTAACTTCAAGCTCGGGACTCCGTTTTCCAAGATTTTTTTTTCAAATCGCTTATCTTTTCGAGATCTACGACGTGGGACCCTCCTCCAAAATCTAAATTGTAGGGACCCGCAAAAAAAAGAGATTCGACGTAAAAAGGGGTGCAACACGAGGACTTCCCAGGAGGTCACCCATCCTAGTACTACTCTCGCCCAAGCACGCTTAACTGCGGAGTTCTGATGGGATCCGGTGCATTAGTGCTGGTATGATCGCACCCATTGATTCATTGTCAAAATTTGGTTTTATTATCTCACCCATCCTCTCCGCCTCCTTTCTTTAGCCCCGTTTCTTCAAACGCTCGTAACTTCAAGCTCGGGACTCCGTTTTCCAAGATTTTTTTTTCAAATCGCTTATCTTTTCGAGATCTACGACGTGGGACCCTCCTCCAAAATCTAAATCGTAGGGACCCGCAAAAAAAAAGAGATTCGACGTAAAAAGGGGTGCAACACGAGGACTTCCCAGGAGGTCACCCATCCTAGTACTACTCTCGCCCAAGCACGCTTAACTGCGGAGTTCTGATGGGATCCGGTGCATTAGTGCTGGTATGATCGCACCCATTGATTCATTGTCAAAATTTGGTTTTATTATCTCACCCATCCTCTCCGCCTCCTTTCTTTAGCCCCGTTTCTTCAAACGCTCGTAACTTCAAGCTCGGGACTCCGTTTTCCAAGATTTTTTTTTCAAATCGCTTATCTTTTCGAGATCTACGACGTGGGACCCTCCTCCAAAATCTAAATTGTAGGGACCCGCAAAAAAAAGAGATTCGACGTAAAAAGGGGTGCAACACGAGGACTTCCCAGGAGGTCACCCATCCTAGTACTACTCTCGCCCAAGCACGCTTAACTGCGGAGTTCTGATGGGATCCGGTGCATTAGTGCTGGTATGATCGCACCCATTGATTCATTGTCAAAATTTGGTTTTATTATCTCACCCATCCTCTCCGCCTCCTTTCTTTAGCCCCGTTTCTTCAAACGCTCGTAACTTCAAGCTCGGGACTCCGTTTTCCAAGATTTTTTTTTCAAATCGCTTATCTTTTCGAGATCTACGACGTGGGACCCTCCTCCAAAATCTAAATTGTAGGGACCCGCAAAAAAAAGAGATTCGACGTAAAAAGGGGTGCAACACGAGGACTTCCCAGGAGGTCACCCATCCTAGTACTACTCTCGCCCAAGCACGCTTAACTGCGGAGTTCTGATGGGATCCGGTGCATTAGTGCTGGTATGATCGCACCCATTGATTCATTGTCAAAATTTGGTTTTATTATCTCACCCATCCTCTCCGCCTCCTTTCTTTAGCCCCGTTTCTTCAAACGCTCGTAACTTCAAGCTCGGGACTCCGTTTTCCAAGATTTTTTTTTCAAATCGCTTATCTTTTCGAGATCTACGACGTGGGACCCTCCTCCAAAATCTAAATTGTAGGGACCCGCAAAAAAAAGAGATTCGACGTAAAAAGGGGTGCAACACGAGGACTTCCCAGGAGGTCACCCATCCTAGTACTACTCTCGCCCAAGCACGCTTAACTGCGGAGTTCTGATGGGATCCGGTGCATTAGTGCTGGTATGATCGCACCCATTGATTCATTGTCAAAATTTGGTTTTATTATCTCACCCATCCTCTCCGCCTCCTTTCTTTAGCCCCGTTTCTTCAAACGCTCGTAACTTCAAGCTCGGGACTCCGTTTTCCAAGATTTTTTTTTCAAATCGCTTATCTTTTCGAGATCTACGACGTGGGACCCTCCTCCAAAATCTAAATTGTAGGGACCCGCAAAAAAAAGAGATTCGACGTAAAAAGGGGTGCAACACGAGGACTTCCCAGGAGGTCACCCATCCTAGTACTACTCTCGCCCAAGCACGCTTAACTGCGGAGTTCTGATGGGATCCGGTGCATTAGTGCTGGTATGATCGCACCCATTGATTCATTGTCAAAATTTGGTTTTATTATCTCACCCATCCTCTCCGCCTCCTTTCTTTAGCCCCGTTTCTTCAAACGCTCGTAACTTCAAGCTCGGGACTCCGTTTTCCAAGATTTTTTTTTCAAATCGCTTATCTTTTCGAGATCTACGACGTGGGACCCTCCTCCAAAATCTAAATTGTAGGGACCCGCAAAAAAAAGAGATTCGACGTAAAAAGGGGTGCAACACGAGGACTTCCCAGGAGGTCACCCATCCTAGTACTACTCTCGCCCAAGCACGCTTAACTGCGGAGTTCTGATGGGATCCGGTGCATTAGTGCTGGTATGATCGCACCCATTGATTCATTGTCAAAATTTGGTTTTATTATCTCACCCATCCTCTCCGCCTCCTTTCTTTAGCCCCGTTTCTTCAAACGCTCGTAACTTCAAGCTCGGGACTCCGTTTTCCAAGATTTTTTTTTCAAATCGCTTATCTTTTCGAGATCTACGACGTGGGACCCTCCTCCAAAATCTAAATTGTAGGGACCCGCAAAAAAAAGAGATTCGACGTAAAAAGGGGTGCAACACGAGGACTTCCCAGGAGGTCACCCATCCTAGTACTACTCTCGCCCAAGCACGCTTAACTGCGGAGTTCTGATGGGATCCGGTGCATTAGTGCTGGTATGATCGCACCCATTGATTCATTGTCAAAATTTGGTTTTATTATCTCACCCATCCTCTCCGCCTCCTTTCTTTAGCCCCGTTTCTTCAAACGCTCGTAACTTCAAGCTCGGGACTCCGTTTTCCAAGATTTTTTTTTCAAATCGCTTATCTTTTCGAGATCTACGACGTGGGACCCTCCTCCAAAATCTAAATTGTAGGGACCCGCAAAAAAAAGAGATTCGACGTAAAAAGGGGTGCAACACGAGGACTTCCCAGGAGGTCACCCATCCTAGTACTACTCTCGCCCAAGCACGCTTAACTGCGGAGTTCTGATGGGATCCGGTGCATTAGTGCTGGTATGATCGCACCCATTGATTCATTGTCAAAATTTGGTTTTATTATCTCACCCATCCTCTCCGCCTCCTTTCTTTAGCCCCGTTTCTTCAAACGCTCGTAACTTCAAGCTCGGGACTCCGTTTTCCAAGATTTTTTTTTCAAATCGCTTATCTTTTCGAGATCTACGACGTGGGACCCTCCTCCAAAATCTAAATTGTAGGGACCCGCAAAAAAAAGAGATTCGACGTAAAAAGGGGTGCAACACGAGGACTTCCCAGGAGGTCACCCATCCTAGTACTACTCTCGCCCAAGCACGCTTAACTGCGGAGTTCTGATGGGATCCGGTGCATTAGTGCTGGTATGATCGCACCCATTGATTCATTGTCAAAATTTGGTTTTATTATCTCACCCATCCTCTCCGCCTCCTTTCTTTAGCCCCGTTTCTTCAAACGCTCGTAACTTCAAGCTCGGGACTCCGTTTTCCAAGATTTTTTTTTCAAATCGCTTATCTTTTCGAGATCTACGACGTGGGACCCTCCTCCAAAATCTAAATTGTAGGGACCCGCAAAAAAAAGAGATTCGACGTAAAAAGGGGTGCAACACGAGGACTTCCCAGGAGGTCACCCATCCTAGTACTACTCTCGCCCAAGCACGCTTAACTGCGGAGTTCTGATGGGATCCGGTGCATTAGTGCTGGTATGATCGCACCCATTGATTCATTGTCAAAATTTGGTTTTATTATCTCACCCATCCTCTCCGCCTCCTTTCTTTAGCCCCGTTTCTTCAAACGCTCGTAACTTCAAGCTCGGGACTCCGTTTTCCAAGATTTTTTTTTCAAATCGCTTATCTTTTCGAGATCTACGACGTGGGACCCTCCTCCAAAATCTAAATTGTAGGGACCCGCAAAAAAAAGAGATTCGACGTAAAAAGGGGTGCAACACGAGGACTTCCCAGGAGGTCACCCATCCTAGTACTACTCTCGCCCAAGCACGCTTAACTGCGGAGTTCTGATGGGATCCGGTGCATTAGTGCTGGTATGATCGCACCCATTGATTCATTGTCAAAATTTGGTTTTATTATCTCACCCATCCTCTCCGCCTCCTTTCTTTAGCCCCGTTTCTTCAAACGCTCGTAACTTCAAGCTCGGGACTCCGTTTTCCAAGATTTTTTTTTCAAATCGCTTATCTTTTCGAGATCTACGACGTGGGACCCTCCTCCAAAATCTAAATTGTAGGGACCCGCAAAAAAAAGAGATTCGACGTAAAAAGGGGTGCAACACGAGGACTTCCCAGGAGGTCACCCATCCTAGTACTACTCTCGCCCAAGCACGCTTAACTGCGGAGTTCTGATGGGATCCGGTGCATTAGTGCTGGTATGATCGCACCCATTGATTCATTGTCAAAATTTGGTTTTATTATCTCACCCATCCTCTCCGCCTCCTTTCTTTAGCCCCGTTTCTTCAAACGCTCGTAACTTCAAGCTCGGGACTCCGTTTTCCAAGATTTTTTTTTCAAATCGCTTATCTTTTCGAGATCTACGACGTGGGACCCTCCTCCAAAATCTAAATTGTAGGGACCCGCAAAAAAAAGAGATTCGACGTAAAAAGGGGTGCAACACGAGGACTTCCCAGGAGGTCACCCATCCTAGTACTACTCTCGCCCAAGCACGCTTAACTGCGGAGTTCTGATGGGATCCGGTGCATTAGTGCTGGTATGATCGCACCCATTGATTCATTGTCAAAATTTGGTTTTATTATCTCACCCATCCTCTCCGCCTCCTTTCTTTAGCCCCGTTTCTTCAAACGCTCGTAACTTCACGCTCGGGACTCCGTTTTCCAAGATTTTTTTTTCAAATCGCTTATCTTTTCGAGATCTACGACGTGGGACCCTCCTCCAAAATCTAAATTGTAGGGACCCGCAAAAAAAAAGAGATTCGACGTAAAAAGGGGTGCAACACGAGGACTTCCCAGGAGGTCACCCATCCTAGTACTACTCTCGCCCAAGCACGCTTAACTGCGGAGTTCTGATGGGATCCGGTGCATTAGTGCTGGTATGATCGCACCCATTGATTCATTGTCAAAATTTGGTTTTATTATCTCACCCATCCTCTCCGCCTCCTTTCTTTAGCCCCGTTTCTTCAAACGCTCGTAACTTCAAGCTCGGGACTCCGTTTTCCAAGATTTTTTTTTCAAATCGCTTATCTTTTCGAGATCTACGACGTGGGACCCTCCTCCAAAATCTAAATTGTAGGGACCCGCAAAAAAAAAGAGATTCGACGTAAAAAGGGGTGCAACACGAGGACTTCCCAGGAGGTCACCCATCCTAGTACTACTCTCGCCCAAGCACGCTTAACTGCGGAGTTCTGATGGGATCCGGTGCATTAGTGCTGGTATGATCGCACCCATTGATTCATTGTCAAAATTTGGTTTTATTATCTCACCCATCCTCTCCGCCTCCTTTCTTTAGCCCCGTTTCTTCAAACGCTCGTAACTTCACGCTCGGGACTCCGTTTTCCAAGATTTTTTTTTCAAATCGCTTATCTTTTCGAGATCTACGACGTGGGACCCTCCTCCAAAATCTAAATTGTAGGGACCCGCAAAAAAAAGAGATTCGACGTAAAAAGGGGTGCAACACGAGGACTTCCCAGGAGGTCACCCATCCTAGTACTACTCTCGCCCAAGCACGCTTAACTGCGGAGTTCTGATGGGATCCGGTGCATTAGTGCTGGTATGATCGCACCCATTGATTCATTGTCAAAATTTGGTTTTATTATCTCACCCATCCTCTCCGCCTCCTTTCTTTAGCCCCGTTTCTTCAAACGCTCGTAACTTCACGCTCGGGACTCCGTTTTCCAAGATTTTTTTTTTCAAATCGCTTATCTTTTCGAGATCTACGACGTGGGACCCTCCTCCAAAATCTAAATTGTAGGGACCCGCAAAAAAAAGAGATTCGACGTAAAAAGGGGTGCAACACGAGGACTTCCCAGGAGGTCACCCATCCTAGTACTACTCTCGCCCAAGCACGCTTAACTGCGGAGTTCTGATGGGATCCGGTGCATTAGTGCTGGTATGATCGCACCCATTGATTCATTGTCAAAATTTGGTTTTATTATCTCACCCATCCTCTCCGCCTCCTTTCTTTAGCCCCGTTTCTTCAAACGCTCGTAACTTCACGCTCGGGACTCCGTTTTCCAAGATTTTTTTTTCAAATCGCTTATCTTTTCGAGATCTACGACGTGGGACCCTCCTCCAAAATCTAAATTGTAGGGACCCGCAAAAAAAAAGAGATTCGACGTAAAAAGGGGTGCAACACGAGGACTTCCCAGGAGGTCACCCATCCTAGTACTACTCTCGCCCAAGCACGCTTAACTGCGGAGTTCTGATGGGATCCGGTGCATTAGTGCTGGTATGATCGCACCCATTGATTCATTGTCAAAATTTGGTTTTATTATCTCACCCATCCTCTCCGCCTCCTTTCTTTAGCCCCGTTTCTTCAAACGCTCGTAACTTCACGCTCGGGACTCCGTTTTCCAAGATTTTTTTTTCAAATCGCTTATCTTTTCGAGATCTACGACGTGGGACCCTCCTCCAAAATCTAAATTGTAGGGACCCGCAAAAAAAAGAGATTCGACGTAAAAAGGGGTGCAACACGAGGACTTCCCAGGAGGTCACCCATCCTAGTACTACTCTCGCCCAAGCACGCTTAACTGCGGAGTTCTGATGGGATCCGGTGCATTAGTGCTGGTATGATCGCACCCATTGATTCATTGTCAAAATTTGGTTTTATTATCTCACCCATCCTCTCCGCCTCCTTTCTTTAGCCCCGTTTCTTCAAACGCTCGTAACTTCAAGCTCGGGACTCCGTTTTCCAAGATTTTTTTTTCAAATCGCTTATCTTTTCGAGATCTACGACGTGGGACCCTCCTCCAAAATCTAAATTGTAGGGACCCGCAAAAAAAAAGAGATTCGACGTAAAAAGGGGTGCAACACGAGGACTTCCCAGGAGGTCACCCATCCTAGTACTACTCTCGCCCAAGCACGCTTAACTGCGGAGTTCTGATGGGATCCGGTGCATTAGTGCTGGTATGATCGCACCCATTGATTCATTGTCAAAATTTGGTTTTATTATCTCACCCATCCTCTCCGCCTCCTTTCTTTAGCCCCGTTTCTTCAAACGCTCGTAACTTCAAGCTCGGGACTCCGTTTTCCAAGATTTTTTTTTCAAATCGCTTATCTTTTCGAGATCTACGACGTGGGACCCTCCTCCAAAATCTAAATTGTAGGGACCCGCAAAAAAAAAGAGATTCGACGTAAAAAGGGGTGCAACACGAGGACTTCCCAGGAGGTCACCCATCCTAGTACTACTCTCGCCCAAGCACGCTTAACTGCGGAGTTCTGATGGGATCCGGTGCATTAGTGCTGGTATGATCGCACCCATTGATTCATTGTCAAAATTTGGTTTTATTATCTCACCCATCCTCTCCGCCTCCTTTCTTTAGCCCCGTTTCTTCAAACGCTCGTAACTTCAAGCTCGGGACTCCGTTTTCCAAGATTTTTTTTTCAAATCGCTTATCTTTTCGAGATCTACGACGTGGGACCCTCCTCCAAAATCTAAATTGTAGGGACCCGCAAAAAAAAGAGATTCGACGTAAAAAGGGGTGCAACACGAGGACTTCCCAGGAGGTCACCCATCCTAGTACTACTCTCGCCCAAGCACGCTTAACTGCGGAGTTCTGATGGGATCCGGTGCATTAGTGCTGGTATGATCGCACCCATTGATTCATTGTCAAAATTTGGTTTTATTATCTCACCCATCCTCTCCGCCTCCTTTCTTTAGCCCCGTTTCTTCAAACGCTCGTAACTTCACGCTCGGGACTCCGTTTTCCAAGATTTTTTTTTCAAATCGCTTATCTTTTCGAGATCTACGACGTGGGACCCTCCTCCAAAATCTAAATTGTAGGGACCCGCAAAAAAAAGAGATTCGACGTAAAAAGGGGTGCAACACGAGGACTTCCCAGGAGGTCACCCATCCTAGTACTACTCTCGCCCAAGCACGCTTAACTGCGGAGTTCTGATGGGATCCGGTGCATTAGTGCTGGTATGATCGCACCCATTGATTCATTGTCAAAATTTGGTTTTATTATCTCACCCATCCTCTCCGCCTCCTTTCTTTAGCCCCGTTTCTTCAAACGCTCGTAACTTCAAGCTCGGGACTCCGTTTTCCAAGATTTTTTTTTCAAATCGCTTATCTTTTCGAGATCTACGACGTGGGACCCTCCTCCAAAATCTAAATTGTAGGGACCCGCAAAAAAAAGAGATTCGACGTAAAAAGGGGTGCAACACGAGGACTTCCCAGGAGGTCACCCATCCTAGTACTACTCTCGCCCAAGCACGCTTAACTGCGGAGTTCTGATGGGATCCGGTGCATTAGTGCTGGTATGATCGCACCCATTGATTCATTGTCAAAATTTGGTTTTATTATCTCACCCATCCTCTCCGCCTCCTTTCTTTAGCCCCGTTTCTTCAAACGCTCGTAACTTCACGCTCGGGACTCCGTTTTCCAAGATTTTTTTTTCAAATCGCTTATCTTTTCGAGATCTACGACGTGGGACCCTCCTCCAAAATCTAAATTGTAGGGACCCGCAAAAAAAAGAGATTCGACGTAAAAAGGGGTGCAACACGAGGACTTCCCAGGAGGTCACCCATCCTAGTACTACTCTCGCCCAAGCACGCTTAACTGCGGAGTTCTGATGGGATCCGGTGCATTAGTGCTGGTATGATCGCACCCATTGATTCATTGTCAAAATTTGGTTTTATTATCTCACCCATCCTCTCCGCCTCCTTTCTTTAGCCCCGTTTCTTCAAACGCTCGTAACTTCAAGCTCGGGACTCCGTTTTCCAAGATTTTTTTTTCAAATCGCTTATCTTTTCGAGATCTACGACGTGGGACCCTCCTCCAAAATCTAAATTGTAGGGACCCGCAAAAAAAAGAGATTCGACGTAAAAAGGGGTGCAACACGAGGACTTCCCAGGAGGTCACCCATCCTAGTACTACTCTCGCCCAAGCACGCTTAACTGCGGAGTTCTGATGGGATCCGGTGCATTAGTGCTGGTATGATCGCACCCATTGATTCATTGTCAAAATTTGGTTTTATTATCTCACCCATCCTCTCCGCCTCCTTTCTTTAGCCCCGTTTCTTCAAACGCTCGTAACTTCACGCTCGGGACTCCGTTTTCCAAGATTTTTTTTTCAAATCGCTTATCTTTTCGAGATCTACGACGTGGGACCCTCCTCCAAAATCTAAATTGTAGGGACCCGCAAAAAAAAGAGATTCGACGTAAAAAGGGGTGCAACACGAGGACTTCCCAGGAGGTCACCCATCCTAGTACTACTCTCGCCCAAGCACGCTTAACTGCGGAGTTCTGATGGGATCCGGTGCATTAGTGCTGGTATGATCGCACCCATTGATTCATTGTCAAAATTTGGTTTTATTATCTCACCCATCCTCTCCGCCTCCTTTCTTTAGCCCCGTTTCTTCAAACGCTCGTAACTTCAAGCTCGGGACTCCGTTTTCCAAGATTTTTTTTTCAAATCGCTTATCTTTTCGAGATCTACGACGTGGGACCCTCCTCCAAAATCTAAATTGTAGGGACCCGCAAAAAAAAGAGATTCGACGTAAAAAGGGGTGCAACACGAGGACTTCCCAGGAGGTCACCCATCCTAGTACTACTCTCGCCCAAGCACGCTTAACTGCGGAGTTCTGATGGGATCCGGTGCATTAGTGCTGGTATGATCGCACCCATTGATTCATTGTCAAAATTTGGTTTTATTATCTCACCCATCCTCTCCGCCTCCTTTCTTTAGCCCCGTTTCTTCAAACGCTCGTAACTTCAAGCTCGGGACTCCGTTTTCCAAGATTTTTTTTTCAAATCGCTTATCTTTTCGAGATCTACGACGTGGGACCCTCCTCCAAAATCTAAATTGTAGGGACCCGCAAAAAAAGAGATTCGACGTAAAAAGGGGTGCAACACGAGGACTTCCCAGGAGGTCACCCATCCTAGTACTACTCTCGCCCAAGCACGCTTAACTGCGGAGTTCTGATGGGATCCGGTGCATTAGTGCTGGTATGATCGCACCCATTGATTCATTGTCAAAATTTGGTTTTATTATCTCACCCATCCTCTCCGCCTCCTTTCTTTAGCCCCGTTTCTTCAAACGCTCGTAACTTCACGCTCGGGACTCCGTTTTCCAAGATTTTTTTTTCAAATCGCTTATCTTTTCGAGATCTACGACGTGGGACCCTCCTCCAAAATCTAAATTGTAGGGACCCGCAAAAAAAAAGAGATTCGACGTAAAAAGGGGTGCAACACGAGGACTTCCCAGGAGGTCACCCATCCTAGTACTACTCTCGCCCAAGCACGCTTAACTGCGGAGTTCTGATGGGATCCGGTGCATTAGTGCTGGTATGATCGCACCCATTGATTCATTGTCAAAATTTGGTTTTATTATCTCACCCATCCTCTCCGCCTCCTTTCTTTAGCCCCGTTTCTTCAAACGCTCGTAACTTCAAGCTCGGGACTCCGTTTTCCAAGATTTTTTTTTCAAATCGCTTATCTTTTCGAGATCTACGACGTGGGACCCTCCTCCAAAATCTAAATTGTAGGGACCCGCAAAAAAAAGAGATTCGACGTAAAAAGGGGTGCAACACGAGGACTTCCCAGGAGGTCACCCATCCTAGTACTACTCTCGCCCAAGCACGCTTAACTGCGGAGTTCTGATGGGATCCGGTGCATTAGTGCTGGTATGATCGCACCCATTGATTCATTGTCAAAATTTGGTTTTATTATCTCACCCATCCTCTCCGCCTCCTTTCTTTAGCCCCGTTTCTTCAAACGCTCGTAACTTCACGCTCGGGACTCCGTTTTCCAAGATTTTTTTTTCAAATCGCTTATCTTTTCGAGATCTACGACGTGGGACCCTCCTCCAAAATCTAAATTGTAGGGACCCGCAAAAAAAAGAGATTCGACGTAAAAAGGGGTGCAACACGAGGACTTCCCAGGAGGTCACCCATCCTAGTACTACTCTCGCCCAAGCACGCTTAACTGCGGAGTTCTGATGGGATCCGGTGCATTAGTGCTGGTATGATCGCACCCATTGATTCATTGTCAAAATTTGGTTTTATTATCTCACCCATCCTCTCCGCCTCCTTTCTTTAGCCCCGTTTCTTCAAACGCTCGTAACTTCACGCTCGGGACTCCGTTTTCCAAGATTTTTTTTTTCAAATCGCTTATCTTTTCGAGATCTACGACGTGGGACCCTCCTCCAAAATCTAAATTGTAGGGACCCGCAAAAAAAAGAGATTCGACGTAAAAAGGGGTGCAACACGAGGACTTCCCAGGAGGTCACCCATCCTAGTACTACTCTCGCCCAAGCACGCTTAACTGCGGAGTTCTGATGGGATCCGGTGCATTAGTGCTGGTATGATCGCACCCATTGATTCATTGTCAAAATTTGGTTTTATTATCTCACCCATCCTCTCCGCCTCCTTTCTTTAGCCCCGTTTCTTCAAACGCTCGTAACTTCAAGCTCGGGACTCCGTTTTCCAAGATTTTTTTTTTCAAATCGCTTATCTTTTCGAGATCTACGACGTGGGACCCTCCTCCAAAATCTAAATTGTAGGGACCCGCAAAAAAAAGAGATTCGACGTAAAAAGGGGTGCAACACGAGGACTTCCCAGGAGGTCACCCATCCTAGTACTACTCTCGCCCAAGCACGCTTAACTGCGGAGTTCTGATGGGATCCGGTGCATTAGTGCTGGTATGATCGCACCCATTGATTCATTGTCAAAATTTGGTTTTATTATCTCACCCATCCTCTCCGCCTCCTTTCTTTAGCCCCGTTTCTTCAAACGCTCGTAACTTCACGCTCGGGACTCCGTTTTCCAAGATTTTTTTTTCAAATCGCTTATCTTTTCGAGATCTACGACGTGGGACCCTCCTCCAAAATCTAAATTGTAGGGACCCGCAAAAAAAAGAGATTCGACGTAAAAAGGGGTGCAACACGAGGACTTCCCAGGAGGTCACCCATCCTAGTACTACTCTCGCCCAAGCACGCTTAACTGCGGAGTTCTGATGGGATCCGGTGCATTAGTGCTGGTATGATCGCACCCATTGATTCATTGTCAAAATTTGGTTTTATTATCTCACCCATCCTCTCCGCCTCCTTTCTTTAGCCCCGTTTCTTCAAACGCTCGTAACTTCACGCTCGGGACTCCGTTTTCCAAGATTTTTTTTTCAAATCGCTTATCTTTTCGAGATCTACGACGTGGGACCCTCCTCCAAAATCTAAATTGTAGGGACCCGCAAAAAAAAGAGATTCGACGTAAAAAGGGGTGCAACACGAGGACTTCCCAGGAGGTCACCCATCCTAGTACTACTCTCGCCCAAGCACGCTTAACTGCGGAGTTCTGATGGGATCCGGTGCATTAGTGCTGGTATGATCGCACCCATTGATTCATTGTCAAAATTTGGTTTTATTATCTCACCCATCCTCTCCGCCTCCTTTCTTTAGCCCCGTTTCTTCAAACGCTCGTAACTTCAAGCTCGGGACTCCGTTTTCCAAGATTTTTTTTTCAAATCGCTTATCTTTTCGAGATCTACGACGTGGGACCCTCCTCCAAAATCTAAATTGTAGGGACCCGCAAAAAAAAGAGATTCGACGTAAAAAGGGGTGCAACACGAGGACTTCCCAGGAGGTCACCCATCCTAGTACTACTCTCGCCCAAGCACGCTTAACTGCGGAGTTCTGATGGGATCCGGTGCATTAGTGCTGGTATGATCGCACCCATTGATTCATTGTCAAAATTTGGTTTTATTATCTCACCCATCCTCTCCGCCTCCTTTCTTTAGCCCCGTTTCTTCAAACGCTCGTAACTTCACGCTCGGGACTCCGTTTTCCAAGATTTTTTTTTCAAATCGCTTATCTTTTCGAGATCTACGACGTGGGACCCTCCTCCAAAATCTAAATTGTAGGGACCCGCAAAAAAAAGAGATTCGACGTAAAAAGGGGTGCAACACGAGGACTTCCCAGGAGGTCACCCATCCTAGTACTACTCTCGCCCAAGCACGCTTAACTGCGGAGTTCTGATGGGATCCGGTGCATTAGTGCTGGTATGATCGCACCCATTGATTCATTGTCAAAATTTGGTTTTATTATCTCACCCATCCTCTCCGCCTCCTTTCTTTAGCCCCGTTTCTTCAAACGCTCGTAACTTCACGCTCGGGACTCCGTTTTCCAAGATTTTTTTTTCAAATCGCTTATCTTTTCGAGATCTACGACGTGGGACCCTCCTCCAAAATCTAAATTGTAGGGACCCGCAAAAAAAAGAGATTCGACGTAAAAAGGGGTGCAACACGAGGACTTCCCAGGAGGTCACCCATCCTAGTACTACTCTCGCCCAAGCACGCTTAACTGCGGAGTTCTGATGGGATCCGGTGCATTAGTGCTGGTATGATCGCACCCATTGATTCATTGTCAAAATTTGGTTTTATTATCTCACCCATCCTCTCCGCCTCCTTTCTTTAGCCCCGTTTCTTCAAACGCTCGTAACTTCAAGCTCGGGACTCCGTTTTCCAAGATTTTTTTTTCAAATCGCTTATCTTTTCGAGATCTACGACGTGGGACCCTCCTCCAAAATCTAAATTGTAGGGACCCGCAAAAAAAAGAGATTCGACGTAAAAAGGGGTGCAACACGAGGACTTCCCAGGAGGTCACCCATCCTAGTACTACTCTCGCCCAAGCACGCTTAACTGCGGAGTTCTGATGGGATCCGGTGCATTAGTGCTGGTATGATCGCACCCATTGATTCATTGTCAAAATTTGGTTTTATTATCTCACCCATCCTCTCCGCCTCCTTTCTTTAGCCCCGTTTCTTCAAACGCTCGTAACTTCACGCTCGGGACTCCGTTTTCCAAGATTTTTTTTTCAAATCGCTTATCTTTTCGAGATCTACGACGTGGGACCCTCCTCCAAAATCTAAATTGTAGGGACCCGCAAAAAAAAAGAGATTCGACGTAAAAAGGGGTGCAACACGAGGACTTCCCAGGAGGTCACCCATCCTAGTACTACTCTCGCCCAAGCACGCTTAACTGCGGAGTTCTGATGGGATCCGGTGCATTAGTGCTGGTATGATCGCACCCATTGATTCATTGTCAAAATTTGGTTTTATTATCTCACCCATCCTCTCCGCCTCCTTTCTTTAGCCCCGTTTCTTCAAACGCTCGTAACTTCAAGCTCGGGACTCCGTTTTCCAAGATTTTTTTTTCAAATCGCTTATCTTTTCGAGATCTACGACGTGGGACCCTCCTCCAAAATCTAAATTGTAGGGACCCGCAAAAAAAAGAGATTCGACGTAAAAAGGGGTGCAACACGAGGACTTCCCAGGAGGTCACCCATCCTAGTACTACTCTCGCCCAAGCACGCTTAACTGCGGAGTTCTGATGGGATCCGGTGCATTAGTGCTGGTATGATCGCACCCATTGATTCATTGTCAAAATTTGGTTTTATTATCTCACCCATCCTCTCCGCCTCCTTTCTTTAGCCCCGTTTCTTCAAACGCTCGTAACTTCA
This sequence comes from Patellifolia procumbens, assembly GCA_947645195.1. NCBI lineage: Eukaryota > Viridiplantae > Streptophyta > Magnoliopsida > Caryophyllales > Amaranthaceae > Patellifolia > Patellifolia procumbens. Next base: position 759,751 of record CANSGD010001152.1, read on the forward strand.
CGCTCGGGACTCCGTTTTCCAAGATTTTTTTTTCAAATCGCTTATCTTTTCGAGATCTACGACGTGGGACCCTCCTCCAAAATCTAAATTGTAGGGACCCGCAAAAAAAAAGAGATTCGACGTAAAAAGGGGTGCAACACGAGGACTTCCCAGGAGGTCACCCATCCTAGTACTACTCTCGCCCAAGCACGCTTAACTGCGGAGTTCTGATGGGATCCGGTGCATTAGTGCTGGTATGATCGCACCCATTGATTCATTGTCAAAATTTGGTTTTATTATCTCACCCATCCTCTCCGCCTCCTTTCTTTAGCCCCGTTTCTTCAAACGCTCGTAACTTCACGCTCGGGACTCCGTTTTCCAAGATTTTTTTTTTCAAATCGCTTATCTTTTCGAGATCTACGACGTGGGACCCTCCTCCAAAATCTAAATTGTAGGGACCCGCAAAAAAAAAGAGATTCGACGTAAAAAGGGGTGCAACACGAGGACTTCCCAGGAGGTCACCCATCCTAGTACTACTCTCGCCCAAGCACGCTTAACTGCGGAGTTCTGATGGGATCCGGTGCATTAGTGCTGGTATGATCGCACCCATTGATTCATTGTCAAAATTTGGTTTTATTATCTCACCCATCCTCTCCGCCTCCTTTCTTTAGCCCCGTTTCTTCAAACGCTCGTAACTTCAAGCTCGGGACTCCGTTTTCCAAGATTTTTTTTTCAAATCGCTTATCTTTTCGAGATCTACGACGTGGGACCCTCCTCCAAAATCTAAATTGTAGGGACCCGCAAAAAAAAGAGATTCGACGTAAAAAGGGGTGCAACACGAGGACTTCCCAGGAGGTCACCCATCCTAGTACTACTCTCGCCCAAGCACGCTTAACTGCGGAGTTCTGATGGGATCCGGTGCATTAGTGCTGGTATGATCGCACCCATTGATTCATTGTCAAAATTTGGTTTTATTATCTCACCCATCCTCTCCGCCTCCTTTCTTTAGCCCCGTTTCTTCAAACGCTCGTAACTTCACGCTCGGGACTCCGTTTTCCAAGATTTTTTTTTCAAATCGCTTATCTTTTCGAGATCTACGACGTGGGACCCTCCTCCAAAATCTAAATTGTAGGGACCCGCAAAAAAAAGAGATTCGACGTAAAAAGGGGTGCAACACGAGGACTTCCCAGGAGGTCACCCATCCTAGTACTACTCTCGCCCAAGCACGCTTAACTGCGGAGTTCTGATGGGATCCGGTGCATTAGTGCTGGTATGATCGCACCCATTGATTCATTGTCAAAATTTGGTTTTATTATCTCACCCATCCTCTCCGCCTCCTTTCTTTAGCCCCGTTTCTTCAAACGCTCGTAACTTCACGCTCGGGACTCCGTTTTCCAAGATTTTTTTTTCAAATCGCTTATCTTTTCGAGATCTACGACGTGGGACCCTCCTCCAAAATCTAAATTGTAGGGACCCGCAAAAAAAAGAGATTCGACGTAAAAAGGGGTGCAACACGAGGACTTCCCAGGAGGTCACCCATCCTAGTACTACTCTCGCCCAAGCACGCTTAACTGCGGAGTTCTGATGGGATCCGGTGCATTAGTGCTGGTATGATCGCACCCATTGATTCATTGTCAAAATTTGGTTTTATTATCTCACCCATCCTCTCCGCCTCCTTTCTTTAGCCCCGTTTCTTCAAACGCTCGTAACTTCAAGCTCGGGACTCCGTTTTCCAAGATTTTTTTTTCAAATCGCTTATCTTTTCGAGATCTACGACGTGGGACCCTCCTCCAAAATCTAAATTGTAGGGACCCGCAAAAAAAAGAGATTCGACGTAAAAAGGGGTGCAACACGAGGACTTCCCAGGAGGTCACCCATCCTAGTACTACTCTCGCCCAAGCACGCTTAACTGCGGAGTTCTGATGGGATCCGGTGCATTAGTGCTGGTATGATCGCACCCATTGATTCATTGTCAAAATTTGGTTTTATTATCTCACCCATCCTCTCCGCCTCCTTTCTTTAGCCCCGTTTCTTCAAACGCTCGTAACTTCAAGCTCGGGACTCCGTTTTCCAAGATTTTTTTTTCAAATCGCTTATCTTTTCGAGATCTACGACGTGGGACCCTCCTCCAAAATCTAAATTGTAGGGACCCGCAAAAAAAAGAGATTCGACGTAAAAAGGGGTGCAACACGAGGACTTCCCAGGAGGTCACCCATCCTAGTACTACTCTCGCCCAAGCACGCTTAACTGCGGAGTTCTGATGGGATCCGGTGCATTAGTGCTGGTATGATCGCACCCATTGATTCATTGTCAAAATTTGGTTTTATTATCTCACCCATCCTCTCCGCCTCCTTTCTTTAGCCCCGTTTCTTCAAACGCTCGTAACTTCACGCTCGGGACTCCGTTTTCCAAGATTTTTTTTTCAAATCGCTTATCTTTTCGAGATCTACGACGTGGGACCCTCCTCCAAAATCTAAATTGTAGGGACCCGCAAAAAAAAAGAGATTCGACGTAAAAAGGGGTGCAACACGAGGACTTCCCAGGAGGTCACCCATCCTAGTACTACTCTCGCCCAAGCACGCTTAACTGCGGAGTTCTGATGGGATCCGGTGCATTAGTGCTGGTATGATCGCACCCATTGATTCATTGTCAAAATTTGGTTTTATTATCTCACCCATCCTCTCCGCCTCCTTTCTTTAGCCCCGTTTCTTCAAACGCTCGTAACTTCACGCTCGGGACTCCGTTTTCCAAGATTTTTTTTTCAAATCGCTTATCTTTTCGAGATCTACGACGTGGGACCCTCCTCCAAAATCTAAATTGTAGGGACCCGCAAAAAAAAGAGATTCGACGTAAAAAGGGGTGCAACACGAGGACTTCCCAGGAGGTCACCCATCCTAGTACTACTCTCGCCCAAGCACGCTTAACTGCGGAGTTCTGATGGGATCCGGTGCATTAGTGCTGGTATGATCGCACCCATTGATTCATTGTCAAAATTTGGTTTTATTATCTCACCCATCCTCTCCGCCTCCTTTCTTTAGCCCCGTTTCTTCAAACGCTCGTAACTTCACGCTCGGGACTCCGTTTTCCAAGATTTTTTTTTCAAATCGCTTATCTTTTCGAGATCTACGACGTGGGACCCTCCTCCAAAATCTAAATTGTAGGGACCCGCAAAAAAAAGAGATTCGACGTAAAAAGGGGTGCAACACGAGGACTTCCCAGGAGGTCACCCATCCTAGTACTACTCTCGCCCAAGCACGCTTAACTGCGGAGTTCTGATGGGATCCGGTGCATTAGTGCTGGTATGATCGCACCCATTGATTCATTGTCAAAATTTGGTTTTATTATCTCACCCATCCTCTCCGCCTCCTTTCTTTAGCCCCGTTTCTTCAAACGCTCGTAACTTCAAGCTCGGGACTCCGTTTTCCAAGATTTTTTTTCAAATCGCTTATCTTTTCGAGATCTACGACGTGGGACCCTCCTCCAAAATCTAAATTGTAGGGACCCGCAAAAAAAAGAGATTCGACGTAAAAAGGGGTGCAACACGAGGACTTCCCAGGAGGTCACCCATCCTAGTACTACTCTCGCCCAAGCACGCTTAACTGCGGAGTTCTGATGGGATCCGGTGCATTAGTGCTGGTATGATCGCACCCATTGATTCATTGTCAAAATTTGGTTTTATTATCTCACCCATCCTCTCCGCCTCCTTTCTTTAGCCCCGTTTCTTCAAACGCTCGTAACTTCAAGCTCGGGACTCCGTTTTCCAAGATTTTTTTTTCAAATCGCTTATCTTTTCGAGATCTACGACGTGGGACCCTCCTCCAAAATCTAAATTGTAGGGACCCGCAAAAAAAAGAGATTCGACGTAAAAAGGGGTGCAACACGAGGACTTCCCAGGAGGTCACCCATCCTAGTACTACTCTCGCCCAAGCACGCTTAACTGCGGAGTTCTGATGGGATCCGGTGCATTAGTGCTGGTATGATCGCACCCATTGATTCATTGTCAAAATTTGGTTTTATTATCTCACCCATCCTCTCCGCCTCCTTTCTTTAGCCCCGTTTCTTCAAACGCTCGTAACTTCACGCTCGGGACTCCGTTTTCCAAGATTTTTTTTTTCAAATCGCTTATCTTTTCGAGATCTACGACGTGGGACCCTCCTCCAAAATCTAAATTGTAGGGACCCGCAAAAAAAAGAGATTCGACGTAAAAAGGGGTGCAACACGAGGACTTCCCAGGAGGTCACCCATCCTAGTACTACTCTCGCCCAAGCACGCTTAACTGCGGAGTTCTGATGGGATCCGGTGCATTAGTGCTGGTATGATCGCACCCATTGATTCATTGTCAAAATTTGGTTTTATTATCTCACCCATCCTCTCCGCCTCCTTTCTTTAGCCCCGTTTCTTCAAACGCTCGTAACTTCAAGCTCGGGACTCCGTTTTCCAAGATTTTTTTTTCAAATCGCTTATCTTTTCGAGATCTACGACGTGGGACCCTCCTCCAAAATCTAAATTGTAGGGACCCGCAAAAAAAAGAGATTCGACGTAAAAAGGGGTGCAACACGAGGACTTCCCAGGAGGTCACCCATCCTAGTACTACTCTCGCCCAAGCACGCTTAACTGCGGAGTTCTGATGGGATCCGGTGCATTAGTGCTGGTATGATCGCACCCATTGATTCATTGTCAAAATTTGGTTTTATTATCTCACCCATCCTCTCCGCCTCCTTTCTTTAGCCCCGTTTCTTCAAACGCTCGTAACTTCACGCTCGGGACTCCGTTTTCCAAGATTTTTTTTTCAAATCGCTTATCTTTTCGAGATCTACGACGTGGGACCCTCCTCCAAAATCTAAATTGTAGGGACCCGCAAAAAAAAGAGATTCGACGTAAAAAGGGGTGCAACACGAGGACTTCCCAGGAGGTCACCCATCCTAGTACTACTCTCGCCCAAGCACGCTTAACTGCGGAGTTCTGATGGGATCCGGTGCATTAGTGCTGGTATGATCGCACCCATTGATTCATTGTCAAAATTTGGTTTTATTATCTCACCCATCCTCTCCGCCTCCTTTCTTTAGCCCCGTTTCTTCAAACGCTCGTAACTTCACGCTCGGGACTCCGTTTTCCAAGATTTTTTTTTCAAATCGCTTATCTTTTCGAGATCTACGACGTGGGACCCTCCTCCAAAATCTAAATTGTAGGGACCCGCAAAAAAAAGAGATTCGACGTAAAAAGGGGTGCAACACGAGGACTTCCCAGGAGGTCACCCATCCTAGTACTACTCTCGCCCAAGCACGCTTAACTGCGGAGTTCTGATGGGATCCGGTGCATTAGTGCTGGTATGATCGCACCCATTGATTCATTGTCAAAATTTGGTTTTATTATCTCACCCATCCTCTCCGCCTCCTTTCTTTAGCCCCGTTTCTTCAAACGCTCGTAACTTCACGCTCGGGACTCCGTTTTCCAAGATTTTTTTTTCAAATCGCTTATCTTTTCGAGATCTACGACGTGGGACCCTCCTCCAAAATCTAAATTGTAGGGACCCGCAAAAAAAAAGAGATTCGACGTAAAAAGGGGTGCAACACGAGGACTTCCCAGGAGGTCACCCATCCTAGTACTACTCTCGCCCAAGCACGCTTAACTGCGGAGTTCTGATGGGATCCGGTGCATTAGTGCTGGTATGATCGCACCCATTGATTCATTGTCAAAATTTGGTTTTATTATCTCACCCATCCTCTCCGCCTCCTTTCTTTAGCCCCGTTTCTTCAAACGCTCGTAACTTCACGCTCGGGACTCCGTTTTCCAAGATTTTTTTTTCAAATCGCTTATCTTTTCGAGATCTACGACGTGGGACCCTCCTCCAAAATCTAAATTGTAGGGACCCGCAAAAAAAAGAGATTCGACGTAAAAAGGGGTGCAACACGAGGACTTCCCAGGAGGTCACCCATCCTAGTACTACTCTCGCCCAAGCACGCTTAACTGCGGAGTTCTGATGGGATCCGGTGCATTAGTGCTGGTATGATCGCACCCATTGATTCATTGTCAAAATTTGGTTTTATTATCTCACCCATCCTCTCCGCCTCCTTTCTTTAGCCCCGTTTCTTCAAACGCTCGTAACTTCAAGCTCGGGACTCCGTTTTCCAAGATTTTTTTTTCAAATCGCTTATCTTTTCGAGATCTACGACGTGGGACCCTCCTCCAAAATCTAAATTGTAGGGACCCGCAAAAAAAAGAGATTCGACGTAAAAAGGGGTGCAACACGAGGACTTCCCAGGAGGTCACCCATCCTAGTACTACTCTCGCCCAAGCACGCTTAACTGCGGAGTTCTGATGGGATCCGGTGCATTAGTGCTGGTATGATCGCACCCATTGATTCATTGTCAAAATTTGGTTTTATTATCTCACCCATCCTCTCCGCCTCCTTTCTTTAGCCCCGTTTCTTCAAACGCTCGTAACTTCAAGCTCGGGACTCCGTTTTCCAAGATTTTTTTTTTCAAATCGCTTATCTTTTCGAGATCTACGACGTGGGACCCTCCTCCAAAATCTAAATTGTAGGGACCCGCAAAAAAAAGAGATTCGACGTAAAAAGGGGTGCAACACGAGGACTTCCCAGGAGGTCACCCATCCTAGTACTACTCTCGCCCAAGCACGCTTAACTGCGGAGTTCTGATGGGATCCGGTGCATTAGTGCTGGTATGATCGCACCCATTGATTCATTGTCAAAATTTGGTTTTATTATCTCACCCATCCTCTCCGCCTCCTTTCTTTAGCCCCGTTTCTTCAAACGCTCGTAACTTCAAGCTCGGGACTCCGTTTTCCAAGATTTTTTTTTCAAATCGCTTATCTTTTCGAGATCTACGACGTGGGACCCTCCTCCAAAATCTAAATTGTAGGGACCCGCAAAAAAAAGAGATTCGACGTAAAAAGGGGTGCAACACGAGGACTTCCCAGGAGGTCACCCATCCTAGTACTACTCTCGCCCAAGCACGCTTAACTGCGGAGTTCTGATGGGATCCGGTGCATTAGTGCTGGTATGATCGCACCCATTGATTCATTGTCAAAATTTGGTTTTATTATCTCACCCATCCTCTCCGCCTCCTTTCTTTAGCCCCGTTTCTTCAAACGCTCGTAACTTCACGCTCGGGACTCCGTTTTCCAAGATTTTTTTTCAAATCGCTTATCTTTTCGAGATCTACGACGTGGGACCCTCCTCCAAAATCTAAATCGTAGGGACCCGCAAAAAAAGAGATTCGACGTAAAAAAGGGGTGCAACACGAGGACTTCCCAGGAGGTCACCCATCCTAGTACTACTCTCGCCCAAGCACGCTTAACTGCGGAGTTCTGATGGGATCCGGTGCATTAGTGCTGGTATGATCGCACCCATTGATTCATTGTCAAAATTTGGTTTTATTATCTCACCCATCCTCTCCGCCTCCTTTCTTTAGCCCCGTTTCTTCAAACGCTCGTAACTTCACGCTCGGGACTCCGTTTTCCAAGATTTTTTTTTCAAATCGCTTATCTTTTCGAGATCTACGACGTGGGACCCTCCTCCAAAATCTAAATTGTAGGGACCCGCAAAAAAAAGAGATTCGACGTAAAAAGGGGTGCAACACGAGGACTTCCCAGGAGGTCACCCATCCTAGTACTACTCTCGCCCAAGCACGCTTAACTGCGGAGTTCTGATGGGATCCGGTGCATTAGTGCTGGTATGATCGCACCCATTGATTCATTGTCAAAATTTGGTTTTATTATCTCACCCATCCTCTCCGCCTCCTTTCTTTAGCCCCGTTTCTTCAAACGCTCGTAACTTCAAGCTCGGGACTCCGTTTTCCAAGATTTTTTTTTCAAATCGCTTATCTTTTCGAGATCTACGACGTGGGACCCTCCTCCAAAATCTAAATTGTAGGGACCCGCAAAAAAAAGAGATTCGACGTAAAAAGGGGTGCAACACGAGGACTTCCCAGGAGGTCACCCATCCTAGTACTACTCTCGCCCAAGCACGCTTAACTGCGGAGTTCTGATGGGATCCGGTGCATTAGTGCTGGTATGATCGCACCCATTGATTCATTGTCAAAATTTGGTTTTATTATCTCACCCATCCTCTCCGCCTCCTTTCTTTAGCCCCGTTTCTTCAAACGCTCGTAACTTCACGCTCGGGACTCCGTTTTCCAAGATTTTTTTTTCAAATCGCTTATCTTTTCGAGATCTACGACGTGGGACCCTCCTCCAAAATCTAAATTGTAGGGACCCGCAAAAAAAAGAGATTCGACGTAAAAAGGGGTGCAACACGAGGACTTCCCAGGAGGTCACCCATCCTAGTACTACTCTCGCCCAAGCACGCTTAACTGCGGAGTTCTGATGGGATCCGGTGCATTAGTGCTGGTATGATCGCACCCATTGATTCATTGTCAAAATTTGGTTTTATTATCTCACCCATCCTCTCCGCCTCCTTTCTTTAGCCCCGTTTCTTCAAACGCTCGTAACTTCACGCTCGGGACTCCGTTTTCCAAGATTTTTTTTTTCAAATCGCTTATCTTTTCGAGATCTACGACGTGGGACCCTCCTCCAAAATCTAAATTGTAGGGACCCGCAAAAAAAAGAGATTCGACGTAAAAAGGGGTGCAACACGAGGACTTCCCAGGAGGTCACCCATCCTAGTACTACTCTCGCCCAAGCACGCTTAACTGCGGAGTTCTGATGGGATCCGGTGCATTAGTGCTGGTATGATCGCACCCATTGATTCATTGTCAAAATTTGGTTTTATTATCTCACCCATCCTCTCCGCCTCCTTTCTTTAGCCCCGTTTCTTCAAACGCTCGTAACTTCACGCTCGGGACTCCGTTTTCCAAGATTTTTTTTTCAAATCGCTTATCTTTTCGAGATCTACGACGTGGGACCCTCCTCCAAAATCTAAATTGTAGGGACCCGCAAAAAAAAGAGATTCGACGTAAAAAGGGGTGCAACACGAGGACTTCCCAGGAGGTCACCCATCCTAGTACTACTCTCGCCCAAGCACGCTTAACTGCGGAGTTCTGATGGGATCCGGTGCATTAGTGCTGGTATGATCGCACCCATTGATTCATTGTCAAAATTTGGTTTTATTATCTCACCCATCCTCTCCGCCTCCTTTCTTTAGCCCCGTTTCTTCAAACGCTCGTAACTTCACGCTCGGGACTCCGTTTTCCAAGATTTTTTTTTCAAATCGCTTATCTTTTCGAGATCTACGACGTGGGACCCTCCTCCAAAATCTAAATTGTAGGGACCCGCAAAAAAAAGAGATTCGACGTAAAAAGGGGTGCAACACGAGGACTTCCCAGGAGGTCACCCATCCTAGTACTACTCTCGCCCAAGCACGCTTAACTGCGGAGTTCTGATGGGATCCGGTGCATTAGTGCTGGTATGATCGCACCCATTGATTCATTGTCAAAATTTGGTTTTATTATCTCACCCATCCTCTCCGCCTCCTTTCTTTAGCCCCGTTTCTTCAAACGCTCGTAACTTCACGCTCGGGACTCCGTTTTCCAAGATTTTTTTTCAAATCGCTTATCTTTTCGAGATCTACGACGTGGGACCCTCCTCCAAAATCTAAATTGTAGGGACCCGCAAAAAAAAAGAGATTCGACGTAAAAAGGGGTGCAACACGAGGACTTCCCAGGAGGTCACCCATCCTAGTACTACTCTCGCCCAAGCACGCTTAACTGCGGAGTTCTGATGGGATCCGGTGCATTAGTGCTGGTATGATCGCACCCATTGATTCATTGTCAAAATTTGGTTTTATTATCTCACCCATCCTCTCCGCCTCCTTTCTTTAGCCCCGTTTCTTCAAACGCTCGTAACTTCAAGCTCGGGACTCCGTTTTCCAAGATTTTTTTTTCAAATCGCTTATCTTTTCGAGATCTACGACGTGGGACCCTCCTCCAAAATCTAAATTGTAGGGACCCGCAAAAAAAAGAGATTCGACGTAAAAAGGGGTGCAACACGAGGACTTCCCAGGAGGTCACCCATCCTAGTACTACTCTCGCCCAAGCACGCTTAACTGCGGAGTTCTGATGGGATCCGGTGCATTAGTGCTGGTATGATCGCACCCATTGATTCATTGTCAAAATTTGGTTTTATTATCTCACCCATCCTCTCCGCCTCCTTTCTTTAGCCCCGTTTCTTCAAACGCTCGTAACTTCAAGCTCGGGACTCCGTTTTCCAAGATTTTTTTTTTCAAATCGCTTATCTTTTCGAGATCTACGACGTGGGACCCTCCTCCAAAATCTAAATTGTAGGGACCCGCAAAAAAAAGAGATTCGACGTAAAAAGGGGTGCAACACGAGGACTTCCCAGGAGGTCACCCATCCTAGTACTACTCTCGCCCAAGCACGCTTAACTGCGGAGTTCTGATGGGATCCGGTGCATTAGTGCTGGTATGATCGCACCCATTGATTCATTGTCAAAATTTGGTTTTATTATCTCACCCATCCTCTCCGCCTCCTTTCTTTAGCCCCGTTTCTTCAAACGCTCGTAACTTCACGCTCGGGACTCCGTTTTCCAAGATTTTTTTTTCAAATCGCTTATCTTTTCGAGATCTACGACGTGGGACCCTCCTCCAAAATCTAAATTGTAGGGACCCGCAAAAAAAAGAGATTCGACGTAAAAAGGGGTGCAACACGAGGACTTCCCAGGAGGTCACCCATCCTAGTACTACTCTCGCCCAAGCACGCTTAACTGCGGAGTTCTGATGGGATCCGGTGCATTAGTGCTGGTATGATCGCACCCATTGATTCATTGTCAAAATTTGGTTTTATTATCTCACCCATCCTCTCCGCCTCCTTTCTTTAGCCCCGTTTCTTCAAACGCTCGTAACTTCAAGCTCGGGACTCCGTTTTCCAAGATTTTTTTTTCAAATCGCTTATCTTTTCGAGATCTACGACGTGGGACCCTCCTCCAAAATCTAAATTGTAGGGACCCGCAAAAAAAAGAGATTCGACGTAAAAAGGGGTGCAACACGAGGACTTCCCAGGAGGTCACCCATCCTAGTACTACTCTCGCCCAAGCACGCTTAACTGCGGAGTTCTGATGGGATCCGGTGCATTAGTGCTGGTATGATCGCACCCATTGATTCATTGTCAAAATTTGGTTTTATTATCTCACCCATCCTCTCCGCCTCCTTTCTTTAGCCCCGTTTCTTCAAACGCTCGTAACTTCAAGCTCGGGACTCCGTTTTCCAAGATTTTTTTTCAAATCGCTTATCTTTTCGAGATCTACGACGTGGGACCCTCCTCCAAAATCTAAATTGTAGGGACCCGCAAAAAAAAAGAGATTCGACGTAAAAAGGGGTGCAACACGAGGACTTCCCAGGAGGTCACCCATCCTAGTACTACTCTCGCCCAAGCACGCTTAACTGCGGAGTTCTGATGGGATCCGGTGCATTAGTGCTGGTATGATCGCACCCATTGATTCATTGTCAAAATTTGGTTTTATTATCTCACCCATCCTCTCCGCCTCCTTTCTTTAGCCCCGTTTCTTCAAACGCTCGTAACTTCACGCTCGGGACTCCGTTTTCCAAGATTTTTTTTTCAAATCGCTTATCTTTTCGAGATCTACGACGTGGGACCCTCCTCCAAAATCTAAATTGTAGGGACCCGCAAAAAAAAGAGATTCGACGTAAAAAGGGGTGCAACACGAGGACTTCCCAGGAGGTCACCCATCCTAGTACTACTCTCGCCCAAGCACGCTTAACTGCGGAGTTCTGATGGGATCCGGTGCATTAGTGCTGGTATGATCGCACCCATTGATTCATTGTCAAAATTTGGTTTTATTATCTCACCCATCCTCTCCGCCTCCTTTCTTTAGCCCCGTTTCTTCAAACGCTCGTAACTTCAAGCTCGGGACTCCGTTTTCCAAGATTTTTTTTTCAAATCGCTTATCTTTTCGAGATCTACGACGTGGGACCCTCCTCCAAAATCTAAATTGTAGGGACCCGCAAAAAAAAGAGATTCGACGTAAAAAGGGGTGCAACACGAGGACTTCCCAGGAGGTCACCCATCCTAGTACTACTCTCGCCCAAGCACGCTTAACTGCGGAGTTCTGATGGGATCCGGTGCATTAGTGCTGGTATGATCGCACCCATTGATTCATTGTCAAAATTTGGTTTTATTATCTCACCCATCCTCTCCGCCTCCTTTCTTTAGCCCCGTTTCTTCAAACGCTCGTAACTTCAAGCTCGGGACTCCGTTTTCCAAGATTTTTTTTTTCAAATCGCTTATCTTTTCGAGATCTACGACGTGGGACCCTCCTCCAAAATCTAAATTGTAGGGACCCGCAAAAAAAAGAGATTCGACGTAAAAAGGGGTGCAACACGAGGACTTCCCAGGAGGTCACCCATCCTAGTACTACTCTCGCCCAAGCACGCTTAACTGCGGAGTTCTGATGGGATCCGGTGCATTAGTGCTGGTATGATCGCACCCATTGATTCATTGTCAAAATTTGGTTTTATTATCTCACCCATCCTCTCCGCCTCCTTTCTTTAGCCCCGTTTCTTCAAACGCTCGTAACTTCAAGCTCGGGACTCCGTTTTCCAAGATTTTTTTTTCAAATCGCTTATCTTTTCGAGATCTACGACGTGGGACCCTCCTCCAAAATCTAAATTGTAGGGACCCGCAAAAAAAAAGAGATTCGACGTAAAAAGGGGTGCAACACGAGGACTTCCCAGGAGGTCACCCATCCTAGTACTACTCTCGCCCAAGCACGCTTAACTGCGGAGTTCTGATGGGATCCGGTGCATTAGTGCTGGTATGATCGCACCCATTGATTCATTGTCAAAATTTGGTTTTATTATCTCACCCATCCTCTCCGCCTCCTTTCTTTAGCCCCGTTTCTTCAAACGCTCGTAACTTCAAGCTCGGGACTCCGTTTTCCAAGATTTTTTTTTCAAATCGCTTATCTTTTCGAGATCTACGACGTGGGACCCTCCTCCAAAATCTAAATTGTAGGGACCCGCAAAAAAAAGAGATTCGACGTAAAAAGGGGTGCAACACGAGGACTTCCCAGGAGGTCACCCATCCTAGTACTACTCTCGCCCAAGCACGCTTAACTGCGGAGTTCTGATGGGATCCGGTGCATTAGTGCTGGTATGATCGCACCCATTGATTCATTGTCAAAATTTGGTTTTATTATCTCACCCATCCTCTCCGCCTCCTTTCTTTAGCCCCGTTTCTTCAAACGCTCGTAACTTCAAGCTCGGGACTCCGTTTTCCAAGATTTTTTTTTCAAATCGCTTATCTTTTCGAGATCTACGACGTGGGACCCTCCTCCAAAATCTAAATTGTAGGGACCCGCAAAAAAAAGAGATTCGACGTAAAAAGGGGTGCAACACGAGGACTTCCCAGGAGGTCACCCATCCTAGTACTACTCTCGCCCAAGCACGCTTAACTGCGGAGTTCTGATGGGATCCGGTGCATTAGTGCTGGTATGATCGCACCCATTGATTCATTGTCAAAATTTGGTTTTATTATCTCACCCATCCTCTCCGCCTCCTTTCTTTAGCCCCGTTTCTTCAAACGCTCGTAACTTCAAGCTCGGGACTCCGTTTTCCAAGATTTTTTTTTCAAATCGCTTATCTTTTCGAGATCTACGACGTGGGACCCTCCTCCAAAATCTAAATTGTAGGGACCCGCAAAAAAAAAGAGATTCGACGTAAAAAGGGGTGCAACACGAGGACTTCCCAGGAGGTCACCCATCCTAGTACTACTCTCGCCCAAGCACGCTTAACTGCGGAGTTCTGATGGGATCCGGTGCATTAGTGCTGGTATGATCGCACCCATTGATTCATTGTCAAAATTTGGTTTTATTATCTCACCCATCCTCTCCGCCTCCTTTCTTTAGCCCCGTTTCTTCAAACGCTCGTAACTTCAAGCTCGGGACTCCGTTTTCCAAGATTTTTTTTTCAAATCGCTTATCTTTTCGAGATCTACGACGTGGGACCCTCCTCCAAAATCTAAATTGTAGGGACCCGCAAAAAAAAAGAGATTCGACGTAAAAAGGGGTGCAACACGAGGACTTCCCAGGAGGTCACCCATCCTAGTACTACTCTCGCCCAAGCACGCTTAACTGCGGAGTTCTGATGGGATCCGGTGCATTAGTGCTGGTATGATCGCACCCATTGATTCATTGTCAAAATTTGGTTTTATTATCTCACCCATCCTCTCCGCCTCCTTTCTTTAGCCCCGTTTCTTCAAACGCTCGTAACTTCAAGCTCGGGACTCCGTTTTCCAAGATTTTTTTTTCAAATCGCTTATCTTTTCGAGATCTACGACGTGGGACCCTCCTCCAAAATCTAAATTGTAGGGACCCGCAAAAAAAAGAGATTCGACGTAAAAAGGGGTGCAACACGAGGACTTCCCAGGAGGTCACCCATCCTAGTACTACTCTCGCCCAAGCACGCTTAACTGCGGAGTTCTGATGGGATCCGGTGCATTAGTGCTGGTATGATCGCACCCATTGATTCATTGTCAAAATTTGGTTTTATTATCTCACCCATCCTCTCCGCCTCCTTTCTTTAGCCCCGTTTCTTCAAACGCTCGTAACTTCAAGCTCGGGACTCCGTTTTCCAAGATTTTTTTTTCAAATCGCTTATCTTTTCGAGATCTACGACGTGGGACCCTCCTCCAAAATCTAAATTGTAGGGACCCGCAAAAAAAAGAGATTCGACGTAAAAAGGGGTGCAACACGAGGACTTCCCAGGAGGTCACCCATCCTAGTACTACTCTCGCCCAAGCACGCTTAACTGCGGAGTTCTGATGGGATCCGGTGCATTAGTGCTGGTATGATCGCACCCATTGATTCATTGTCAAAATTTGGTTTTATTATCTCACCCATCCTCTCCGCCTCCTTTCTTTAGCCCCGTTTCTTCAAACGCTCGTAACTTCACGCTCGGGACTCCGTTTTCCAAGATTTTTTTTTTCAAATCGCTTATCTTTTCGAGATCTACGACGTGGGACCCTCCTCCAAAATCTAAATTGTAGGGACCCGCAAAAAAAAGAGATTCGACGTAAAAAGGGGTGCAACACGAGGACTTCCCAGGAGGTCACCCATCCTAGTACTACTCTCGCCCAAGCACGCTTAACTGCGGAGTTCTGATGGGATCCGGTGCATTAGTGCTGGTATGATCGCACCCATTGATTCATTGTCAAAATTTGGTTTTATTATCTCACCCATCCTCTCCGCCTCCTTTCTTTAGCCCCGTTTCTTCAAACGCTCGTAACTTCACGCTCGGGACTCCGTTTTCCAAGATTTTTTTTCAAATCGCTTATCTTTTCGAGATCTACGACGTGGGACCCTCCTCCAAAATCTAAATTGTAGGGACCCGCAAAAAAAAGAGATTCGACGTAAAAAGGGGTGCAACACGAGGACTTCCCAGGAGGTCACCCATCCTAGTACTACTCTCGCCCAAGCACGCTTAACTGCGGAGTTCTGATGGGATCCGGTGCATTAGTGCTGGTATGATCGCACCCATTGATTCATTGTCAAAATTTGGTTTTATTATCTCACCCATCCTCTCCGCCTCCTTTCTTTAGCCCCGTTTCTTCAAACGCTCGTAACTTCAAGCTCGGGACTCCGTTTTCCAAGATTTTTTTTTCAAATCGCTTATCTTTTCGAGATCTACGACGTGGGACCCTCCTCCAAAATCTAAATTGTAGGGACCCGCAAAAAAAAAGAGATTCGACGTAAAAAGGGGTGCAACACGAGGACTTCCCAGGAGGTCACCCATCCTAGTACTACTCTCGCCCAAGCACGCTTAACTGCGGAGTTCTGATGGGATCCGGTGCATTAGTGCTGGTATGATCGCACCCATTGATTCATTGTCAAAATTTGGTTTTATTATCTCACCCATCCTCTCCGCCTCCTTTCTTTAGCCCCGTTTCTTCAAACGCTCGTAACTTCAAGCTCGGGACTCCGTTTTCCAAGATTTTTTTTCAAATCGCTTATCTTTTCGAGATCTACGACGTGGGACCCTCCTCCAAAATCTAAATTGTAGGGACCCGCAAAAAAAAGAGATTCGACGTAAAAAGGGGTGCAACACGAGGACTTCCCAGGAGGTCACCCATCCTAGTACTACTCTCGCCCAAGCACGCTTAACTGCGGAGTTCTGATGGGATCCGGTGCATTAGTGCTGGTATGATCGCACCCATTGATTCATTGTCAAAATTTGGTTTTATTATCTCACCCATCCTCTCCGCCTCCTTTCTTTAGCCCCGTTTCTTCAAACGCTCGTAACTTCAAGCTCGGGACTCCGTTTTCCAAGATTTTTTTTTCAAATCGCTTATCTTTTCGAGATCTACGACGTGGGACCCTCCTCCAAAATCTAAATTGTAGGGACCCGCAAAAAAAAGAGATTCGACGTAAAAAGGGGTGCAACACGAGGACTTCCCAGGAGGTCACCCATCCTAGTACTACTCTCGCCCAAGCACGCTTAACTGCGGAGTTCTGATGGGATCCGGTGCATTAGTGCTGGTATGATCGCACCCATTGATTCATTGTCAAAATTTGGTTTTATTATCTCACCCATCCTCTCCGCCTCCTTTCTTTAGCCCCGTTTCTTCAAACGCTCGTAACTTCACGCTCGGGACTCCGTTTTCCAAGATTTTTTTTTTCAAATCGCTTATCTTTTCGAGATCTACGACGTGGGACCCTCCTCCAAAATCTAAATTGTAGGGACCCGCAAAAAAAAAGAGATTCGACGTAAAAAGGGGTGCAACACGAGGACTTCCCAGGAGGTCACCCATCCTAGTACTACTCTCGCCCAAGCACGCTTAACTGCGGAGTTCTGATGGGATCCGGTGCATTAGTGCTGGTATGATCGCACCCATTGATTCATTGTCAAAATTTGGTTTTATTATCTCACCCATCCTCTCCGCCTCCTTTCTTTAGCCCCGTTTCTTCAAACGCTCGTAACTTCAAGCTCGGGACTCCGTTTTCCAAGATTTTTTTTCAAATCGCTTATCTTTTCGAGATCTACGACGTGGGACCCTCCTCCAAAATCTAAATTGTAGGGACCCGCAAAAAAAAAGAGATTCGACGTAAAAAGGGGTGCAACACGAGGACTTCCCAGGAGGTCACCCATCCTAGTACTACTCTCGCCCAAGCACGCTTAACTGCGGAGTTCTGATGGGATCCGGTGCATTAGTGCTGGTATGATCGCACCCATTGATTCATTGTCAAAATTTGGTTTTATTATCTCACCCATCCTCTCCGCCTCCTTTCTTTAGCCCCGTTTCTTCAAACGCTCGTAACTTCACGCTCGGGACTCCGTTTTCCAAGATTTTTTTTTCAAATCGCTTATCTTTTCGAGATCTACGACGTGGGACCCTCCTCCAAAATCTAAATTGTAGGGACCCGCAAAAAAAAGAGATTCGACGTAAAAAGGGGTGCAACACGAGGACTTCCCAGGAGGTCACCCATCCTAGTACTACTCTCGCCCAAGCACGCTTAACTGCGGAGTTCTGATGGGATCCGGTGCATTAGTGCTGGTATGATCGCACCCATTGATTCATTGTCAAAATTTGGTTTTATTATCTCACCCATCCTCTCCGCCTCCTTTCTTTAGCCCCGTTTCTTCAAACGCTCGTAACTTCACGCTCGGGACTCCGTTTTCCAAGATTTTTTTTTTCAAATCGCTTATCTTTTCGAGATCTACGACGTGGGACCCTCCTCCAAAATCTAAATTGTAGGGACCCGCAAAAAAAAAGAGATTCGACGTAAAAAGGGGTGCAACACGAGGACTTCCCAGGAGGTCACCCATCCTAGTACTACTCTCGCCCAAGCACGCTTAACTGCGGAGTTCTGATGGGATCCGGTGCATTAGTGCTGGTATGATCGCACCCATTGATTCATTGTCAAAATTTGGTTTTATTATCTCACCCATCCTCTCCGCCTCCTTTCTTTAGCCCCGTTTCTTCAAACGCTCGTAACTTCACGCTCGGGACTCCGTTTTCCAAGATTTTTTTTTCAAATCGCTTATCTTTTCGAGATCTACGACGTGGGACCCTCCTCCAAAATCTAAATCGTAGGGACCCGCAAAAAAAAGAGATTCGACGTAAAAAGGGGTGCAACACGAGGACTTCCCAGGAGGTCACCCATCCTAGTACTACTCTCGCCCAAGCACGCTTAACTGCGGAGTTCTGATGGGATCCGGTGCATTAGTGCTGGTATGATCGCACCCATTGATTCATTGTCAAAATTTGGTTTTATTATCTCACCCATCCTCTCCGCCTCCTTTCTTTAGCCCCGTTTCTTCAAACGCTCGTAACTTCAAGCTCGGGACTCCGTTTTCCAAGATTTTTTTTTCAAATCGCTTATCTTTTCGAGATCTACGACGTGGGACCCTCCTCCAAAATCTAAATTGTAGGGACCCGCAAAAAAAAGAGATTCGACGTAAAAAGGGGTGCAACACGAGGACTTCCCAGGAGGTCACCCATCCTAGTACTACTCTCGCCCAAGCACGCTTAACTGCGGAGTTCTGATGGGATCCGGTGCATTAGTGCTGGTATGATCGCACCCATTGATTCATTGTCAAAATTTGGTTTTATTATCTCACCCATCCTCTCCGCCTCCTTTCTTTAGCCCCGTTTCTTCAAACGCTCGTAACTTCACGCTCGGGACTCCGTTTTCCAAGATTTTTTTTTCAAATCGCTTATCTTTTCGAGATCTACGACGTGGGACCCTCCTCCAAAATCTAAATTGTAGGGACCCGCAAAAAAAAGAGATTCGACGTAAAAAGGGGTGCAACACGAGGACTTCCCAGGAGGTCACCCATCCTAGTACTACTCTCGCCCAAGCACGCTTAACTGCGGAGTTCTGATGGGATCCGGTGCATTAGTGCTGGTATGATCGCACCCATTGATTCATTGTCAAAATTTGGTTTTATTATCTCACCCATCCTCTCCGCCTCCTTTCTTTAGCCCCGTTTCTTCAAACGCTCGTAACTTCACGCTCGGGACTCCGTTTTCCAAGATTTTTTTTTCAAATCGCTTATCTTTTCGAGATCTACGACGTGGGACCCTCCTCCAAAATCTAAATTGTAGGGACCCGCAAAAAAAAGAGATTCGACGTAAAAAGGGGTGCAACACGAGGACTTCCCAGGAGGTCACCCATCCTAGTACTACTCTCGCCCAAGCACGCTTAACTGCGGAGTTCTGATGGGATCCGGTGCATTAGTGCTGGTATGATCGCACCCATTGATTCATTGTCAAAATTTGGTTTTATTATCTCACCCATCCTCTCCGCCTCCTTTCTTTAGCCCCGTTTCTTCAAACGCTCGTAACTTCACGCTCGGGACTCCGTTTTCCAAGATTTTTTTTTCAAATCGCTTATCTTTTCGAGATCTACGACGTGGGACCCTCCTCCAAAATCTAAATTGTAGGGACCCGCAAAAAAAAGAGATTCGACGTAAAAAGGGGTGCAACACGAGGGACTTCCCAGGAGGTCACCCATCCTAGTACTACTCTCGCCCAAGCACGCTTAACTGCGGAGTTCTGATGGGATCCGGTGCATTAGTGCTGGTATGATCGCACCCATTGATTCATTGTCAAAATTTGGTTTTATTATCTCACCCATCCTCTCCGCCTCCTTTCTTTAGCCCCGTTTCTTCAAACGCTCGTAACTTCACGCTCGGGACTCCGTTTTCCAAGATTTTTTTTTCAAATCGCTTATCTTTTCGAGATCTACGACGTGGGACCCTCCTCCAAAATCTAAATTGTAGGGACCCGCAAAAAAAAGAGATTCGACGTAAAAAGGGGTGCAACACGAGGACTTCCCAGGAGGTCACCCATCCTAGTACTACTCTCGCCCAAGCACGCTTAACTGCGGAGTTCTGATGGGATCCGGTGCATTAGTGCTGGTATGATCGCACCCATTGATTCATTGTCAAAATTTGGTTTTATTATCTCACCCATCCTCTCCGCCTCCTTTCTTTAGCCCCGTTTCTTCAAACGCTCGTAACTTCACGCTCGGGACTCCGTTTTCCAAGATTTTTTTTTCAAATCGCTTATCTTTTCGAGATCTACGACGTGGGACCCTCCTCCAAAATCTAAATTGTAGGGACCCGCAAAAAAAAAGAGATTCGACGTAAAAAGGGGTGCAACACGAGGACTTCCCAGGAGGTCACCCATCCTAGTACTACTCTCGCCCAAGCACGCTTAACTGCGGAGTTCTGATGGGATCCGGTGCATTAGTGCTGGTATGATCGCACCCATTGATTCATTGTCAAATTTTGGTTTTATTATCTCACCCATCCTCTCCGCCTCCTTTCTTTAGCCCCGTTTCTTCAAACGCTCGTAACTTCACGCTCGGGACTCCGTTTTCCAAGATTTTTTTTCAAATCGCTTATCTTTTCGAGATCTACGACGTGGGACCCTCCTCCAAAATCTAAATTGTAGGGACCCGCAAAAAAAAAGAGATTCGACGTAAAAAGGGGTGCAACACGAGGACTTCCCAGGAGGTCACCCATCCTAGTACTACTCTCGCCCAAGCACGCTTAACTGCGGAGTTCTGATGGGATCCGGTGCATTAGTGCTGGTATGATCGCACCCATTGATTCATTGTCAAATTTTGGTTTTATTATCTCACCCATCCTCTCCGCCTCCTTTCTTTAGCCCCGTTTCTTCAAACGCTCGTAACTTCACGCTCGGGACTCCGTTTTCCAAGATTTTTTTTTTCAAATCGCTTATCTTTTCGAGATCTACGACGTGGGACCCTCCTCCAAAATCTAAATTGTAGGGACCCGCAAAAAAAAGAGATTCGACGTAAAAAGGGGTGCAACACGAGGACTTCCCAGGAGGTCACCCATCCTAGTACTACTCTCGCCCAAGCACGCTTAACTGCGGAGTTCTGATGGGATCCGGTGCATTAGTGCTGGTATGATCGCACCCATTGATTCATTGTCAAATTTTGGTTTTATTATCTCACCCATCCTCTCCGCCTCCTTTCTTTAGCCCCGTTTCTTCAAACGCTCGTAACTTCACGCTCGGGACTCCGTTTTCCAAGATTTTTTTTTCAAATCGCTTATCTTTTCGAGATCTACGACGTGGGACCCTCCTCCAAAATCTAAATTGTAGGGACCCGCAAAAAAAAGAGATTCGACGTAAAAAGGGGTGCAACACGAGGACTTCCCAGGAGGTCACCCATCCTAGTACTACTCTCGCCCAAGCACGCTTAACTGCGGAGTTCTGATGGGATCCGGTGCATTAGTGCTGGTATGATCGCACCCATTGATTCATTGTCAAATTTTGGTTTTATTATCTCACCCATCCTCTCCGCCTCCTTTCTTTAGCCCCGTTTCTTCAAACGCTCGTAACTTCACGCTCGGGACTCCGTTTTCCAAGATTTTTTTTTTCAAATCGCTTATCTTTTCGAGATCTACGACGTGGGACCCTCCTCCAAAATCTAAATTGTAGGGACCCGCAAAAAAAAGAGATTCGACGTAAAAAGGGGTGCAACACGAGGACTTCCCAGGAGGTCACCCATCCTAGTACTACTCTCGCCCAAGCACGCTTAACTGCGGAGTTCTGATGGGATCCGGTGCATTAGTGCTGGTATGATCGCACCCATTGATTCATTGTCAAATTTTGGTTTTATTATCTCACCCATCCTCTCCGCCTCCTTTCTTTAGCCCCGTTTCTTCAAACGCTCGTAACTTCACGCTCGGGACTCCGTTTTCCAAGATTTTTTTTCAAATCGCTTATCTTTTCGAGATCTACGACGTGGGACCCTCCTCCAAAATCTAAATTGTAGGGACCCGCAAAAAAAAGAGATTCGACGTAAAAAGGGGTGCAACACGAGGACTTCCCAGGAGGTCACCCATCCTAGTACTACTCTCGCCCAAGCACGCTTAACTGCGGAGTTCTGATGGGATCCGGTGCATTAGTGCTGGTATGATCGCACCCATTGATTCATTGTCAAATTTTGGTTTTATTATCTCACCCATCCTCTCCGCCTCCTTTCTTTAGCCCCGTTTCTTCAAACGCTCGTAACTTCACGCTCGGGACTCCGTTTTCCAAGATTTTTTTTTCAAATCGCTTATCTTTTCGAGATCTACGACGTGGGACCCTCCTCCAAAATCTAAATTGTAGGGACCCGCAAAAAAAAGAGATTCGACGTAAAAAGGGGTGCAACACGAGGACTTCCCAGGAGGTCACCCATCCTAGTACTACTCTCGCCCAAGCACGCTTAACTGCGGAGTTCTGATGGGATCCGGTGCATTAGTGCTGGTATGATCGCACCCATTGATTCATTGTCAAATTTTGGTTTTATTATCTCACCCATCCTCTCCGCCTCCTTTCTTTAGCCCCGTTTCTTCAAACGCTCGTAACTTCACGCTCGGGACTCCGTTTTCCAAGATTTTTTTTTCAAATCGCTTATCTTTTCGAGATCTACGACGTGGGACCCTCCTCCAAAATCTAAATTGTAGGGACCCGCAAAAAAAAGAGATTCGACGTAAAAAGGGGTGCAACACGAGGACTTCCCAGGAGGTCACCCATCCTAGTACTACTCTCGCCCAAGCACGCTTAACTGCGGAGTTCTGATGGGATCCGGTGCATTAGTGCTGGTATGATCGCACCCATTGATTCATTGTCAAATTTTGGTTTTATTATCTCACCCATCCTCTCCGCCTCCTTTCTTTAGCCCCGTTTCTTCAAACGCTCGTAACTTCACGCTCGGGACTCCGTTTTCCAAGATTTTTTTTTCAAATCGCTTATCTTTTCGAGATCTACGACGTGGGACCCTCCTCCAAAATCTAAATTGTAGGGACCCGCAAAAAAAAAGAGATTCGACGTAAAAAGGGGTGCAACACGAGGACTTCCCAGGAGGTCACCCATCCTAGTACTACTCTCGCCCAAGCACGCTTAACTGCGGAGTTCTGATGGGATCCGGTGCATTAGTGCTGGTATGATCGCACCCATTGATTCATTGTCAAATTTTGGTTTTATTATCTCACCCATCCTCTCCGCCTCCTTTCTTTAGCCCCGTTTCTTCAAACGCTCGTAACTTCACGCTCGGGACTCCGTTTTCCAAGATTTTTTTTTCAAATCGCTTATCTTTTCGAGATCTACGACGTGGGACCCTCCTCCAAAATCTAAATTGTAGGGACCCGCAAAAAAAAAGAGATTCGACGTAAAAAGGGGTGCAACACGAGGACTTCCCAGGAGGTCACCCATCCTAGTACTACTCTCGCCCAAGCACGCTTAACTGCGGAGTTCTGATGGGATCCGGTGCATTAGTGCTGGTATGATCGCACCCATTGATTCATTGTCAAATTTTGGTTTTATTATCTCACCCATCCTCTCCGCCTCCTTTCTTTAGCCCCGTTTCTTCAAACGCTCGTAACTTCACGCTCGGGACTCCGTTTTCCAAGATTTTTTTTTCAAATCGCTTATCTTTTCGAGATCTACGACGTGGGACCCTCCTCCAAAATCTAAATTGTAGGGACCCGCAAAAAAAAGAGATTCGACGTAAAAAGGGGTGCAACACGAGGACTTCCCAGGAGGTCACCCATCCTAGTACTACTCTCGCCCAAGCACGCTTAACTGCGGAGTTCTGATGGGATCCGGTGCATTAGTGCTGGTATGATCGCACCCATTGATTCATTGTCAAATTTTGGTTTTATTATCTCACCCATCCTCTCCGCCTCCTTTCTTTAGCCCCGTTTCTTCAAACGCTCGTAACTTCACGCTCGGGACTCCGTTTTCCAAGATTTTTTTTTTCAAATCGCTTATCTTTTCGAGATCTACGACGTGGGACCCTCCTCCAAAATCTAAATTGTAGGGACCCGCAAAAAAAAAGAGATTCGACGTAAAAAGGGGTGCAACACGAGGACTTCCCAGGAGGTCACCCATCCTAGTACTACTCTCGCCCAAGCACGCTTAACTGCGGAGTTCTGATGGGATCCGGTGCATTAGTGCTGGTATGATCGCACCCATTGATTCATTGTCAAATTTTGGTTTTATTATCTCACCCATCCTCTCCGCCTCCTTTCTTTAGCCCCGTTTCTTCAAACGCTCGTAACTTCACGCTCGGGACTCCGTTTTCCAAGATTTTTTTTTCAAATCGCTTATCTTTTCGAGATCTACGACGTGGGACCCTCCTCCAAAATCTAAATTGTAGGGACCCGCAAAAAAAGAGATTCGACGTAAAAAGGGGTGCAACACGAGGACTTCCCAGGAGGTCACCCATCCTAGTACTACTCTCGCCCAAGCACGCTTAACTGCGGAGTTCTGATGGGATCCGGTGCATTAGTGCTGGTATGATCGCACCCATTGATTCATTGTCAAATTTTGGTTTTATTATCTCACCCATCCTCTCCGCCTCCTTTCTTTAGCCCCGTTTCTTCAAACGCTCGTAACTTCACGCTCGGGACTCCGTTTTCCAAGATTTTTTTTCAAATCGCTTATCTTTTCGAGATCTACGACGTGGGACCCTCCTCCAAAATCTAAATTGTAGGGACCCGCAAAAAAAAAGAGATTCGACGTAAAAAGGGGTGCAACACGAGGACTTCCCAGGAGGTCACCCATCCTAGTACTACTCTCGCCCAAGCACGCTTAACTGCGGAGTTCTGATGGGATCCGGTGCATTAGTGCTGGTATGATCGCACCCATTGATTCATTGTCAAATTTTGGTTTTATTATCTCACCCATCCTCTCCGCCTCCTTTCTTTAGCCCCGTTTCTTCAAACGCTCGTAACTTCACGCTCGGGACTCCGTTTTCCAAGATTTTTTTTTCAAATCGCTTATCTTTTCGAGATCTACGACGTGGGACCCTCCTCCAAAATCTAAATTGTAGGGACCCGCAAAAAAAAGAGATTCGACGTAAAAAGGGGTGCAACACGAGGACTTCCCAGGAGGTCACCCATCCTAGTACTACTCTCGCCCAAGCACGCTTAACTGCGGAGTTCTGATGGGATCCGGTGCATTAGTGCTGGTATGATCGCACCCATTGATTCATTGTCAAATTTTGGTTTTATTATCTCACCCATCCTCTCCGCCTCCTTTCTTTAGCCCCGTTTCTTCAAACGCTCGTAACTTCACGCTCGGGACTCCGTTTTCCAAGATTTTTTTTTCAAATCGCTTATCTTTTCGAGATCTACGACGTGGGACCCTCCTCCAAAATCTAAATTGTAGGGACCCGCAAAAAAAAGAGATTCGACGTAAAAAGGGGTGCAACACGAGGACTTCCCAGGAGGTCACCCATCCTAGTACTACTCTCGCCCAAGCACGCTTAACTGCGGAGTTCTGATGGGATCCGGTGCATTAGTGCTGGTATGATCGCACCCATTGATTCATTGTCAAATTTTGGTTTTATTATCTCACCCATCCTCTCCGCCTCCTTTCTTTAGCCCCGTTTCTTCAAACGCTCGTAACTTCACGCTCGGGACTCCGTTTTCCAAGATTTTTTTTTCAAATCGCTTATCTTTTCGAGATCTACGACGTGGGACCCTCCTCCAAAATCTAAATTGTAGGGACCCGCAAAAAAAAGAGATTCGACGTAAAAAGGGTGCAACACGAGGACTTCCCAGGAGGTCACCCATCCTAGTACTACTCTCGCCCAAGCACGCTTAACTGCGGAGTTCTGATGGGATCCGGTGCATTAGTGCTGGTATGATCGCACCCATTGATTCATTGTCAAAATTTGGTTTTATTATCTCACCCATCCTCTCCGCCTCCTTTCTTTAGCCCCGTTTCTTCAAACGCTCGTAACTTCACGCTCGGGACTCCGTTTTCCAAGATTTTTTTTTCAAATCGCTTATCTTTTCGAGATCTACGACGTGGGACCCTCCTCCAAAATCTAAATTGTAGGGACCCGCAAAAAAAAGAGATTCGACGTAAAAAGGGGTGCAACACGAGGACTTCCCAGGAGGTCACCCATCCTAGTACTACTCTCGCCCAAGCACGCTTAACTGCGGAGTTCTGATGGGATCCGGTGCATTAGTGCTGGTATGATCGCACCCATTGATTCATTGTCAAAATTTGGTTTTATTATCTCACCCATCCTCTCCGCCTCCTTTCTTTAGCCCCGTTTCTTCAAACGCTCGTAACTTCACGCTCGGGACTCCGTTTTCCAAGATTTTTTTTTCAAATCGCTTATCTTTTCGAGATCTACGACGTGGGACCCTCCTCCAAAATCTAAATTGTAGGGACCCGCAAAAAAAAGAGATTCGACGTAAAAAGGGGTGCAACACGAGGACTTCCCAGGAGGTCACCCATCCTAGGTACTACTCTCGCCCAAGCACGCTTAACTGCGGAGTTCTGATGGGATCCGGTGCATTAGTGCTGGTATGATCGCACCCATTGATTCATTGTCAAAATTTGGTTTTATTATCTCACCCATCCTCTCCGCCTCCTTTCTTTAGCCCCGTTTCTTCAAACGCTCGTAACTTCACGCTCGGGACTCCGTTTTCCAAGATTTTTTTTCAAATCGCTTATCTTTTCGAGATCTACGACGTGGGACCCTCCTCCAAAATCTAAATTGTAGGGACCCGCAAAAAAAAGAGATTCGACGTAAAAAGGGGTGCAACACGAGGACTTCCCAGGAGGTCACCCATCCTAGTACTACTCTCGCCCAAGCACGCTTAACTGCGGAGTTCTGATGGGATCCGGTGCATTAGTGCTGGTATGATCGCACCCATTGATTCATTGTCAAAATTTGGTTTTATTATCTCACCCATCCTCTCCGCCTCCTTTCTTTAGCCCCGTTTCTTCAAACGCTCGTAACTTCACGCTCGGGACTCCGTTTTCCAAGATTTTTTTTTCAAATCGCTTATCTTTTCGAGATCTACGACGTGGGACCCTCCTCCAAAATCTAAATTGTAGGGACCCGCAAAAAAAAGAGATTCGACGTAAAAAGGGGTGCAACACGAGGACTTCCCAGGAGGTCACCCATCCTAGTACTACTCTCGCCCAAGCACGCTTAACTGCGGAGTTCTGATGGGATCCGGTGCATTAGTGCTGGTATGATCGCACCCATTGATTCATTGTCAAAATTTGGTTTTATTATCTCACCCATCCTCTCCGCCTCCTTTCTTTAGCCCCGTTTCTTCAAACGCTCGTAACTTCACGCTCGGGACTCCGTTTTCCAAGATTTTTTTTTCAAATCGCTTATCTTTTCGAGATCTACGACGTGGGACCCTCCTCCAAAATCTAAATTGTAGGGACCCGCAAAAAAAAGAGATTCGACGTAAAAAGGGGTGCAACACGAGGACTTCCCAGGAGGTCACCCATCCTAGTACTACTCTCGCCCAAGCACGCTTAACTGCGGAGTTCTGATGGGATCCGGTGCATTAGTGCTGGTATGATCGCACCCATTGATTCATTGTCAAATTTTGGTTTTATTATCTCACCCATCCTCTCCGCCTCCTTTCTTTAGCCCCGTTTCTTCAAACGCTCGTAACTTCACGCTCGGGACTCCGTTTTCCAAGATTTTTTTTTCAAATCGCTTATCTTTTCGAGATCTACGACGTGGGACCCTCCTCCAAAATCTAAATTGTAGGGACCCGCAAAAAAAAGAGATTCGACGTAAAAAGGGGTGCAACACGAGGACTTCCCAGGAGGTCACCCATCCTAGTACTACTCTCGCCCAAGCACGCTTAACTGCGGAGTTCTGATGGGATCCGGTGCATTAGTGCTGGTATGATCGCACCCATTGATTCATTGTCAAAATTTGGTTTTATTATCTCACCCATCCTCTCCGCCTCCTTTCTTTAGCCCCGTTTCTTCAAACGCTCGTAACTTCACGCTCGGGACTCCGTTTTCCAAGATTTTTTTTTCAAATCGCTTATCTTTTCGAGATCTACGACGTGGGACCCTCCTCCAAAATCTAAATTGTAGGGACCCGCAAAAAAAAGAGATTCGACGTAAAAAGGGGTGCAACACGAGGACTTCCCAGGAGGTCACCCATCCTAGTACTACTCTCGCCCAAGCACGCTTAACTGCGGAGTTCTGATGGGATCCGGTGCATTAGTGCTGGTATGATCGCACCCATTGATTCATTGTCAAAATTTGGTTTTATTATCTCACCCATCCTCTCCGCCTCCTTTCTTTAGCCCCGTTTCTTCAAACGCTCGTAACTTCACGCTCGGGACTCCGTTTTCCAAGATTTTTTTTTCAAATCGCTTATCTTTTCGAGATCTACGACGTGGGACCCTCCTCCAAAATCTAAATTGTAGGGACCCGCAAAAAAAAGAGATTCGACGTAAAAGGGGGTGCAACACGAGGACTTCCCAGGAGGTCACCCATCCTAGTACTACTCTCGCCCAAGCACGCTTAACTGCGGAGTTCTGATGGGATCCGGTGCATTAGTGCTGGTATGATCGCACCCATTGATTCATTGTCAAAATTTGGTTTTATTATCTCACCCATCCTCTCCGCCTCCTTTCTTTAGCCCCGTTTCTTCAAACGCTCGTAACTTCACGCTCGGGACTCCGTTTTCCAAGATTTTTTTTTCAAATCGCTTATCTTTTCGAGATCTACGACGTGGGACCCTCCTCCAAAATCTAAATTGTAGGGACCCGCAAAAAAAAAGAGATTCGACGTAAAAGGGGGGTGCAACACGAGGACTTCCCAGGAGGTCACCCATCCTAGTACTACTCTCGCCCAAGCACGCTTAACTGCGGAGTTCTGATGGGATCCGGTGCATTAGTGCTGGTATGATCGCACCCATTGATTCATTGTCAAAATTTGGTTTTATTATCTCACCCATCCTCTCCGCCTCCTTTCTTTAGCCCCGTTTCTTCAAACGCTCGTAACTTCACGCTCGGGACTCCGTTTTCCAAGATTTTTTTTTCAAATCGCTTATCTTTTCGAGATCTACGACGTGGGACCCTCCTCCAAAATCTAAATTGTAGGGACCCGCAAAAAAAAGAGATTCGACGTAAAAAGGGGTGCAACACGAGGACTTCCCAGGAGGTCACCCATCCTAGTACTACTCTCGCCCAAGCACGCTTAACTGCGGAGTTCTGATGGGATCCGGTGCATTAGTGCTGGTATGATCGCACCCATTGATTCATTGTCAAAATTTGGTTTTATTATCTCACCCATCCTCTCCGCCTCCTTTCTTTAGCCCCGTTTCTTCAAACGCTCGTAACTTCACGCTCGGGACTCCGTTTTCCAAGATTTTTTTTTCAAATCGCTTATCTTTTCGAGATCTACGACGTGGGACCCTCCTCCAAAATCTAAATTGTAGGGACCCGCAAAAAAAAGAGATTCGACGTAAAAAGGGGTGCAACACGAGGACTTCCCAGGAGGTCACCCATCCTAGTACTACTCTCGCCCAAGCACGCTTAACTGCGGAGTTCTGATGGGATCCGGTGCATTAGTGCTGGTATGATCGCACCCATTGATTCATTGTCAAAATTTGGTTTTATTATCTCACCCATCCTCTCCGCCTCCTTTCTTTAGCCCCGTTTCTTCAAACGCTCGTAACTTCACGCTCGGGACTCCGTTTTCCAAGATTTTTTTTCAAATCGCTTATCTTTTCGAGATCTACGACGTGGGACCCTCCTCCAAAATCTAAATTGTAGGGACCCGCAAAAAAAAAGAGATTCGACGTAAAAAGGGGGTGCAACACGAGGACTTCCCAGGGAGGTCACCCATCCTAGTACTACTCTCGCCCAAGCACGCTTAACTGCGGAGTTCTGATGGGATCCGGTGCATTAGTGCTGGTATGATCGCACCCATTGATTCATTGTCAAAATTTGGTTTTATTATCTCACCCATCCTCTCCGCCTCCTTTCTTTAGCCCCGTTTCTTCAAACGCTCGTAACTTCACGCTCGGGACTCCGTTTTCCAAGATTTTTTTTTCAAATCGCTTATCTTTTCGAGATCTACGACGTGGGACCCTCCTCCAAAATCTAAATTGTAGGGACCCGCAAAAAAAGAGATTCGACGTAAAAAGGGGTGCAACACGAGGACTTCCCAGGAGGTCACCCATCCTAGTACTACTCTCGCCCAAGCACGCTTAACTGCGGAGTTCTGATGGGATCCGGTGCATTAGTGCTGGTATGATCGCACCCATTGATTCATTGTCAAAATTTGGTTTTATTATCTCACCCATCCTCTCCGCCTCCTTTCTTTAGCCCCGTTTCTTCAAACGCTCGTAACTTCACGCTCGGGACTCCGTTTTCCAAGATTTTTTTTTCAAATCGCTTATCTTTTCGAGATCTACGACGTGGGACCCTCCTCCAAAATCTAAATTGTAGGGACCCGCAAAAAAAAAGAGATTCGACGTAAAAAGGGGTGCAACACGAGGACTTCCCAGGAGGTCACCCATCCTAGTACTACTCTCGCCCAAGCACGCTTAACTGCGGAGTTCTGATGGGATCCGGTGCATTAGTGCTGGTATGATCGCACCCATTGATTCATTGTCAAAATTTGGTTTTATTATCTCACCCATCCTCTCCGCCTCCTTTCTTTAGCCCCGTTTCTTCAAACGCTCGTAACTTCACGCTCGGGACTCCGTTTTCCAAGATTTTTTTTCAAATCGCTTATCTTTTCGAGATCTACGACGTGGGACCCTCCTCCAAAATCTAAATTGTAGGGACCCGCAAAAAAAAGAGATTCGACGTAAAAAGGGGTGCAACACGAGGACTTCCCAGGAGGTCACCCATCCTAGTACTACTCTCGCCCAAGCACGCTTAACTGCGGAGTTCTGATGGGATCCGGTGCATTAGTGCTGGTATGATCGCACCCATTGATTCATTGTCAAAATTTGGTTTTATTATCTCACCCATCCTCTCCGCCTCCTTTCTTTAGCCCCGTTTCTTCAAACGCTCGTAACTTCACGCTCGGGACTCCGTTTTCCAAGATTTTTTTTTCAAATCGCTTATCTTTTCGAGATCTACGACGTGGGACCCTCCTCCAAAATCTAAATTGTAGGGACCCGCAAAAAAAAAGAGATTCGACGTAAAAAGGGGTGCAACACGAGGACTTCCCAGGAGGTCACCCATCCTAGTACTACTCTCGCCCAAGCACGCTTAACTGCGGAGTTCTGATGGGATCCGGTGCATTAGTGCTGGTATGATCGCACCCATTGATTCATTGTCAAAATTTGGTTTTATTATCTCACCCATCCTCTCCGCCTCCTTTCTTTAGCCCCGTTTCTTCAAACGCTCGTAACTTCACGCTCGGGACTCCGTTTTCCAAGATTTTTTTTTCAAATCGCTTATCTTTTCGAGATCTACGACGTGGGACCCTCCTCCAAAATCTAAATTGTAGGGACCCGCAAAAAAAAGAGATTCGACGTAAAAAGGGGTGCAACACGAGGACTTCCCAGGAGGTCACCCATCCTAGTACTACTCTCGCCCAAGCACGCTTAACTGCGGAGTTCTGATGGGATCCGGTGCATTAGTGCTGGTATGATCGCACCCATTGATTCATTGTCAAAATTTGGTTTTATTATCTCACCCATCCTCTCCGCCTCCTTTCTTTAGCCCCGTTTCTTCAAACGCTCGTAACTTCACGCTCGGGACTCCGTTTTCCAAGATTTTTTTTTCAAATCGCTTATCTTTTCGAGATCTACGACGTGGGACCCTCCCTCCAAAATCTAAATTGTAGGGACCCGCAAAAAAAAAGAGATTCGACGTAAAAAGGGGTGCAACACGAGGACTTCCCCAGGAGGTCACCCATCCTAGTACTACTCTCGCCCAAGCACGCTTAACTGCGGAGTTCTGATGGGATCCGGTGCATTAGTGCTGGTATGATCGCACCCATTGATTCATTGTCAAAATTTGGTTTTATTATCTCACCCATCCTCTCCGCCTCCTTTCTTTAGCCCCGTTTCTTCAAACGCTCGTAACTTCACGCTCG
This sequence comes from Patellifolia procumbens, assembly GCA_947645195.1. Taxonomy (NCBI): domain Eukaryota; kingdom Viridiplantae; phylum Streptophyta; class Magnoliopsida; order Caryophyllales; family Amaranthaceae; genus Patellifolia; species Patellifolia procumbens. Next base: position 791,556 of record CANSGD010001152.1, read on the forward strand.
GGACTCCGTTTTCCAAGATTTTTTTTCAAATCGCTTATCTTTTCGAGATCTACGACGTGGGACCCTCCTCCAAAATCTAAATTGTAGGGACCCGCAAAAAAAAGAGATTCGACGTAAAAAGGGGTGCAACACGAGGACTTCCCAGGAGGTCACCCATCCTAGTACTACTCTCGCCCAAGCACGCTTAACTGCGGAGTTCTGATGGGATCCGGTGCATTAGTGCTGGTATGATCGCACCCATTGATTCATTGTCAAAATTTGGTTTTATTATCTCACCCATCCTCTCCGCCTCCTTTCTTTAGCCCCGTTTCTTCAAACGCTCGTAACTTCACGCTCGGGACTCCGTTTTCCAAGATTTTTTTTTCAAATCGCTTATCTTTTCGAGATCTACGACGTGGGACCCTCCTCCAAAATCTAAATTGTAGGGACCCGCAAAAAAAAAGAGATTCGACGTAAAAAGGGGTGCAACACGAGGACTTCCCAGGAGGTCACCCATCCTAGTACTACTCTCGCCCAAGCACGCTTAACTGCGGAGTTCTGATGGGATCCGGTGCATTAGTGCTGGTATGATCGCACCCATTGATTCATTGTCAAAATTTGGTTTTATTATCTCACCCATCCTCTCCGCCTCCTTTCTTTAGCCCCGTTTCTTCAAACGCTCGTAACTTCACGCTCGGGACTCCGTTTTCCAAGATTTTTTTTCAAATCGCTTATCTTTTCGAGATCTACGACGTGGGACCCTCCTCCAAAATCTAAATTGTAGGGACCCGCAAAAAAAAGAGATTCGACGTAAAAAGGGGTGCAACACGAGGACTTCCCAGGAGGTCACCCATCCTAGTACTACTCTCGCCCAAGCACGCTTAACTGCGGAGTTCTGATGGGATCCGGTGCATTAGTGCTGGTATGATCGCACCCATTGATTCATTGTCAAAATTTGGTTTTATTATCTCACCCATCCTCTCCGCCTCCTTTCTTTAGCCCCGTTTCTTCAAACGCTCGTAACTTCACGCTCGGGACTCCGTTTTCCAAGATTTTTTTTTCAAATCGCTTATCTTTTTCGAGATCTACGACGTGGGACCCTCCTCCAAAATCTAAATTGTAGGGACCCGCAAAAAAAAAGAGATTCGACGTAAAAAGGGGTGCAACACGAGGACTTCCCAGGAGGTCACCCATCCTAGTACTACTCTCGCCCAAGCACGCTTAACTGCGGAGTTCTGATGGGATCCGGTGCATTAGTGCTGGTATGATCGCACCCATTGATTCATTGTCAAAATTTGGTTTTATTATCTCACCCATCCTCTCCGCCTCCTTTCTTTAGCCCCGTTTCTTCAAACGCTCGTAACTTCACGCTCGGGACTCCGTTTTCCAAGATTTTTTTTTCAAATCGCTTATCTTTTCGAGATCTACGACGTGGGACCCTCCTCCAAAATCTAAATTGTAGGGACCCGCAAAAAAAAGAGATTCGACGTAAAAAGGGGTGCAACACGAGGACTTCCCAGGAGGTCACCCATCCTAGTACTACTCTCGCCCAAGCACGCTTAACTGCGGAGTTCTGATGGGATCCGGTGCATTAGTGCTGGTATGATCGCACCCATTGATTCATTGTCAAAATTTGGTTTTATTATCTCACCCATCCTCTCCGCCTCCTTTCTTTAGCCCCCGTTTCTTCAAACGCTCGTAACTTCACGCTCGGGACTCCGTTTTCCAAGATTTTTTTTCAAATCGCTTATCTTTTCGAGATCTACGACGTGGGACCCTCCTCCAAAATCTAAATTGTAGGGACCCGCAAAAAAAAGAGATTCGACGTAAAAAGGGGTGCAACACGAGGACTTCCCAGGAGGTCACCCATCCTAGTACTACTCTCGCCCAAGCACGCTTAACTGCGGAGTTCTGATGGGATCCGGTGCATTAGTGCTGGTATGATCGCACCCATTGATTCATTGTCAAAATTTGGTTTTATTATCTCACCCATCCTCTCCGCCTCCTTTCTTTAGCCCCGTTTCTTCAAACGCTCGTAACTTCACGCTCGGGACTCCGTTTTCCAAGATTTTTTTTTCAAATCGCTTATCTTTTCGAGATCTACGACGTGGGACCCTCCTCCAAAATCTAAATTGTAGGGACCCGCAAAAAAAAGAGATTCGACGTAAAAAGGGGTGCAACACGAGGACTTCCCAGGAGGTCACCCATCCTAGTACTACTCTCGCCCAAGCACGCTTAACTGCGGAGTTCTGATGGGATCCGGTGCATTAGTGCTGGTATGATCGCACCCATTGATTCATTGTCAAAATTTGGTTTTATTATCTCACCCATCCTCTCCGCCTCCTTTCTTTAGCCCCGTTTCTTCAAACGCTCGTAACTTCAAGCTCGGGACTCCGTTTTCCAAGATTTTTTTTTCAAATCGCTTATCTTTTCGAGATCTACGACGTGGGACCCTCCTCCAAAATCTAAATTGTAGGGACCCGCAAAAAAAAGAGATTCGACGTAAAAAGGGGTGCAACACGAGGACTTCCCAGGAGGTCACCCATCCTAGTACTACTCTCGCCCAAGCACGCTTAACTGCGGAGTTCTGATGGGATCCGGTGCATTAGTGCTGGTATGATCGCACCCATTGATTCATTGTCAAAATTTGGTTTTATTATCTCACCCATCCTCTCCGCCTCCTTTCTTTAGCCCCGTTTCTTCAAACGCTCGTAACTTCAAGCTCGGGACTCCGTTTTCCAAGATTTTTTTTTCAAATCGCTTATCTTTTCGAGATCTACGACGTGGGACCCTCCTCCAAAATCTAAATTGTAGGGACCCGCAAAAAAAAGAGATTCGACGTAAAAAGGGGTGCAACACGAGGACTTCCCAGGAGGTCACCCATCCTAGTACTACTCTCGCCCAAGCACGCTTAACTGCGGAGTTCTGATGGGATCCGGTGCATTAGTGCTGGTATGATCGCACCCATTGATTCATTGTCAAAATTTGGTTTTATTATCTCACCCATCCTCTCCGCCTCCTTTCTTTAGCCCCGTTTCTTCAAACGCTCGTAACTTCAAGCTCGGGACTCCGTTTTCCAAGATTTTTTTTTCAAATCGCTTATCTTTTCGAGATCTACGACGTGGGACCCTCCTCCAAAATCTAAATTGTAGGGACCCGCAAAAAAAAGAGATTCGACGTAAAAAGGGGTGCAACACGAGGACTTCCCAGGAGGTCACCCATCCTAGTACTACTCTCGCCCAAGCACGCTTAACTGCGGAGTTCTGATGGGATCCGGTGCATTAGTGCTGGTATGATCGCACCCATTGATTCATTGTCAAAATTTGGTTTTATTATCTCACCCATCCTCTCCGCCTCCTTTCTTTAGCCCCGTTTCTTCAAACGCTCGTAACTTCACGCTCGGGACTCCGTTTTCCAAGATTTTTTTTCAAATCGCTTATCTTTTCGAGATCTACGACGTGGGACCCTCCTCCAAAATCTAAATTGTAGGGACCCGCAAAAAAAGAGATTCGACGTAAAAAGGGGTGCAACACGAGGACTTCCCAGGAGGTCACCCATCCTAGTACTACTCTCGCCCAAGCACGCTTAACTGCGGAGTTCTGATGGGATCCGGTGCATTAGTGCTGGTATGATCGCACCCATTGATTCATTGTCAAAATTTGGTTTTATTATCTCACCCATCCCCTCCGCCTCCTTTCTTTAGCCCCGTTTCTTCAAACGCTCGTAACTTCAAGCTCGGGACTCCGTTTTCCAAGATTTTTTTTTCAAATCGCTTATCTTTTCGAGATCTACGACGTGGGACCCTCCTCCAAAATCTAAATTGTAGGGACCCGCAAAAAAAAGAGATTCGACGTAAAAAGGGGTGCAACACGAGGACTTCCCAGGAGGTCACCCATCCTAGTACTACTCTCGCCCAAGCACGCTTAACTGCGGAGTTCTGATGGGATCCGGTGCATTAGTGCTGGTATGATCGCACCCATTGATTCATTGTCAAAATTTGGTTTTATTATCTCACCCATCCTCTCCGCCTCCTTTCTTTAGCCCCGTTTCTTCAAACGCTCGTAACTTCACGCTCGGGACTCCGTTTTCCAAGATTTTTTTTTCAAATCGCTTATCTTTTCGAGATCTACGACGTGGGACCCTCCTCCAAAATCTAAATTGTAGGGACCCGCAAAAAAAAGAGATTCGACGTAAAAAGGGGTGCAACACGAGGACTTCCCAGGAGGTCACCCATCCTAGTACTACTCTCGCCCAAGCACGCTTAACTGCGGAGTTCTGATGGGATCCGGTGCATTAGTGCTGGTATGATCGCACCCATTGATTCATTGTCAAAATTTGGTTTTATTATCTCACCCATCCTCTCCGCCTCCTTTCTTTAGCCCCGTTTCTTCAAACGCTCGTAACTTCAAGCTCGGGACTCCGTTTTCCAAGATTTTTTTTCAAATCGCTTATCTTTTCGAGATCTACGACGTGGGACCCTCCTCCAAAATCTAAATTGTAGGGACCCGCAAAAAAAAAGAGATTCGACGTAAAAAGGGGTGCAACACGAGGACTTCCCAGGAGGTCACCCATCCTAGTACTACTCTCGCCCAAGCACGCTTAACTGCGGAGTTCTGATGGGATCCGGTGCATTAGTGCTGGTATGATCGCACCCATTGATTCATTGTCAAAATTTGGTTTTATTATCTCACCCATCCTCTCCGCCTCCTTTCTTTAGCCCCGTTTCTTCAAACGCTCGTAACTTCAAGCTCGGGACTCCGTTTTCCAAGATTTTTTTTCAAATCGCTTATCTTTTCGAGATCTACGACGTGGGACCCTCCTCCAAAATCTAAATTGTAGGGACCCGCAAAAAAAAGAGATTCGACGTAAAAAGGGGTGCAACACGAGGACTTCCCAGGAGGTCACCCATCCTAGTACTACTCTCGCCCAAGCACGCTTAACTGCGGAGTTCTGATGGGATCCGGTGCATTAGTGCTGGTATGATCGCACCCATTGATTCATTGTCAAAATTTGGTTTTATTATCTCACCCATCCTCTCCGCCTCCTTTCTTTAGCCCCGTTTCTTCAAACGCTCGTAACTTCACGCTCGGGACTCCGTTTTCCAAGATTTTTTTTTCAAATCGCTTATCTTTTCGAGATCTACGATGGGACCCTCCTCCAAAATCTAAATTGTAGGGACCCGCAAAAAAAGAGATTCGACGTAAAAAGGGGTGCAACACGAGGACTTCCCAGGAGGTCACCCATCCTAGTACTACCTCGCCCAAGCACGCTTAACTGCGGAGTTCCGATGGGATCCGGTGCATTAGTGCTGGTATGATCGCACCCATTGATTCATTGTCAAAATTTGGTTTTATTATCTCACCCATCCTCTCCGCCTCCTTTCTTTAGCCCCGTTTCTTCAAACGCTCGTAACTTCACGCTCGGGACTCCGTTTTCCAAGATTTTTTTTCAAATCGCTTATCTTTTCGAGATCTACGACGTGGGACCCTCCTCCAAAATCTAAATTGTAGGGACCCGCAAAAAAAGAGATTCGACGTAAAAAGGGGTGCAACACGAGGACTTCCCAGGAGGTCACCCATCCTAGTACTACTCTCGCCCAAGCACGCTTAACTGCGGAGTTCTGATGGGATCCGGTGCATTAGTGCTGGTATGATCGCACCCATTGATTCATTGTCAAAATTTGGTTTTATTATCTCACCCATCCTCTCCGCCTCCTTTCTTTAGCCCCGTTTCTTCAAACGCTCGTAACTTCACGCTCGGGACTCCGTTTTCCAAGATTTTTTTTTCAAATCGCTTATCTTTTCGAGATCTACGACGTGGGACCCTCCTCCAAAATCTAAATTGTAGGGACCCGCAAAAAAAAGAGATTCGACGTAAAAAGGGGTGCAACACGAAGGACTTTCCAGGAGGTCACCCATCCTAGTACTACTCTCGCCCAAGTACGCTTAACTGCGGAGTTCTGATGGATCCGGTGCATTAGTGCTGGTATGATCGCACCCATTGATTCATTGTCAAAATTTGGTTTTATTATCTCCCCCATCCTCTCCGCCTCCTTTCTTTAGCCCCGTTTCTTCAAACGCTCGTAACTTCACGCTCGGGACTCCGTTTTCCAAGATTTTTTTTCAAATCGCTTATCTTTTCGAGATCTACGACGTGGGACCCTCCTCCAAAATCTAAATTGTAGGGACCCGCAAAAAAGAGATTCGACGTAAAAAGGGGTGCAACACGAGGACTTCCCAGGAGGTCACCCATCCTAGTACTACTCTCGCCCAAGCACGCTTAACTGCGGAGTTCTGATGGGATCCGGTGCATTAGTGCTGGTATGATCGCACCCATTGATTCATTGTCAAAATTTGGTTTTATTATCTCACCCATCCTCTCCGCCTCCTTTCTTTAGCCCCGTTTCTTCAAACGCTCGTAACTTCACGCCGGGACTCCGTTTTCCAAGATTTTTTTTTCAAATCGCTTATCTTTTCGAGATCTACGACGTGGGACCCTCCTCCAAAATCTAAATTGTAGGGACCCGCAAAAAAAAAGAGATTCGACGAAAAAGGGGTGCAACACGAGGACCTCCCAGGAGGTCACCCATCCTAGTACTACTCTCGCCCAAGCACGCTTAACTGCGGAGTTCTGATGGGATCCGGTGCATTAGTGCTGGTATGATCGCACCCATTGATTCATTGTCAAAATTTGGTTTTATTATCTCACCCATCCTCTCCGCCTCCTTTCTTTAGCCCCGTTTCTTCAAACGCTCGTAACTTCACGCTCGGGACTCCGTTTTCCAAGATTTTTTTTTCAAATCGCTTATCTTTTCGAGATCTACGACGTGGGACCCTCCTCCAAAATCTAAATTGTAGGGACCCGCAAAAAAAAGAGATCGACGTAAAAAGGGGTGCAACACGAGGACTTCCCAGGAGGTCACCCATCCTAGTACTACTCTCGCCCAAGCACGCTTAACCGCGGAGTTCTGATGGGATCCGGTGCATTAGTGCTGGTATGATCGCACCCATTGATTCATTGTCAAAATTTGGTTTTATTATCTCACCCATCCTCTCCGCCTCCTTTCTTTAGCCCCGCTTCTTCAAACGCTCGTAACTTCAAGCTCGGGACTCCGTTTTCCAAGATTTTTTTTTCAAATCGCTTATCTTTTCGAGATCTACGACGTGGGACCCTCCTCCAAAATCTAAATTGTAGGGACCCGCAAAAAAAAAGAGATTCGACGTAAAAGGGGGTGCAACACGAGGACTTCCCAGGAGGTCACCCATCCTAGTACTACTCTCGCCCAAGCACGCTTAACTGCGGAGTTCTGATGGGATCCGGTGCATTAGTGCTGGAATGATCGCACCCATTGATTCATTGTCAAAATTTGGTTTTATTATCTCACCCATCCTCTCCGCCTCCTTTCTTTAGCCCCGTTTCTTCAAACGCTCGTAACTTCAAGCTCGGGACTCCGTTTTCCAAGATTTTTTTTCAAATCGCTTATCTTTTTCGAGATCTACGACGTGGGACCCTCCTCCAAAATCTAAATTGTAGGGACCCGCAAAAAAAAGAGATTCGACGTAAAAAGGGGTGCAACACGAGGACTTCCCAGGAGGTCACCCATCCTAGTACTACTCTCGCCCAAGCACGCTTAACTGCGGAGTTCTGATGGGATCCGGTGCATTAGTGCTGGTATGATCGCACCCATTGATTCATTGTCAAAATTTGGTTTTGTTATCTCACCCATCCTCTCCGCCTCCTTTCTTTAGCCCCGTTTCTTCAAACGCTCGTAACTTCAAGCTCGGGACTCCGTTTTCCAAGATTTTTTTTTTCAAATCGCTTATCTTTTCGAGATCTACGACGTGGGACCCTCCTCCAAAATCTAAATTGTAGGGACCCGCAAAAAAAAGAGATTCGACGTAAAAAGGGGTGCAACACGAGGACTTCCCAGGAGGTCACCCATCCTAGTACTACTCTCGCCCAAGCACGCTTAACTGCGGAGTTCTGATGGGATCCGGTGCATTAGTGCTGGTATGATCGCACCCATTGATTCATTGTCAAAATTTGGTTTTATTATCTCACCCATCCTCTCCGCCTCCTTTCTTTAGCCCCGTTTCTTCAAACGCTCGTAACTTCAAGCTCGGGACTCCGTTTTCCAAGATTTTTTTTTTCAAATCGCTTATCTTTTTTCGAGATCTACGACGTGGGACCCTCCTCCAAAATCTAAATTGTAGGGACCCGCAAAAAAAAAGAGATTCGACGTAAAAAGGGGTGCAGCACGAGGACTTCCCAGGAGGTCACCCATCCTAGTACTACTCTCGCCCAAGCACGCTTAACTGCGGGAGTTCTGATGGGATCCGGTGCATTAGTGCTGGTATGACGCCCCTATCTGTCAAATTGGTTTATATCCGCCACCCCGCGCCCTCCTCTCGCTCCGCCTCATGAGACCCGCGTAAATCGCCTCTCGAGGATCCACAGGACCCCCCCAAAATCAAACGGCCGGACCCCAGTTCGCAAGGCGTGCACCGAGGACCCCGGCCCCGCCCCCACCCCGCCCGCCGCGGCGGCCGGCGGGGTCGCACCCATTGATTCATTGTCAAAATTTGGTTTTATTATCTCACCCATCCTCTCCGCCTCCTTTCTTTAGCCCCGTTTCTTCAAACGCTCGGGACTTCACGCTCGGGACTCCGTTTTCCAAGATTTTTTTTTCAAATCGCTTATCTTTTCGAGATCTACGACGTGGGACCCTCCTCCAAAATCTAAATTGTAGGGACCCGCAAAAAAAAGAGATTCGACGTAAAAAGGGGTGCAACACGAGGACTTCCCAGGAGGTCACCCATCCTAGTACTACTCTCGCCCAAGCACGCTTAACTGCGGAGTTCTGATGGGATCCGGTGCATTAGTGCTGGTATGATCGCACCCATTGATTCATTGTCAAAATTTGGTTTTATTATCTCCCCCATCCTCTCCGCCTCCTTTCTTTAGCCCCGTTTCTTCAAACGCTCGTAACTTCACGCTCGGGACTCCGTTTTCCAAGATTTTTTTTTCAAATCGCTTATCTTTTCGAGATCTACGACGTGGGACCCTCCTCCAAAATCTAAATTGTAGGGACCCGCAAAAAAAAGAGATTCGACGTAAAAAGGGGGTGCAACACGAGGACTTCCCAGGAGGTCACCCATCCTAGTACTACTCTCGCCCAAGCACGCTTAACTGCGGAGTTCTGATGGGGATCCGGTGCATTAGTGCTGGTATGATCGCACCCATTGATTCATTGTCAAAATTTGGTTTTATTATCTCACCCATCCTCTCCGCCTCCTTTCTTTAGCCCCGTTTCTTCAAACGCTCGTAACTTCAAGCTCGGGACTCCGTTTTCCAAGATTCCTTTTTTCAAATCGCTTATCTTTTCGAGATCTACGACGTGGGACCCTCCTCCAAAATCTAAATTGTAGGGACCCGCAAAAAAAAGAGATTCGACGTAAAAAGGGGTGCAACACGAGGACTTCCCAGGAGGTCACCCATCCTAGTACTACTCTCGCCCAAGCACGCTTAACTGCGGAGTTCTGATGGGATCCGGTGCATTAGTGCTGGTATGATCGCACCCATTGATTCATTGTCAAAATTTGGTTTTATTATCTCACCCATCCTCTCCGCCTCCTTTCTTTAGCCCCGTTTCTTCAAACGCTCGTAACTTCACGCTCGGGACTCCGTTTTCCAAGATTTTTTTTTCAAATCGCTTATCTTTTCGAGATCTACGACGTGGGACCCCAACAAGGGACCAAAAAGGGGGAAAGGCCAGGGGACCAAACAAGGGAGCGAGGGAAGGGGAGAGATTAAGGTAATACCCACCTCGCCTAGCGTTAGCGGGAAGCGGGATAGGACCCTCCTCCAAAATCTAAATTGTAGGGACCCGCAAAAAAAAGAGATTCGACGTAAAAAGGGGTGCAACACGAGGACTTCCCAGGAGGTCACCCATCCTAGTACTACTCTCGCCCAAGCACGCTTAACTGCGGAGTTCTGATGGGATCCGGTGCATTAGTGCTGGTATGATCGCACCCATTGATTCATTGTCAAAATTTGGTTTTATTATCTCGCCCGTCCTCTCCGCCTCCTTTCTTTAGCCCCGTTTCTTCAAACGCTCGTAACTTCAAGCTCGGGACTCCGTTTTCCAAGATTTTTTTTTCAAATCGCTTATCTTTTCGAGATCTACGACGTGGGACCCTCCTCCAAAATCTAAATTGTAGGGACCCGCAAAAAAAAGAGATTCGACGTAAAAAGGGGTGCAACACGAGGACTTCCCAGGAGGTCACCCATCCTAGTACTACTCTCGCCCAAGCACGCTTAACTGCGGAGTTCTGATGGGATCCGGTGCATTAGTGCTGGTATGATCGCACCCATTGATTCATTGTCAAAATTTGGCTTTATTATCTCCCCCATCCTCTCCGCCTCCTTTCTTTAGCCCCGTTTCTTCAAACGCTCGTAACTTCACGCTCGGGACTCCGTTTTCCAAGATTTTTTTTTCAAATCGCTTATCTCTTCAGAGATCTACGACGTGGGACCCTCCACCAAAATCTAAATTGTAGGGACCCGCAAAAAAGGAGTTCGACGTAAAAAGGGGTGCAACATGAGGACTTCCCAGGAGGTCACCCATCATAGTACTACTCTCGCCAGCACGCTAACCGCGGAGTTCTGATGGGATCCGGTGCATTAGTGCTGGTATGATCACACCCATTGATTCATTGTCAAAATTTGGTTTTATTATCTCACCCATCCACTCCGCCTCCTTTCTTTAGCTCCCGTTTCTTCCGCTCGTAACTTCACGCTCGGGACTCCGTTTTCCAAGATTTTTTTTTTCAAATCGCTTATCTTTTCGAGATCTACAACGTGGGACCCTCCTCCAAAATCTAAATTGTAGGGACCCGCAAAAAAAAGAGATTCGACGTAAAAAGGGGTGCAACACAAGGACTTCCCAGGAGGTCACCCATCCTAGTACTACTCTCGCCCAAGCACGCTTAACTGCGGAGTTCTGATGGGATCCGGTGCATTAGTGCTGGTATGATCGCACCCATTGATTCATTGTCAAAATTTGGTTTTATTATCTCCCCATCCTCTCCGCCTCCTTTCTTTAGCCCCGTTTCTTCAAACGCTCGTAACTTCACGCTCGGGACTCCGTTTTCCAAGATTTTTTTTTCAAATCGCTTATCTTTTCGAGATCTACGACGTGGGACCCTCCTCCAAAATCTAAATTGTAGGGACCCGCAAAAAAAGAGATTCGACGTAAAAAGGGGTGCAACACGAGGACTTCCCAGGAGGTCACCCATCCTAGTACTACTCTCGCCCAAGCACGCTTAACTGCGGAGTTCTGATGGGATCCGGTGCATTAGTGCTGGTATGATCGCACCCATTGATTCATTGTCAAAATTTGGTTTTATTATCTCACCCACATCCTCTCCGCCTCCTTTCTTTAGCCCCGTTTCTTCAAACGCTCGTAACTTCACGCTCGGGACTCCGTTTTCCAAGATTTTTTTTCAAATCGCTTATCTTTTCGAGATCTACGACGTGGGACCCTCCTCCAAAATCTAAATTGTAGGGACCCGCAAAAAAAGAAGAGATTCGACGTAAAAAGGGGTGCAGCACGAGGACTTCCCAGGAGGTCACCCATCCTAGTACTACTCTCGCCCAAGGCACGCTTAACTGCGGAGTTCTGATGGGATCCGGTGCATTAGTGCTGGTATGATCGCACCCATTGATTCATTGTCAAAATTTGGTTTTATTATCTCACCCATCCTCTCCGCCTCCTTTCTTTAGCCCCGTTTCTTCAAACGCTCGTAACTTCAAGCTCGGGACTCCGTTTTCCAAGATTTTTTTTTTTCAAATCGCTTATCTTTTCGAGATCTACGACGTGGGACCCTCCTCCAAAATCTAAATTGTAGGGACCCGCAAAAAAAAAGAGATTCGACGTAAAAGGGGTGCAACACGAGGACTTCCCAGGAGGTCACCCATCCTAGTACTTCCTCGCCCAAGCACGCTTAACTGCGGAGTTCTGATGGGATCCGGTGCATTAGTGCTGGTATGATCGCACCCATTGATTCATTGTCAAAATTTGGTTTTATTATCTCGCCCATCCTCTCCGCCTCCTTTCTTTAGCCCCGTTTCTTCAAACGCTCGTAACTTCACGCTCGGGACTCCGTTTTCCAAGATTTTTTTTTCAAATCGCTTATCTTTTCGAGATCTACGACGTGGGACCCTCCTCCAAAATCTAAATTGTAGGGACCCGCAAAAAAAGAGATTCGACGTAAAAAGGGGTGCAACACGAGGACTTCCCAGGAGGTCACCCATCCTAGTACTACTCTCGCCCAAGCACGCTTAACTGCGGAGTTCTGATGGGATCCGGTGCATTAGTGCTGGTATGATCGCACCCATTGATTCATTGTCAAAATTTGGTTTTATTATCTCACCCATCCTCTCCGCCTCCTTTCTTTAGCCCCGTTTCTTCAAACGCTCGTAACTTCAAGCTCGGGACTCCGTTTTCCAAGATTTTTTTTCAAATCGCTTATCTTTTCGAGATCTACGACGTGGGACCCTCCTCCAAAATCTAAATTGTAGGGACCCGCAAAAAAAAGAGATTCGACGTAAAAAGGGGTGCAACACGAGGACTTCCCAGGAGGTCACCCATCCTAGTACTACTCTCGCCCAAGCACGCTTAACTGCGGAGTTCTGATGGGATCCGGTGCATTAGTGCTGGTATGATCGCACCCATTGATTCATTGTCAAAATTTGGTTTTATTATCTCACCCATCCTCTCCGCCTCCTTTCTTTAGCCCCGTTTCTTCAAACGCTCGTAACTTCACGCTCGGGACTCCGTTTTCCAAGATTTTTTTTTCAAATCGCTTATCTTTTCGAGATCTACGACGTGGGACCCTCCTCCAAAATCTAAATTGTAGGGACCCGCAAAAAAAAGAGATTCGACGTAAAAAGGGGTGCAACACGAGGACTTCCCAGGAGGTCACCCATCCTAGTACTACTCCCGCCCAAGCACGCTGAACTGCGGAGTTCTGATGGGATCCGGGCATTAGTGCTGGTATGATCGCACCCATTGATTCATTGTCAAAATTTGGTTTTATTATCTCACCCATCCTCTCCGCCTCCTTTCTTTAGCCCCGTTTCTTCAAACGCTCGTAACTTCACGCTCGGGACTCCGTTTTCCAAGATTTTTTTTTCAAATCGCTTATCTTTCCGAGATCTACGACGTGGGACCCTCCTCCAAAATCTAAATTGTAGGGACCCGCAAAAAAAAAGAGATTCGACGTAAAAAGGGGTGCAACACGAGGACTTCCCAGGAGGTCACCCATCCTAGTACTACTCTCGCCCAAGCACGCTTAACTGCGGAGTTCTGATGGGATCCGGTGCATTAGTGCTGGTTGATCGCACCCATTGATTCATTGTCAAAATTTGGTTTTATTATCTCACCCATCCTCTCCGCCTCCTTTCTTTAGCCCCGTTTCTTCAAACGCTCGTAACTTCACGCCGGGACTCCGTTTTCCAAGATTTTTTTTTCAAATCGCTTATCTTTTCGAGATCTACGACATGGGACCCTCCTCCAAAATCTAAATTGTAGGGACCAGCAAAAAAAAAGAGATTCGACGTAAAAGGGGGTGCAACACGAGGACTTCCCAGGAGGTCACCCATCCTAGTACTACTCTCGCCCAAGCACGCTTAACTGCGGAGTTCTGATGGGATCCGGTGCATTAGTGCTGGTATGATCGCACCCATTGATTCATTGTCAAAATTTGGTTTTATTATCTCACCCATCCTCTCCGCCTCCTTTCTTTAGCCCCGTTTCTTCAAACGCTCGTAACTTCACGCTCGGGACTCCGTTTTCCAAGATTTTTTTTTCAAATCGCTTATCTTTTCGAGATCTACGACGTGGGACCCTCTCCAAAATCTAAATTGTAGGGACCCGCAAAAAAAAAGAGATTCGACGTAAAAAGGGGTGCAACACGAGGACTTCCCAGGAGGTCACCCATCCTAGTACTACTCTCGCCCAAGCACGCTTAACTGCGGAGTTCTGATGGGATCCGGTGCATTAGTGCTGGTATGATCGCACCCATTGATTCATTGTCAAAATTTGGTTTTATTATCTCACCCATCCTCTCCGCCTCCTTTCTTTAGCCCCGTTTCTTCAAACGCTCGTAACTTCACGCTCGGGACTCCGTTTTCCAAGATTTTTTTTCAAATCGCTTATCTTTTCGAGATCTACGACGTGGGACCCTCCTCCAAAATCTAAATTGTAGGGACCCGCAAAAAAAAGAGATTCGACGTAAAAAGGGGTGCAACACGGGGACTTCCCAGGAGTCACCCATCCTAGTACTACTCTCGCCCAAGCACGCTTAACTGCGGAGTTCTGATGGGATCCGGTGCATTAGTGCTGGTATGATCGCACCCATTGATTCATTGTCAAAATTTGGTTTTATTATCTCACCCATCCTCTCCGCCTCCTTTCTTTAGCCCCGTTTCTTCAAACGCTCGTAACTTCACGCTCGGGACTCCGTTTTCCAAGATTTTTTTTTCAAATCGCTTATCTTTTCGAGATCTACGACGTGGGACCCTCCTCCAAAATCTAAATTGTAGGGACCCGCAAAAAAAGAGATTCGACGTAAAAAGGGGTGCAACACGAGGACTTCCCAGGAGGTCACCCATCCTAGTATTACTCTCGCCCAAGCACGCTTAACTGCGGAGTTCTGATGGGATCCGGTGCATTAGTGCTGGTATGATCGCACCCATTGATTCATTGTCAAAATTTGGTTTTATTATCTCACCCATCCTCTCCGCCTCCTTTCTTTAGCCCCGTTTCTTCAAACGCTCGTAACTTCACGCTCGGGACTCCGTTTTCCAAGATTTTTTTTTCAAATCGCTTATCTTTTCGAGATCTACGACGTGGGACCCTCCTCCAAAATCTAAATTGTAGGGACCCGCAAAAAAAGAGATTCGACGTAAAAAGGGGTGCAACACGAGGACTTCCCAGGAGGTCACCCATCCTAGTACTACTCTCGCCCAAGCACGCTTAACTGCGGAGTTCTGATGGGATCCGGTGCATTAGTGCTGGTATGATCGCACCCATTGATTCATTGTCAAAATTTGGTTTTATTATCTCACCCATCCTCTCCGCCTCCTTTCTTTAGCCCCGTTTCTTCAAACGCTCGTAACTTCACGCTCGGGACTCCGTTTTCCAAGATTTTTTTTTCAAATCGCTTATCTTTTCGAGATCTACGACGTGGGACCCTCCTCCAAAATCTAAATTGTAGGGACCCGCAAAAAAAAGAGATTCGACGTAAAAAGGGGTGCAACACGAGGACTTCCCAGGAGGTCACCCATCCTAGTACTACTCTCGCCCAAGCACGCTTAACTGCGGAGTTCTGATGGGATCCGGTGCATTAGTGCTGGTATGATCGCACCCATTGATTCATTGTCAAAATTTGGTTTTATTATCTCACCCATCCTCTCCGCCTCCTTTCTTTAGCCCCGTTTCTTCAAACGCTCGTAACTTCACGCTCGGGACTCCGTTTTCCAAGATTTTTTTTTCAAATCGCTTATCTTTTCGAGATCTACGACGTGGGACCCTCCTCCAAAATCTAAATTGTAGGGACCCGCAAAAAAAAGAGATTCGACGTAAAAAGGGGTGCAACACGAGGACTTCCCAGGAGGTCACCCATCCTAGTACTACTCTCGCCCAAGCACGCTTAACTGCGGAGTTCTGATGGGATCCGGTGCATTAGTGCTGGTATGATCGCACCCATTGATTCATTGTCAAAATTTGGTTTTATTATCTCACCCATCCTCTCCGCCTCCTTTCTTTAGCCCCGTTTCTTCAAACGCTCGTAACTTCACGCTCGGGACTCCGTTTTCCAAGATTTTTTTTTCAAATCGCTTATCTTTTCGAGATCTACGACGTGGGACCCTCCTCCAAAATCTAAATTGTAGGGACCCGCAAAAAAAAGAGATTCGACGTAAAAAGGGGGTGCAACACGAGGACTTCCCAGGAGGTCACCCATCCTAGTACTACTCTCGCCCAAGCACGCTTAACTGCGGAGTTCTGATGGGATCCGGTGCATTAGTGCTGGTATGATCGCACCCATTGATTCATTGTCAAAATTTGGTTTTATTATCTCACCCATCCTCTCCGCCTCCTTTCTTTAGCCCCGTTTCTTCAAACGCTCGTAACTTCACGCTCGGGACTCCGTTTTCCAAGATTTTTTTTTCAAATCGCTTATCTTTTCGAGATCTACGACGTGGGACCCTCCTCCAAAATCTAAATTGTAGGGACCCGCAAAAAAAAAGAGATTCGACGTAAAAAGGGGGTGCAACACGAGGACTTCCCAGGAGGTCACCCATCCTAGTACTACTCTCGCCCAAGCACGCTTAACTGCGGAGTTCTGATGGGATCCGGTGCATTAGTGCTGGTATGATCGCACCCATTGATTCATTGTCAAAATTTGGTTTTATTATCTCACCCATCCTCTCCGCCTCCTTTCTTTAGCCCCGTTTCTTCAAACGCTCGTAACTTCACGCTCGGGACTCCGTTTTCCAAGATTTTTTTTTTCAAATCGCTTATCTTTTCGAGATCTACGACGTGGGACCCTCCTCCAAAATCTAAATTGTAGGGACCCGCAAAAAAAAGAGATTCGACGTAAAAAGGGGTGCAACACGAGGACTTCCCAGGAGGTCACCCATCCTAGTACTACTCTCGCCCAAGCACGCTTAACTGCGGAGTTCTGATGGGATCCGGTGCATTAGTGCTGGTATGATCGCACCCATTGATTCATTGTCAAAATTTGGTTTTATTATCTCACCCATCCTCTCCGCCTCCTTTCTTTAGCCCCGTTTCTTCAAACGCTCGTAACTTCACGCTCGGGACTCCGTTTTCCAAGATTTTTTTTCAAATCGCTTATCTTTTCGAGATCTACGACGTGGGACCCTCCTCCAAAATCTAAATTGTAGGGACCCGCAAAAAAAAGAGATTCGACGTAAAAAGGGGTGCAACACGAGGACTTCCCAGGAGGTCACCCATCCTAGTACTACTCTCGCCCAAGCACGCTTAACTGCGGAGTTCTGATGGGATCCGGTGCATTAGTGCTGGTATGATCGCACCCATTGATTCATTGTCAAAATTTGGTTTTATTATCTCACCCATCCTCTCCGCCTCCTTTCTTTAGCCCCGTTTCTTCAAACGCTCGTAACTTCACGCTCGGGACTCCGTTTTCCAAGATTTTTTTTTCAAATCGCTTATCTTTTCGAGATCTACGACGTGGGACCCTCCTCCAAAATCTAAATTGTAGGGACCCGCAAAAAAAAGAGATTCGACGTAAAAAGGGGTGCAACACGAGGACTTCCCAGGAGGTCACCCATCCTAGTACTACTCTCGCCCAAGCACGCTTAACTGCGGAGTTCTGATGGGATCCGGTGCATTAGTGCTGGTATGATCGCACCCATTGATTCATTGTCAAAATTTGGTTTTATTATCTCACCCATCCTCTCCGCCTCCTTTCTTTAGCCCCGTTTCTTCAAACGCTCGTAACTTCACGCTCGGGACTCCGTTTTCCAAGATTTTTTTTTCAAATCGCTTATCTTTTCGAGATCTACGACGTGGGACCCTCCTCCAAAATCTAAATTGTAGGGACCCGCAAAAAAAAGAGATTCGACGTAAAAAGGGGTGCAACACGAGGACTTCCCAGGAGGTCACCCATCCTAGTACTACTCTCGCCCAAGCACGCTTAACTGCGGAGTTCTGATGGGATCCGGTGCATTAGTGCTGGTATGATCGCACCCATTGATTCATTGTCAAAATTTGGTTTTATTATCTCACCCATCCTCTCCGCCTCCTTTCTTTAGCCCCGTTTCTTCAAACGCTCGTAACTTCACGCTCGGGACTCCGTTTTCCAAGATTTTTTTTCAAATCGCTTATCTTTTCGAGATCTACGACGTGGGACCCTCCTCCAAAATCTAAATTGTAGGGACCCGCAAAAAAAAGAGATTCGACGTAAAAAGGGGTGCAACACGAGGACTTCCCAGGAGGTCACCCATCCTAGTACTACTCTCGCCCAAGCACGCTTAACTGCGGAGTTCTGATGGGATCCGGTGCATTAGTGCTGGTATGATCGCACCCATTGATTCATTGTCAAAATTTGGTTTTATTATCTCACCCATCCTCTCCGCCTCCTTTCTTTAGCCCCGTTTCTTCAAACGCTCGTAACTTCACGCTCGGGACTCCGTTTTCCAAGATTTTTTTTCAAATCGCTTATCTTTTCGAGATCTACGACGTGGGACCCTCCTCCAAAATCTAAATTGTAGGGACCCGCAAAAAAAAGAGATTCGACGTAAAAAGGGGTGCAACACGAGGACTTCCCAGGAGGTCACCCATCCTAGTACTACTCTCGCCCAAGCACGCTTAACTGCGGAGTTCTGATGGGATCCGGTGCATTAGTGCTGGTATGATCGCACCCATTGATTCATTGTCAAAATTTGGTTTTATTATCTCACCCATCCTCTCCGCCTCCTTTCTTTAGCCCCGTTTCTTCAAACGCTCGTAACTTCACGCTCGGGACTCCGTTTTCCAAGATTTTTTTTTCAAATCGCTTATCTTTTCGAGATCTACGACGTGGGACCCTCCTCCAAAATCTAAATTGTAGGGACCCGCAAAAAAAAGAGATTCGACGTAAAAAGGGGTGCAACACGAGGACTTCCCAGGAGGTCACCCATCCTAGTACTACTCTCGCCCAAGCACGCTTAACTGCGGAGTTCTGATGGGATCCGGTGCATTAGTGCTGGTATGATCGCACCCATTGATTCATTGTCAAAATTTGGTTTTATTATCTCACCCATCCTCTCCGCCTCCTTTCTTTAGCCCCGTTTCTTCAAACGCTCGTAACTTCACGCTCGGGACTCCGTTTTCCAAGATTTTTTTTTCAAATCGCTTATCTTTTCGAGATCTACGACGTGGGACCCTCCTCCAAAATCTAAATTGTAGGGACCCGCAAAAAAAAAGAGATTCGACGTAAAAAGGGGTGCAACACGAGGACTTCCCAGGAGGTCACCCATCCTAGTACTACTCTCGCCCAAGCACGCTTAACTGCGGAGTTCTGATGGGATCCGGTGCATTAGTGCTGGTATGATCGCACCCATTGATTCATTGTCAAAATTTGGTTTTATTATCTCACCCATCCTCTCCGCCTCCTTTCTTTAGCCCCGTTTCTTCAAACGCTCGTAACTTCACGCTCGGGACTCCGTTTTCCAAGATTTTTTTTCAAATCGCTTATCTTTTCGAGATCTACGACGTGGGACCCTCCTCCAAAATCTAAATTGTAGGGACCCGCAAAAAAAAGAGATTCGACGTAAAAAGGGGGTGCAACACGAGGACTTCCAGGAGGTCACCCATCCTAGTACTACTCTCGCCCAAGCACGCTTAACTGCGGAGTTCTGATGGGATCCGGTGCATTAGTGCTGGTATGATCGCACCCATTGATTCATTGTCAAAATTTGGTTTTATTATCTCACCCATCCTCTCCGCCTCCTTTCTTTAGCCCCGTTTCTTCAAACGCTCGTAACTTCACGCTCGGGACTCCGTTTTCCAAGATTTTTTTTTCAAATCGCTTATCTTTTCGAGATCTACGACGTGGGACCCTCCTCCAAAATCTAAATTGTAGGGACCCGCAAAAAAAAGAGATTCGACGTAAAAAGGGGTGCAACACGAGGACTTCCCAGGAGGTCACCCATCCTAGTACTACTCTCGCCCAAGCACGCTTAACTGCGGAGTTCTGATGGGATCCGGTGCATTAGTGCTGGTATGATCGCACCCATTGATTCATTGTCAAAATTTGGTTTTATTATCTCACCCATCCTCTCCGCCTCCTTTCTTTAGCCCCGTTTCTTCAAACGCTCGTAACTTCACGCTCGGGACTCCGTTTTCCAAGATTTTTTTTCAAATCGCTTATCTTTTCGAGATCTACGACGTGGGACCCTCCTCCAAAATCTAAATTGTAGGGACCCGCAAAAAAAAGAGATTCGACGTAAAAGGGGGTGCAACACGAGGACTTCCCAGGAGGTCACCCATCCTAGTACTACTCTCGCCCAAGCACGCTTAACTGCGGAGTTCTGATGGGATCCGGTGCATTAGTGCTGGTATGATCGCACCCATTGATTCATTGTCAAAATTTGGTTTTATTATCTCACCCATCCTCTCCGCCTCCTTTCTTTAGCCCCGTTTCTTCAAACGCTCGTAACTTCACGCTCGGGACTCCGTTTTCCAAGATTTTTTTTTCAAATCGCTTATCTTTTCGAGATCTACGACGTGGGACCCTCCTCCAAAATCTAAATTGTAGGGACCCGCAAAAAAAAGAGATTCGACGTAAAAAGGGGTGCAACACGAGGACTTCCCAGGAGGTCACCCATCCTAGTACTACTCTCGCCCAAGCACGCTTAACTGCGGAGTTCTGATGGGATCCGGTGCATTAGTGCTGGTATGATCGCACCCATTGATTCATTGTCAAAATTTGGTTTTATTATCTCACCCATCCTCTCCGCCTCCTTTCTTTAGCCCCGTTTCTTCAAACGCTCGTAACTTCACGCTCGGGACTCCGTTTTCCAAGATTTTTTTTTCAAATCGCTTATCTCTTCGAGATCTACGACGTGGGACCCTCCTCCAAAATCTAAATTGTAGGGACCCGCAAAAAAAGGAGATTCGACGTAAAAAGGGGTGCAACACGAGGACTTCCCAGGAGGTCACCCATCCTAGTACTACTCTCGCCCAAGCACGCTTAACTGCGGAGTTCTGATGGGATCCGGTGCATTAGTGCTGGTATGATCGCACCCATTGATTCATTGTCAAAATTTGGTTTTATTATCTCACCCATCCTCTCCGCCTCCTTTCTTTAGCCCCGTTTCTTCAAACGCTCGTAACTTCACGCTCGGGACTCCGTTTTCCAAGATTATTTTTTCAAATCGCTTATCTTTTCGAGATCTACGACGTGGGACCCTCCTCCAAAATCTCAAATTGTAGGGACCCGCAAAAAAAAGAGATTCGACGTAAAAAGGGGTGCAACACGAGGACTTCCCAGGAGGTCACCCATCCTAGTACTACTCTCGCCCAAGCACGCTTAACTGCGGAGTTCTGATGGGATCCGGTGCATTAGTGCTGGTATGATCGCACCCATTGATTCATTGTCAAAATTTGGTTTTATTATCTCACCCATCCTCTCCGCCTCCTTTCTTTAGCCCCGTTTCTTCAAACGCTCGTAACTTCACGCTCGGGACTCCGTTTTCCAAGATTTTTTTTCAAATCGCTTATCTTTTCGAGATCTACGACGTGGGACCCTCCTCCAAAATCTAAATTGTAGGGACCCGCAAAAAAAAGAGATTCGACGTAATAAAGGGGTGCAACACGAGGACTTCCCCAGGAGGTCACCCATCCTAGTACTACTATCGCCCAAGCACGCTTAACTGCGGAGTTCTGATGGGATCCGGTGCATTAGTGCTGGTATGATCGCACCCATTTATTCATTGTCAAAATTTGGTTTTATTATCTCACCCATCCTCTCCGCCTCCTTTCTTTAGCCCCGTTTCTTCAAACGCTCGTAACTTCACGCTCGGGACTCCGTTTTCCAAGATTTTTTTTTCAAATCGCTTATCTTTTCGAGATCTACGACGTGGGACCCCTCCTCCAAAATCTAAATTGTAGGGACCCGCAAAAAAAAGAGATTCGACTTAAAATGGGGTGCAACACGAGGACTTCCCAGAAGGTCACCCATCCTAGTACAACTCTCGCCCAAGCACGCTTCACTGCGGAGTTCTGATGGGATCCGGTGCATTAGTGCTGGTATGATCGCACCCATTGATTCATTGTCAAAATTTGGTTTTATTATCTCACCCATCCTCCTCGCCTCCTTTCTTTAGCCCCGTTTCTTCAAACGCTCATAAATTCACGCTCGGGACTCCGTTTGCCAAGATTTTTTTTTTCAAATCGCTTATCTCTTCGAGATCTACGACGTGGGACCCTCCTCCAAAATCTAAATTGTAGGGACCCGCAAAAAAAAAGAGATTCGACGTAAAAAGGGGTGCAACACGAGGACTTCCCAGGAGGTCACCTATCCTAGTAGTACTCTCGCCCAAGTACGCTTAACTGCGGAGTTCTGATGGGATCCGGTGCATTAGTGCTGGTATTGTCGCACCCATTGATTCATTGTCAAAATTTAGTTATATTATCTCACCCATCCTCTCCGCCTCCTTTCTTTAGCCCCGTTTCTTCAAACGCTCGTAACTTCACGCTCGGGACTCCGTTTTCCAAGATTTTTTTTTCAAATCGCTTATCTTTTCGAGATCTACGACGTGGGACCCTCCTCCAAAATCTAAATTGTAGGGACCCGCAAAAAAAAAGAGATTCGACTTAAAAATGGGTGCAACACAAGGACTTCCCAGGAGGTCACCCATCCTAGTACTACTCTCGCCCAAGCACGCTTAACTGCGGAGTTCTGATGGGATCCGGTGCATTAGTGCTGGTATGATCGCACCCATTGATTCATTGTCAAAATTTGGTTTTATTATCTCACCCATCCTCTCCGCCTCCTTTCTTTAGCCCCGTTTCTTCAAACGCTCGTAAATTCACGCTCGGGACTCCGTTTTCCAAGATTTTTTTTTTTCAAATCGCTTATCTCTTCGAGATCTACGACGTGGGACCCTCCTCCAAAATCTAAATTGTAGGGACCCGCAAAAAAAAGAGATTCGACGTAAAAAGGGGTGCAACACGAGGACTTCCCAGGAGGTCACCCATCCTAGTACTACTCTCGCCCAAGTACACTTAACTGCGGAGTTCTGATGGGATCCGGTGCATTAGTGCTGGTATGATCGCACCCATTGATTCATTGTCAAAATTTGGTTTTATTATCTCACCCATCCTCTCCGCCTCCTTTCTTTAGCCCCGTTTCTTCAAACGCTCGTAACTTCACGCTCGGGACTCCGTTTTCCAAGATTTTTTTTCAAATCGCTTATCTTTTCGAGATCTACGACGGGGACCCTCCTCCAAAATCTAAATTGTAGGGACCCGCAAAAAAAAGAGATTCGACGTAAAAAGGGGTGCAACACGAGGACTTCCCAGGAGGTCACCCATCCTAGTACTACTCTCGCCCAAGCACGCTTAACTGCGGAGTTCTGATGGGATCCGGTGCATTAGTGCTGGTATGATCGCACCCATTGATTCATTGTCAAAATTTGGTTTTATTATCTCACCCATCCTCTCTGCCTCCTTTCTTTAGACCCGTTTCTTCAAACGCTCGTAACTTCACGCTCGGGACTCCGTTTTCCAAGATATTTTTTTTCAAATCGCTTATCTTTCCGAGATCTACGACGTGGGACCCTCCTCCAAAATCTAAATTGTAGGGACCCGCAAAAAAAAAGAGATTCGACGTAAAAAGGGGTGCAACACGAGGACTTCCCAGGAGGTCACCCATCCTAGTACTACTCTCGCCCAAGCACGCTTAACTGCGGAGTTCTGATGGGATCCGGTGCATTAGTGCTGGTATGATCGCACCCATTGATTCATTGTCAAAATTTGGTTTTATTATCTCACCCATCCTCTCCGCCTCCTTTCTTTAGCCCCGTTTCTTCAAACGCTCGTAACTTCACGCTCGGGACTCCGTTTTCCAAGATTTTTTTTCAAATCGCTTATCTTTTCGAGATCTACGACATGGGACCCTCCTCCAAAATCTAAATTGTAGGGACCCGCAAAAAAAAGAGATTCGACGTAAAAAGGGGTGCAACACGAGGACTTCCCAGGAGGTCACCCATCCTAGTACTACTATCGCCCAAGCACGCTTAACTGCGGAGTTCTGATGGGATCCGGTGCATTAGTGCTGGTATGATCGCACCCATTTATTCATTGTCAAAATTTGGTTTTATTATCTCACCCATCCTCTCCGCCTCCTTTCTTTAGCCCCGTTTCTTCAAACGCTCGTAACTTCACGCTCGGGACTCCGTTTTCCAAGATTTTTTTTCAAATCGCTTATCTTTTCGAGATCTACGACGTGGGACCCTCCTCCAAAATCTAAATTGTAGGGACCCGCAAAAAAAAAGAGATTCGACTTAAAAATGGGTGCAACACGAGGACTTCCCAGAAGGTCACCCATCCTAGTACAACTCTCGCCCAAGCACGCTTCACTGCGGAGTTCTGATGGGATCCGGTGCATTAGTGCTGGTATGATCGCACCCATTGATTCATTGTCAAAATTTGGTTTTATTATCTCACCCCATCCTCCTCGCCCTCCTTTCTTTAGCCCCGTTTCTTCAAACGCTCGTAAATTCACGCTCGGGACTCCGTTTGCCAAGATTTTTTTTTTCAAATCGCTTATCTCTTCGAGGATCTACGACGTGGGACCCTCCTCCAAAATCTAAATTGTAGGGACCCGCAAAAAAAGAGATTCGACGTAAAAAGGGGTGCAACACGAGGACTTCCCAGGAGGTCACCCATCCTAGTACTACTCTCGCCCAAGCACGCTTAACTGCGGAGTTCTGATGGGATCCGGTGGCATTAGTGCTGGGTATGATCGCACCCATTGATTCATTGTCAAATTTTGGTTTTATTATCTCACCCATCCTCTCCGCCTCCTTTCTTTAGCCCCGTTTCTTCAAACGCTCGTAACTTCACGCTCGGGACTCCGTTTTCCAAGATTTTTTTTTTCAAATCGCTTATCTTTTCGAGATCTACGACGTGGGACCCTCCTCCAAAATCTAAATTGTAAGGACCCGCAAAAAAAAGAGATTCGACGTAAAAAGGGGTGCAACACGAGGACTTCCCAGGAGGTCACCCATCCTAGTACTACTCTCGCCCAAGCACGCTTAACTGCGGAGTTCTGATGGGATCCGGTGCATTAGTGCTGGTATGATCGCACCCATTGATTCATTGTCAAAATTAGGTTTTATTATCTCACCCATCCTCTCCGCTTCCTTTCTTTAGCCCCGTTTCTTCAAACGCTCGTAACTTCACGCTCGGGACTCCGTTTTCCAAGATTTTTTTTTTCAAATCGCTTATCTTTTCGAGATCTACGACGTGGGACCCTCCTCCAAAATCTAAATTGTAGGGACCCGCAAAAAAAAAAGAGATTCGACGTAAAAAGGGGTGCAACACGAGGACTTCCCAGGAGGTCACCCATCCTAGTACTACTCTCGCCCAAGCACGCTTAACTGCGGAGTTCTGATGGGATCCGGTGCATTAGTGCTGGTATGATCGCACCCATTGATTCATTGTCAAAATTTGGTTTTATTATCTCACCCATCCTCTCCGCCTCCTTTATTTAGCCCCGTTTCTTCAAACGCTCGTAACTTCACGCTCGGGACTCCGTTTTCCAAGATATTTTTTTTCAAATCGCTTATCTTTCCGAGATCTACGACGTAGGACCCTCCTCCAAAATCTAAATTGTAGGGACCTGCAAAAGAAAAGAGATTCGACTTAAAAATGGGTGCAACACGAGGACTTCCCAGGAGGTCACCCATCCTAGTACTACTCTCGCCCAAGTACGCTTAACTGCGGAGTTCTGATGGGATCCGGTGCATTAGTGCTGGTATGATTGCACCCATTGATTCATTGTCAAAATTTAGTTATATTATCTCACCCATCCTCTCCGCCCTCCTTTCTTTAGCCCCGTTTCTTCAAACGCTCGTAACTTCACGCTCTGGACTCCTTTTTTCCAAGATTTTTTTTCAAATCGCTTATCTTTTCGAGATCTACGACGTGGGACCCTCCTCCAAAATCTAAATTGTAGGGACCCGCAAAAAAAAGAGATTCGACTTTAAAAAGGGTGCAACACGAGGACTTCCCAGGAGGTCACCCATCCTAGTACTACTCTCGCCCAAGCACGCTTAACTGCGGAGTTATGATGGGATTCGGTGCATTAGTGCTGGTATGATCGCACCCATTGATTGATTGTCAAAATTTGGTTTTATTATCTCACCCATCCTCTCCGCCTCCTTTCTTTAGCCCCGTTTCTTCAAACGCACGTAACTTCACGCTCGGGACTCCGTTTTCCATGATGTTTGTTTTCAAATCGCTGATCTTTTCGAGATCTACGACGTGGGACCCTCCTCAAAAATCTAAATTGTAGGGACCCGCAAAAAAAAAGATTCGACGTAAAAAGGGGTGCAACACGAGGACTTCCCAGGAGGTCACCCATCCTAGTACTACTCTCGCCCAAGCACGCTTAACTGCGGAGTTCTGATGGGATCCGGTGCATTAGTGCTGGTATGATCGCACCCATTGATTCATTGTCAAAATTTAGTTTTATTATCTCACCCATCCTCTCCGCCCCCTTTCTTTAGCCCCGTTTCTTCAAACGCTCGTAACTTCACGCTCGGGACTCCGTTTTCCAAGATTTTTTTTCAAATCGCTTATCTTTTCGAGATCTACGACGCGTGGGACCCTCCTCCTAAATCTAAATTGTAGGGACCCGCAAAAAAAAAGAGAGTCGACGTAAAAGGGGGTGCAACACGAGGACTTCCCAGGAGGTCACCCATCCTAGTACTACTCTCGCCCAAGCATGCTTAACTGCGGAGTTCTGATGGGATTCGGTGCATTAGTGCTGGTATGATCGCACCCATTGATTCATTGTAAAAATTTGGTTTTATTATCTCACCCATCATCTCCGCCTCCTTTCTTTACCCCCGTTTCTTCAAACGCTCGTAACTTCACGCTCTGGACTCCGTTTTCCAAGATTTTTTTTCAAATCGCTTATCTTTTCGAGATCTACGACGTGGGACCCTCCTCCAAAATCTAAATTGTAGGGACCCGTAAAAAAAAAGAGATTCGACGTAAAAAGGGGTGCAACACGAGGACTTCCCAGGAGGTCACCCATCCTAGTACTACTCTCGCCCAAGCACGCTTAACTGCGGAGTTCTGATGGGATCCGGTGCATTAGTGCTGGTATGATCGCACCCATTGATTCATTGTAAAAATTTGGTTTTATTATCTCACCCATCATCTCCGCCTCCTTTCTTTACCCCCGTTTCTTCAAACGCTCGTAACTTCACGCTCTGGACTCCTTTTTCCA
The DNA here is from genome assembly GCA_947645195.1 of Patellifolia procumbens. Lineage (NCBI taxonomy): Eukaryota > Viridiplantae > Streptophyta > Magnoliopsida > Caryophyllales > Amaranthaceae > Patellifolia > Patellifolia procumbens. Next base: position 818,594 of record CANSGD010001152.1, read on the forward strand.
AGATTTTTTTTTCAAATCGCTTATCTTTTCGAGATCTACGACGTGGGACCCTCCTCCAAAATCTAAATTGTAGGGACCCGCAAAAAAAAGAGATTCGACCTAAAAAGGGGTGCAACACGAGGACTTCCCAGGAGGTCACCCATCCTAGTACTACTCTCGCCCAAGCACGCTTAACTGCGGAGTTCTGATGGGATCCGGTGCATTACTACTGGTATGATCGCACCCATTGATTCATTGTCAAAATTTGTTTTATTATCACACCCATCCTCTCCGCCTCCTTTCTTTAGCCCTGTTTCTTCAAACGCTCGTAACATCACGCTCGGGACTCCGTTTTCCAACATTTTTTTTCAAATCGCTTATCTTTTCGAGATCTACGACGTGGGACCCTCCTCCAAAATCTACATTGTAGGGACCCGCAAAAAAAAAGAGATTCGACGTAAAAAGGGGTGCAACACGAGGACTTCCCAGGAGGTCACCCATCCTAGTACTACTCTCGCCCAAGCACGCTTAACTGCGGAGTTCTGATGGGATCCGGTGCATTAGTGCTGGTATGATCGCACCCATTGATTCATTGTCAAAATTTGGTTTTATTATCTCACCCATCATCTCCGCCTCCTTTCTTTAGCCCCGTTTCTTCAAACACTCGTAACTTCACGCTCGGGACTCCGTTTTCCAATATAAATTTTTTTCAAATCGCTTATCTTTTCGAGATCTACGACGTGGGACCCTCCTCCAAAATCTAAATTGTGGGGACCCGCAAAAAAAAGAGATTCGACGCAAAAAGGGGTGCAACACGAGGACTTCCCAGGAGGTCACCCATCCTAGTACAACTCTCGCCCAAGCACGCTTAACTGCGGAGTTCTGATGGGATCCGGTGCATTAGTGCTGGTATGATCGCACCCATTGATTCATTGTCAAAATTTGGTTTTATTATCTCACCCATCCTCTCCGCCTCCTTTCCTTAGCCCCGTTTCTTCAAACGCTCGTAAGTTCACGCTCGGGACTCCGTTTTCCAAGATTTTTTTTCAAATCGCTTATCTTTTCGAGATCTACGACGTGGGACCCTCCTTCAAAATATAAATTGTAGGGACCCGCAAAAAAAAGAGATTCGACGTAAAAAGAGGTGCAACACGAGAACTTCCCAGGAGGTCACCCATCCTAGTACTACTCTCGCCTTAGCACGCTTAACTGCGGAGTTCTGATGGGATCCGGTGCATTAGTGCTTGTATGAACGCACCCATTGATTCATTGTCAAAATTTGGTTTTATTCTCTCACCCATCCTCTCCGCCTCCTTTCTTTAGACCCGTTTCTTCAAACGCTCGTAACTTCACGCTCGGGACTCCGTTTTCCAAGATATTTTTTTTCAAATTGCTTATCTTTCCGAGATCTACGACGTGGGACCCTCCTCCAAAATCTAAATTGTAGGGACCTGCAAAAGAAAAGAGATTCGACTTAAAAATGGGTGCAACACGAGGACTTCCCAGGAGGTCACCCATCCTAGTACTACTCTCGCCCAAGCACGCTTAACTGCGGAGTTCTGATGGGATCCGGTGCATTAGTGCTGGTATGATCGCACCCATTGATTCATTGTCAAAATTTGGTTTAATTATCTCACCCATCCTCTCCGCCTCCTTTCTTTAGCCCCGTTTCTTCAAACGCTCGTAAATTCACGCTCGGGACTCCGTTTTCCAAGATTTTTTTTTTCAAATCGCTTATCTCTTCGAGATCTACGACGTGGGACCCTCCTCCAAAATCTAAATTGTAGGGACCCCCAAAAAAAAGAGATTCGACGTAAAAAGGGGTGCAACACGAGGACTTCCCAGGAGGTCACCCATCCTAGTACTACTCTCGCCCAAGCACGCTTAACTGCGGAGTTCTGATGGGATCCGGTGCATTAGTGCTGGTATGATCGCACCCATTGATTCATTGTCAAAATTTGGTTTTATTATCTCACCCATCCTCTCCGCCTCCTTTCTTTAGCCCCGTTTCTTCAAACGCTCGTAACTTCACGCTCGGGACTCCGTTTTCCAAGATTTTTTTTTTCAAATCGCTTATCGCTTCGAGATCTACGACGTGGGACCCTCCTCCAAAATCTAAATTGTAGGGACCCGCAAAAAAAAAGAGATTCGACGTAAAAAGGGGTGCAACACGAGGACTTCCCAGGAGGTCACCCATCCTAGTACTACTCTCGCCCAAGTACGCTTAACTGCGGAGTTCTGATGGGATCCGGTGCATTAGTGCTGGTATGATCGCACCCATTGATTCATTGTCAAAATTTAGTTATATTATCTCACCCATCCTCTCCGCCTCCTTTCTTTAGCCCCGTTTCTTCAAACGCTCGTAACTTCACGCTCTGGACTCCTTTTTCCAAGATTTTTTTTTCAAATCGCTTATCTTTTCGAGATCTACGACGTGGGACCCTCCTCCAAAATCTAAATTGTAGGGACCCGCAAAAAAAAGAGATTCGACGTAAAAAGGGGTGCAACACGAGGACCTCCCAGGAGGTCACCCATCCTAGTACTACTCTCGCCCAAGCACGCTTAACTGCGGAGTTCTGATGGGATCCGGTGCATTAGTGCTGGTATGATCGCACCCATTGATTCATTGTCAAAATTTAGTTATATTATCTCACCCATCCTCTCCGCCTCCTTTCTTTAGCCCCGTTTCTTCAAACGCTCGTAACTTCACGCTCTGGACTCCTTTTTCCAAGATTTTTTTTTCAAATCGCTTATCTTTTCGAGATCTACGACGTGGGACCCTCCTCCAAAATCTAAATTGTAGGGACCCGCAAAAAAAAGAGATTCGACTTAAAAAGGGGTGCAACACGAGGACTTCCCAGGAGGTCACCCATCCTAGTACTACTCTCGCCCAAGCACGCTTAACTGCGGAGTTCTGATGGGATCCGGTGCATTAGTGCTGGTATGAACGCACCCATTGATTCATTGTCAAAATTTGGTTTTATTATCTCACCCATCCTCTCCGCCTCCTTTCTTTAGCCCCGTTTCTTCAAACGCTCGTAACTTCACGCTCGGGACTCCGTTTTCCAAAAAAAAAATTTCAAATCGCTTATCTCTTTCGAGATCTACGACATGGGACCCTCCTCCAAAATCTAAATTGTAGGGACCCGCAAAAAAAAGGAGATTCGACGTAAAAAGGGGTGCAACACGAGGACCTTCCCAGGAGGTCACCCATCCTAGTACTACTCTCGCCCAAGCACGCTTAACTGCGGAGTTCTGATGGGATCCGGTGCATTAGCGCTGGTATGATCGCACCCATTGATTCATTGTCAAAATTTGGTTTTATTATCTCACCCATCCTCTCTGCCTCCTTTCTTTAGCCCCGTTTCTTCAAACGCTCGTAACTTCACGCTCGGGACTCCGTTTTCCAAGATTTTTTTTTCAAATCGCTTATCTCTTCGAGATCTACGACGTGGGACCCTCCTCCAAAATCTAAATTGTAGGGACCCGCAAAAAAAAAGAGATTCGACGTAAAAAGGGGTGCAACACGAGGACTTCCCAGGAGGTCACCCATCCTAGTACTACTCTCGCCCAAGCACGCTTAACTGCGGAGTTCTGATGGGATCCGGTGCATTAGTGCTGGTATGATTGCACCCATTGATTCATTGTCAAAATTTGGTTTTATTATCTCACCCATCCTCTCCGCCTCCTTTCTTTAGCCCCGTTTCTTCAAACGCTCGTAACTTCACGTTCGGGACTCCGTTTTCCAAGATTTTTTTTTCAAATCGCTTATCTCTTCTAGATCTACGACGTGGGACACTCCTCCAAAATCTAAATTGTAGGGACCTGTAAAAAAAGGGAGATTCAACGTAAAAAGGGGTGCAACACGAGGACTTCCCAGGAGGTCACCCATCCTAGTACTACTCTCGCCCAAGCACGCTTAACTGCGGAGTTCTGATGGGATCCGGTGCATTAGTGCTGGTATGAACGCACCCATTGATTCATTGTCAAAATTTGGTTTTATTATCTCACCCATCCTCTCCGCCTCCTTTCTTTAGCCCCGTTTCTTCAAACGCTCGTAACTTCACGCTCGGGACTCCGTTTTCCAAAAAAAAAAATTTCAAATCGCTTATCTCTTCGAGATCTACGACATGGGACCCTCCTCCAAAATCTAAATTGTAGGGACCCACAAAAAAAAGGAGATTCGACGTAAAAAGGGGTGCAACACGAGGACTTCCCAGGAGGTCACCCATCCTAGTACTACTCTCGCCCAAGCACGCTTAACTGCGGAGTTCTGATGGGATCCGGTGCATTAGCGCTGGTATGATCGCACCCATTGATTCATTGTCAAAATTTGGTTTTATTATCTCACCCATCCTCTCTGCCTCCTTTCTTTAGCCCCGTTTCTTCAAACGCTCGTAACTTCACGCTCGGGACTCCGTTTTCCAAGATTTTTTTTTTCAAATCGCTTATCTCTTCGAGATCTACGACGTGGGACCCTCCTCCAAAATCTAAATTGTAGGGACCCGCAAAAAAAAGAGATTCGACGTAAAAAGGGGTGCAACACGAGGACTTCCCAGGAGGTCACCCATCCTAGTACTACTCTCGCCCAAGCACGCTTAACTGCGGAGTTCTGATGGGATCCGGTGCATTAGTGCTGGTATGATTGCACCCATTGATTCATTGTCAAAATTTGGTTTTATTATCTCACCCATCCTCTCCGCCTCCTTTCTTTAGCCCCGTTTCTTCAAACGCTCGTAACTTCACGTTCGGGACTCCGTTTTCCAAGATTTTTTTTCAAATCGCTTATCTCTTCTAGATCTACGACGTGGGACACTCCTCCAAAATCTAAATTGTAGGGACCTGTAAAAAAAGGGAGATTCAACGTAAAAAGGGGTGCAACACGAGGACTTCCCAGGAGGTCACCCATCCTAGTACTACTCTCGCCCAAGCACGCTTAACTGCGGAGTTCTGATGGTGATCCGGTGCATTAGTGCTGGTATGATCGCACCCATTGATTCATTGTCAAAATTTGGTTTTATTATCTCACCCATCCTCTCCGCCTCCTTTCTTTAGCCCCGTTTCTTCAAACGCTCGTAACTTCACGCTCGGGACTCCGTTTTCCAAGATTTTTTTTTCAAATCGCTTATCTCTTCGAGATCTACGACGTGGGACCCTCCTCCAAAATCTAAATTGTAGGGACCTGCAAAAAAAAGAGATTCGACGTAAAAAGGGGTGCAACACGAGGACTTCCTAGGAGGTCACCCATCCTAGTACTACTCTCGCCCAAGCACGCTTAACTGCGGAGTTCTGATGGGATCCGGTGCATTAGTGCTGGTATGATTGCACCCATTGATTCATTGTCAAAATTTGGTTTTATTATCTCACCCATCCTCTCCGCCTCCTTTCTTTAGCCCCGTTTCTTCAAACGCTCGTAACTTCACTTTCGGGACTCCGTTTTCCAAGATTTTTTTTTAAAATCGCTTATCTCTTCTAGATCTACGACGTGGGACACTCCTCCAAATTCTAAATTGTAGGGACCTGTAAAAAAAGGGAGATTCAACGTAAAAAGGGGTGCAACACGAGGACTTCCCAGGAGGTCACCCATCCTAGTACTACTCTCGCCCAAGCACGCTTAACTGCGGAGTTCTGATGGGATCCGGTGCATTTGTGCTGGTATGATCGCACCCATTGATTCATTGTCAAAATTTGGTTTTATTATCTCACCCATCCTCTCCTCCTCCTTTCTTTAGCCCCGTTTCTTCAAACGCTCGTAACTTCACGCTCGGGACTCCGTTTTCCAAGATTTTTTTTTCAAGTCGCTTATCTCTTCGAGATCTACGACGTGGGACCCTCCTCCAAAATCTAAATTGTAGTGACCCGCCAAAAAAAAGAGATTCGACGTAAAAAGGGGTGAAACACGAAGACTTCCCAGGAGGTCACCCATCCTAGTACTACTCTCGCCCAAGTACGCTTAACTGCGGAGTTCTGATGGGATCCGGTACATTAGTGCTGGTATGATCGCACCCATTGATTCATTGTCAAAATTTAGTTTTATTATCTCACCCATCCTCTCCGCCCCCTTTCTTTAGCCCCGTTTTTTCAAACGCTCGTAACTTCACGCTCGGGACTCCGTTTTCCAAGATTTTTTTTTTCAAATCGCTTATCTCTTCGAGATCTACGACGTGGGACCCTCCTCCAAAATCTAAATTGTAGGGACCCGCAAAAAAAGGAGATTCGACGTAAAAAGGGGTGCAACACGAGGACTTCCCAGGAGGTCACCCATCCTAGTACTACTCTCGCCCAAGCACGCTTAACTGCGGAGTTCTGATGGGATCCGGTGCATTAGTGCTGGTATGATCGCACCCATTGATTCATTGTCAAAATTTGGTTTTATTATCTCACCCATCCTCTCCGCCTCCTTTCTTTAGCCCCGTTTCTTCAAACGCTTGTAACTTCACGCTCGGGACTCCGTTTTCCAAGATTTTTTTTTTCAAATCGCTTATCTCTTCGAGATCTACGACGTGGGACCCTCCTCCAAAATCTAAATTGTAGGGACCCGCAAAAAAAAAGAGATTCGATGTAAAAAGGGGTGCAACACGAGGACTTCCCAGGAGGTCACCCATCCTAGTACTACTCTCGCCCAAGCACGCTTAACTGCGGAGTTATGATGGGATCCGTTGCATTAGTGCTGGTATGATCGCACCCATTGATTCATTGTCAAAATTTGGTTTTATTATCTCACCCATCCTCTCCGCCTCCTTTCTTTAGCCCCGTTTATTCAAACGCTCGTAACTTCACGCTCGGGACTCCGTTTTCCAAGATTTTTTTTTTCAAATCGGTTATCTTTTCGAGATCTACGACGTGGGACCCTCCTCCAAAATCTATATTGTAGGGACCCGCAAAAAAAAAGAGATTCGACGTAAAAAGGGGTGCAACACGAGGACTTCCCAGGAGGTCACCCATCCTAGTGCAACTCTCGCCCAAGCACGCTTAACTGCGGAGTTCCTCGATGGGATCCGGTGCATTAGTGCTGGTATGATCGCACCCATTGATTCATTGTCAAAATTTGGTTTTATTATCTCACCCATCCTCTCCGCCTCCTTTCTTTAGCCCCGTTTCTTCAAACACTCGTAACTTCACGCTCTGGACTCCGTTTTCCAAGATTTTTTTTTTCAAATCGCTTATCTCTTCGAGATCTACGACGTGTGACCCTCCTCCAAAATCTAAATTGTAGGGACCCGCAAAAAAAAGAGATTCGACGTAAAAAGGGGTGCAACACGAGGACTTCCCAGAAGGTCACCCATCCTAGTACTACTCTCGCCCAAGCACGCTTAACTGCGGAGTTCTGATAGGATCCGGTGCATTAGTGCTGGTATGATCGCACCCATTGATTCATTGTCAAAATTTTGTTTTATTATCTCACCCATCCTCTCCGCCTCCTTTCTTTAGCCCCGTTTCTTCAAACGCTCGTAACTTCACGCTCGGGACTCCGTTTTCCAAGATTTTTTTTTCAAATCGCTTATCTTTTCGAGATCTACGACGTGGGACCCTACTCCAAAATCTAAATTGTAGGGACCCGCAAAAAAAAAGATTCGACGTAAAAAAGGGTGCAACACGAGGACTTCCCAGGAGGTCACCCATCCTAGTACTACTCTCGCCCAAGCACGTTTAACTGCGGTGTTCTGATGGGATCCGGTGCATTAGTGCTGGTATGATCGCACCCATTGATTCATTGTCAAAATTTGGTTTTATTATCTCACCCATCCTCTCCGCCTCCTTTCTTTAGCCCCGTTTCTTCAAACGCCGTAACTTCACGCTCGGGACTCCGTTTTCCAAGATTTTTTTTTCAAATCACTTATCTTTTCGAGATCTACGACGTGGGACCCTCCTCCAAAATCTATATTGTAGGGACCCGCAAAAAAAAGAGATTCGACGAAAAAGGGGTGCAACACGAGGACTTCCCAGGAGGTCACCCATCCTAGTACTACTCTCGCCCAAGCACGCTTAACTGCGGAGTTCTGATGGGATCCGGTGCATTAGTGCTGGTATGATCGCACCCATTGATTCATTGTCAAAATTTGGTTTTATTATCTCACCCATCCTCTCCGCCTCCTTTCTTTAGCCCCGTTTCTTCAAACGCTCGTAACTTCACGCTCGGGACTCCGTTTTCCAAGATTTTTTTTCAAATCGCTTATCTTTTCGAGATCTACGACGTGCGACCCTCCTCCAAAATCTAAATTGTAGGGACCCGCAAAAAAAAGAGATTCGACGTGGAAAAGGGTGCAACACGAGGACTTCCCAGGAGGTCACCCATCCTAGTACTACGCTCGCCCAAGCACGCTTAACTGCGGAGTTCTGATGGGATCCGGTGCATTAGTGTTGGTATGATCGCACCCATTGATTCATTGTCAAAATTTGGTTTTATTATCTCACCCATCCTCTCCGCCTCCTTTCTTTAGCCCCGTTTCTTCAAACGCTCGTAACTTCACGCTCGGGACTCCGTTTTCCAAGATTTTTTTTTCAAATAGCTTATCTTTTCGAGATCTACGACGTGGGACCCTCCTCCAAAATCTAAATTGTGGGGACCCGCAGAAAAGAATAGATTCGACGAGAAAAGGGGTGCAACACGAGGACTTCCCAGGAGGTCACCCATCCTAGTACTACTCTCGCCCAAGCACGCTTAACTGCGGAGTTCTGATGGGATCCGGTGCATTAGTGGTGGTATGATCGCACCCATTGATTCAATGTCAAAATTTGGTTTTATTATCTCACCCATCCTCTCCGCCTCCTTTCTTTAGCCCTGTTCTTCAAACGCTCGTAACTTCACGATCGGGACTCCGTTTTCCAAGATTTTTTTTCCAAATCGCTTATCTTTTCGAGATCTACGACGTGGGACCCTCCTCCAAAATCTGAATTGTAGGGACCCGCAAAAAAAAGAGATTCGACGTGAAAAGGGGTGCAACACGAGGACTTCCCAGGAGGTCACCCATCCTAGTACTACTCTCGCCCAAGCACCCTTAACTGCGGAGTTCTGATGGGATCCGGTGCATTAGTGCTGGTATGATTGCACCCATTGATTCATTGTCAATATTTGGTTTTAGTATCTCACCCATCCCCTCCGCCTCCTTTCTTTAGCCCCGTTTCTTCAAACGCTCGTAACTTCACGCTCGGGACTCCGTTTTCCAAGATTTTTTTTTCAACTCGCTTATCTTTTCGAGATCTACGACGTGGGACCCTCCTCCTAAATCTAAATTGTAGGGACCCGCAAAAAAAAAGAGATTCGACGTGAAAAGGGGTGCTACACGAGGACTTCCCAGGAGGTCACCCATCCTAGTACTACTCTCGCCCAAGCACGCTTAACTGCGGAGTTCTGATGGGATCCGGTGCATTAGTGCTGGTATGATCGCACCCATTGATTCATTGTCAAAATTTGGTTTTATTATCTCACCCATCCTCTCCGCCTCCTTTCTTTAGCCCCGTTTCTTCAAACGCTCGAAACTTCACGCTCGGGACTCCGTTTTCCAAGATTTTTTTTTTCAAATCGCTTATCTCTTCGAGATCTACGACGTGGGACCCTCCTCCAAAATCTAAATTGTAGGGACCCGCAAAAATAGGAGATTCGACGTAAAAAGGGGTGCTAGTACTACTCTCGCCCAAGCACGCTTAACTGCGGAGTTCTGATGGGATCCGGTGCATTAGTGCTGGTATGATTGCACCCATTGATTCATTGTCAATATTTGGTTTTATTATCTCACCCATCCTCTCCGCCTCCTTTCTTTAGCCCCGTTTCTTCAAACGCTCGTAACTTCACGCTCGGGACTCCGTTTTCCAAGATTTTTTTTTCAAATCGCTTATCTTTTCGAGATCTACGACGCGGGGACCCTCCTCCAAAATCTAAATTGTAGGGACCCGCAAAAAAAAGGGATTCGACGTAAAAAGGGGTGCAACACGAGGACTTCCCAAGAGGTCACCCATCCTAGTACTACTCTCGCCCAAGCACGCTTAACAGCGGAGTTCTGATGGGATCCGGTGCATTAGTGCTGGTATGATCGCACCCATTGATTCATTGTCAAAATTTGGTTTTATTATCTCACCCATCCTCTCCGCTTCCTTTCTTTAGCCCCGTTTCTTCAAACTCTCGTAACTTCACGCTCGAGACTCCGTTTTCCAAGATTCTTTTTTTCAAATCGCTTATATTTTCGAGATCTACGACGTGGGCCCCTCCTCCAAAATCTAAATTGTAGGGACCCGCAAAAAAAAAGAGATTCGACCTAAAAAGGGGTGCAACACGAGGACTTCCCAAAAGGTCATCCATCCTAGTACTACTCTCGCCCAAGCACGCTTAACTGCGGAGTTCTGATAGGATCCGGTGCATTAGTGCTGGTATGATCGCACCCATTGATTCATTGTCAAAATTTGGTTTTATTATTTCACCCATCCTTTCCGCCTCCTTTCTTTAGCCCCGTTTCTTCAAACGCTCGTAACTTCACGCTCGGGACTCCGTTTTCCAAGATTTTTTTTTCAAATCGCTTATCTCTTCGAGATCTACGACGTGGGACCCTCCTCCAAAATCTAAATTGTAGGGACCCGCAAAAAAAGAGATTCGACGTAAAAAGGGGGGGGGACGAGGACTTCCCAGGAGGTCACCCATCCTAGTACTATTCTCGCCCAAGCACACTTAACTGCGGAGTTCTGATGGGATCCGGTGCATTAGTGCTGGTATGATCGCACCCATTGATTCATTGTCAAAATTTGGTTTTATTATCTCACCCATCCTCTCCGCCTCCTTTCTTTAGCCCTGTTTCTTCAAACGCTCGTAACTTCACGATCGGGACTCCGTTTTCCAAGATTTTTTTTTCAAATCGCTTATCTTTTCGAGATCTACAACGTGGGACCCTCCTCCAAAGTCAAAATTGTAAGGACCGGCAAAAAAATAAGATTCGACGTAAAAGGGGTGCAACACGAGGACTTCCCAGGAGGTCACCAATCCTAGTACTACTCTCGCCCAAGCACGCTGAACTGCTGAGTTCTGATGGGATCCGGTGCATTAGTGCTGGTATGATCGCACTCATTGATTCATTGTCAAAATTTGGTTTTATTATCTCACCCATCCTCTCCGCCTCTTTCTTTAGCCCCGTTTCTTCAAACGCTCGTAACTTCACGCTCGGGACTCCGTTTTCCAAGATGTTTTTTTCAAATCGCTTATCTTTTCGAGATCTACGACGTGGGACCCTCCTCCAAAATCTAAATTGTAGGGACCCGCAAAAAAAAAGAGATTCGACCTAAAAAGGGGTGCAACACGAGGACTTCCCAAAAGGTCATCCATCCTAGTACTACTCTCGCCCAAGCACGCTTAACTGCGGAGTTCTGATAGGATCCGGTGCATTAGTGCTGGTATGATCGCACCCATTGATTCATTGTCAAAATTTGGTTTTATTATTTCACCCATCCTTTCCGCCTCCTTTCTTTAGCCCCGTTTCTTCAAACGCTCGTAACTTCACGCTCGGGACTCCGTTTTCCAAGATTTTTTTTTTCAAATCGCTTATCTCTTCGAGATCTACGACGTGGGACCCTCCTCCAAAATCTAAATTGTAGGGACCCGCAAAAAAAAAGAGATTCGACGTAAAAAGGGGTGCTACACGAGGACTTCCCAGGAGGTCACCCATCCTAGTACTATTCTCGCCCAAGCACGCTTAACTGCGGAGTTCTGATGGGATCCGGTGCATTAGTGCTGGTATGATCGCACCCATTGATTCATTGTCAAAATTTGGTTTTATTATCTCACCCATCCTCTCCGCCTCCTTTCTTTAGCCCCGTTTCTTCAAACGCTCGTAACTTCACGCTCGGGACTCCGTTTTCCAAGATTTTTTTTTCAAATCGCTTATCTTTTCGAGATCTACAACGTGGGACCCTCCTCCAAAGTCAAAATTGTAAGGACCGGCAAAAAAATAAGATTCGACGTAAAAAGGGGTGCAACACGAGGACTTCCCAGGAGGTCACCAATCCTAGTACTACTCTCGCCCAAGCACGCTGAACTGCTGAGTTCTGATGGGATCCGGTGCATTAGTGCTGGGATGATCGCACCCATTGATTCATTGTCAAAATTGGTTTATCTCACCCTCCTCTCCGCCTCCTTTCTTTAGCCCTGTTTCTTCAAACGCTCGTAACTTCACGCTCGGGACTCCGTTTTCCAAGATTTTTTTTTCAAATCGCTTATCTTTTCGAGATCTACGACGTGGGACCCTCCTCCAAAATCTAAATTGTAGGGACCCGCAAAAAAAGAGATTCGACGTAAAAAGGGGTGCAACACGAGGACTTCCCAGGAGGTCACCATCCTAGTACTACCTCGCCCAAGCACGCTTAACTGCGGAGTTCTGA